>OY986946.1:6561058-6563558 GCA_963920595.1 Eimeria praecox | reverse complement strand
GAGACACACCAGTGGTTCCTTAGATACAAACCCTAAACCCTAAACCCTAAACCCTAAACCCTAAGGACAAAGAATAAAACCCTTAACTACAAACCTTTGATATTAAACCCTAAACCCTAAACTCTAAACCCTAAACCCTAAACCCTAAACCCTAAACAGTAGACCCCTAATCCTACTTCCTTAACCCTTAACTCTCTATCCTAAACCCTTCACCCTAAACCCTAACCTCTAATACACAAAATATAAACCCTAGGCACTGAAGTAAACCCTTGATCCTAAACCCCAAACCCTAAACCCTAAACCCTAAACCCTAAACCCTAGGCGGCAAGCCTTAAATTATTTGTTTTAAACCCTAAAACGTAAACTTAAAACCCTAAACCCTAAACCCTAAACCCTAGACCCTAGACCCTAGACCCTAGACCGCTTGCTCGCATCGCTAGGCCGGAGACCCATACCTCTAAACCCTAAACCCTAAACCCTAAACCCTAAACCCTAGACCCTAAGCCCTAAAATCTATGATATAAAACCTAAATCCTGTGATATAAACCCTAAACCCTCTGATATAAACCCTAAACTCTAGACCCTAGAAGACCCTCGCTAGACCCTAAACCCTAAGCCCTAAACCCTAAACCCTAAACCCTAAACCCTAAACCGATGAAATATAAGATATAGTATGTATATAGAGTAATACAAGAGATAGAATAGAATTGGTAGACATACGTGTTGTTGTTTATGTTGTTTATGTTTATATCTTTTCTACTGTCTCCTCTACTGTCTCCTTCTTCATTCAAATAATTTGTATTCGTCATTGTATTTGTCTCCTTTAAAAATAAAAATAGAGACAGAAAAAAAACAAGAAAATACGACTGTCTCCGTGGGGTGTATAGGCAGGTGTTTTTATCTTCTTTATATATTCAAAAAACAAAACAAACACATAAACATATTCTGATGTTTGTTTATCGAGATCATCCAATACCGTCGGCTGTAGCTGTAGCTGACTAGCTGTAGATACACCTGAGGTCCTGCCGCAGCAGCAGCAGCAGCAGCAGCAGCAGCAGCAGCAGCAGGAACAGCAGGAACAGCAGCTATATTGCTCTTAAAAAGGGTTTAACTTTATTTAATTTTATATATTTATATTTATAAATATATTTAATTATTTTAAAACAAACATAAAAACAAACAAACACAAACAGCATCGATTGCCTCATCACCAGTGGTCTCGACCAGGTGACCCTGCTGCTGCTGCTGCTGCTGCTGCTGCTGCTGCTGCTGCTGCTGCTGCTGCTGCTGCTGCTGCTGCAGCAGCAGCAGCATCAAACCGCAGCAAAATAAACAATTTAAAATAAATAATAAAATAAAATACAATTTAAAACATAAATATACAAACATAAACACATACACTCGAACACACACGCACAGCCCGACACATCAACTCACCAACACGAAGCTCAAGGGTTTAGGGTTTAGGGTTTAGGGTTTAGGGTTTAGGGTTTAAGGGGTTAGGGTTTAGGGTTTATTTAAAGGGTATGGAATTCAGCCTATTAGAATATCCCTCGTTTCCTGTCTACAGTAAACCCTAAATCCTAAACCCTAAACCCTAAACCCTAAACCCTAAACCCTAATCCCTAAACCCTAATCTTAAACCCTAACCCCTACGCCCTAATCTTAAACCCTAACCCCTAAGCTCTAAACCTTAAACCCTAAACCCTAAGCCCTAGACCTTAAACCCTAAACCCTAAACCCTAAGTATAAATGACGTTCCTTCTTATCTTTTTCTGTTTTGTCTGTCTCTTCTATCTGCTGCAAATCTAACAGCAGCAGCAGCAGCAACAGCAGCAGCAGCAACAGCAGCAGCAACAGCAGCAGCAGCAATCCTACTACTACTAGCACAGTATACAGTACAGTATAAACAGTAGAATGACATCTGCTGCTGCTGCTGCTGCAGCAGCAGCAGCAGCAGCAACAACAACAACGAAGTTGTTTTTCTTCTTTCTCTTTCTTCTTTCTGTCTTTGTTTTGTTGTATGTATAAAATACAAATTATAATTATATTTGTATTTATTTTGTTTATTTTAATTATTTTGTTATTTAATTATTTAATTATATTAATTAAATTAATTTATTTAATTAATTACACAAAACTAACAGCAACAGCTTACGCCCTACAACTACACCAACAGCAGCTGCAGCAGCAGCAGCAACAGCTGCAGCAGCAGCTACAGCAGCAGCTACAGCTGCAGCAGCAGCTGCTGCAGCAGCTACAGCAGCACACCAGCAGCACCACCGCTAGCAGCAACAGCACAAGCGACAGCAGCACTAGCAGCAGCAACACTAGCATCAACAACACTAAACAGCAACAGCAGCAGCAACAGCAGCAGCAACAGCAGCAGCAGCAAATGCCTCTCCCTTGTTTATTTCGTTGTATAAAAAAAACTTAAATTATTTTTATGTTTTTCTGTTTCTTCAATAAATCCTAAAATACAAAATCAAGAAAATCAACG
>OY986946.1:6496058-6521058 GCA_963920595.1 Eimeria praecox | reverse complement strand
CGACAGAACCGTGTGGCGCCCACATCTGCTGCTGCTGCTGCTGCTGCTGCTGCTGCTGCTGCTCTGGCAGCAACCCCACAGCAGCAGCCATCAAGGGATCGTCAAGAGGGTTTAGTCCTAGTGCAGCAGATAGCATATCTCCTCTCTTCTGTTTAACAAGAGGAGGAGTTCGAGCTAACACAACCCTCCTACCCCCCCTATAATAATAATCGACACCATGTTTAGGGGTACAAACCCTAAACCCTAAACCCTCATTGCTTTCTTCATCATCCCGTCGTGCTGCTGCTGCTAATACAGCTACACCTGCTGCTGCTCGGCGTTTCTTACTCCCTGTTGCTGTTGCTGCTGCTGCTGCTGCAGCAGCAGCAGCTGCTGCTGCTGCTGCTTCCTCTCGAGAACGCTTACGCTGAGCAGCCTCCTCCTGTTCCCTCTGATAAGCATCCCAGTCCCATCCTAAACACAAACCCTAAACCCTAAACCCTAAACCCTAAACCCTAAACCCTAAACCCTAAACCCTAGACAATAAACCCTTAACCCTAAACCCTAGACAATAAGCCATTAACCCTAATGTCTAAACCCTAAACCCTAGACCCTAAACCCTAACTAACCCCTAAGGCCCAAACGTTAGACCTTAACCCCTACACCCTAAACCCTAAACCCTAAACCTTAAACCCCAATAGCTGATCACGCAAGTCGCACCAAACCCTAACCCCTAAACCCTAAACCCTAAACCCTAACCCCTAAACCCTAAACCCTAAACCCTGTCTTACCTGGGGGCATTGTGGTGTAGCTTTGAATTATGGTGTCTGCCGACACCTGCAGAGACACCGAAACTCGCACGCATGCATGCATAAGCTGCAGCAACAACAGCAACAACAACAACAACAGCAGCAGCAGCAGCAGCTACTGCTGCTGCTACTGCTGCTGCAGTTAGATAGAAAATATATTTAAGAGCATCATAAGTAGGGAGAGGGAAGAGCCCAATATAATAAAAGGAGACAGAAGAAAGAGGAGACATACACTCCAACCAAAGGAGACAGTTATACTTACAGAGAACAAATGTTTAACAATATCGTGAGTTGGTTTTATCTGTTCTCTAGCGAGTGTATCTAACAGCTGGTCTTCTAACGCCACAGGGCAGCCATGCTTCATATCTGTAGACACACACATCAACACACCTGCACCATATATGCAGCAGCACCAACAGCAGCAGCACCTGCTGCTGCTGCTGCTGCAGCAGCAGCAACAACAGCAGCAGCAGCAAGAATGAGAGAAATAGCAAAAACAACAGCAGTAAGAGCTGCAAAGAAGCAGCAGCAGCAGCAACAGCAGCAACAAGGGCTGCAGCAACTATAGGACCAACAGCAGCAGCAGCAGCAGCAAGTGTAGGTACAACAAGATCTGTAAAAGAAGCTGCAGCAGCAGCACAAGCAGCCTCAAGAGCAGCATCAAGTGCTGCACTACCAAGAGCAGCAACAGCAGCAGCAGCAACAGCAGCAGCAACAGCAACAGCAGCAGCAGCAGCAACAGCAGCAGCAACAGCAACAGCAGCAGCAACAGCAGCAGCAACAGCAGCAGCAGCAGCAACAGCAGCAGCAGCAAGAGCAGCAGCAGCAAGAGCAGCAGCAGCAAGAGCAGCAGTGTCTGTCCCCTCTTGGGGTGTATAATGAGCATGCATGCATGCAGCAGGCTTTCCTCTGTATTTCTCTCTAAGCTGTAGGATCTTCTTCGCCCTCGCCAGGGCGTTTAGGGCTTTTAACGAAAACCCCGCTATCCTCTCTAAACGGCTTTGCTGGCTCCCCGCAGGAAAAGGCTGTACATACACCCGAAACCCTAAACCCTAAACCCTAACCCTAAACCCTAAACCCTAGAACCTAAACCCTAAAACATAAAACCTAAAAAATAAAAATTAAAGAAGAGGAGATAGAAGAAGGAGGAAGAGAGTGAGATGGAGACACTTACACACGCAGCAGCAGACAGAAGAAAGGAGACAGGACATAGACAGTTGAAGTCTTAGGGACTGCTGCTGCTGTAGAGACAGAAGAAACAGTCTCTACAGCAGCAGCAGTCGTGTCTCTGATAAGAGACACGAAGAAGAAGAAAGAGAGCCAATAAGGAGACAGATGAGGGGACAGATACGTAGAACAAACAAAGGAGACAGCAGAGAAGGAGACAGGAGACAGACAGCAGGTAAGGAGACAGACGAGGAGACAGTCAAGTAGAATAAACAAAGGAGACAGTAGAAGAAGAGACAGACGAGGCGCGACACAGTAGACAACAGTTTGCCTCCATCTGCAGCAGCAACAGCACCACCCCCACTAACCCCACCAGCAGCAGCAGCAACAACATCAGCAGCAGCAACAACAGCAGCAACAACAGCAGCAACAGCAGCAGCAACAGCAGCACCACCCCCACGACCCCCCCCGCAGCACCAGCAGCACCAGCAGCAGCACGACGACGCCCACCACCAGCAGCAGCAGCAGCAGCAGGAGGAGCAGCAGCAGCAGCAGCAAGAGCATGAGCATGATCATCATAAGGAGCCAGTCTCCCTATGCAACCTACCATGGGTTTTGTTGTACTCCAATTACAAAGCGAATATTTCAAATCTTCAAGACTCATAACAACTACTATCTCAGCTTTAGCTACGTAGCCTCTCACCCCACGATGAGTGTGGGGCCCTCTACCTAATAAACCTTCTAGTAATGTATCTCGTACCGAGGGCGTCATCCTCTCTGATATACACAATATCATAAACCCTAAACCCTAAACCCTAAACCCTAAACCCTAAAACCTAAACCCTAAATTGTCAAATATGGACAGTCGAGGTTAGATAGCATGGCGTTCAAGAGGAGATAACAACAGAAAGAGAAAGAGAAAGAGGAGAGGGATGAAGAGAGAGAGATAGAGACAGAGAGACAGAGAGAGACAGAGAGAGACAGACAGAGGGACACGAAGAGAGAGACAGAGAGAGAGGGAGAGACAGGGAGAGAGAGAGACAGAGACAGAGCAAGAGAGACAGAGAGGGAGACAGAGAGACAGAGAAAGACAGAGACAGACAGACTCCGCCTGCTTCCTTATCCACCATGCACCGCACAAGGGCTTCAGGTTTCAGGGCTTAGGGTTTAGGGTTTATGTTTTAGGGTTTAGGGTTTATGTTTTAGGGTTAATGTTTTCCGTCTTAGGTTTTAGGTTTTACGATTTAAATATTAGGGTTTATTCTAGGGTTTAGGGTTTAGGGTTTAGGGTTTAGGGTTTATGTGCATACTAGCAAGGACTTCAGATTCAAGGTCTTTAATAACAAGACCAGGTTGGTGTTTGCCTGTAGGCCGAAACCGCCACCAACATAAACAGCGATGGGTTGCTTCACAAACACCAACAGGGCCCTCGTACCACTCAGGGTGCTTCTCTGCAGCAGCAGCAGCAGCAGCAGCAACAGCAGCAGCAGCAAATGCAGCAAAGGCAGCAGCAGCAAATAAAGCAGCAGCAAAGGCAGCAGCAGCAAAGGCAGCAGCAGCAAAGGCAGCAGCAGCAAAGGCAGCAGCAGCAAAGGCAGCAGCAGCAAAGGCAGCAGCAGCGGACCCAGGGCCAAGAAACAACAGCAGCAGCAGCAATCCACAACATCGACAGCAAAACACAGCAGCAGCAACAGCAGCAGCAACAGCAGCAGCAGCAGCAAAAGCAGAAGAAGCAACAACACGCCCAGCAGCAGCAATAACAGCAACAGCAACACGAGCAGCAAAAGCAGCAGCAGCAGCAGCAGCACGAGCAGCAGAAGCAGCAGCAACAGCAGCAGCAGCAGCAAAAGCAGCAGCAGCACGAGCAGCAGAAGCAGCAGCAACAGCAGCAGCAGCAGCAACAGCAGCAGCAGCAGCAGGCATACCTTTGTCTGCATCGTTTAGTGCTATGAGGTCTGCGTTTCCCTTAGTAGATACTGTGTCTCCCCAACTAGCTGCTGCTTCATCTGCTTCTGCTGCTGCTCTGTCCCCTCGTGCTGCTGCAGTTGAAGCTGCTGCTGCTGCTGCTGCTGCTGCTGCTGTTCCCGTTGAAGCGCTGCGGACAGAAGACGCCTTGCTGCTGCGGATGCTGCTAGCAGCAGCAACAGTCCCCCGACGCTGTCTAGTTGACTGCCTCCGTTGCTGCTGCTGCTGCTGCTGCTGCTGCTCTGCTGCTGCTGTGGTTTGTGTCTCCGTATCGCTGTCTCCTGTCTCCTCTGCTGCTTCTTCTGTATAAAGGTCTCCTTCAGTTGCTTCTGCTGCTGCATCTGCTGCTGCTGCATCTGCTGCTGCTGCATCTGCTGCTGCTGCTGCATCTGCTGCTGCTGCTGCATCTGCTGCTGCTGCTGTATCTGCTGCTGCTGCATCTGCTGCTGCTGCATCTGCTGCTGCTGCAGACTCGCTATGAAGGGCCGCCGTGTTCTCTGTCATCATCTCCTCCTCCTGTGGATATCCCGCCAGGTCCCCTGTATCAGTATTTGCTGCTGCTGCTGCTGCTTCTGCTGCTGCTGCTGCTGCTGCACTGGTGCCGTCGAGGCCTACGGTGTTCAGCTGCGATTGCTGCTGCGTTTCATGGGGCTCGCCTCTGCTGCTGCTGCTGCTGCTGCTGCTGCTGCTGCGGGTTGTGGAGTTGAAGGTAACCGGAAGGGGGGATAGCCCATGAAGTCTGCTGCTGCAGCGTTGCTGCTGCGCTGTTCCCACTGCTGTTGCTGCTGCTGCTGCTGCTGTTGCTGCTGCTGCTGCTGCTGCTGCTGGCTTTGAATGCCCCACCTTAAAAGGAGGGGACTTGCTAGCCAGAGCAGCACGAACGGTCCTGAGGGACGGGCTGCCGCTGCTTTGGCTGCTGTTGCTGCTGCTGCTGCTGTTGCTGCTGCTGCTGCTGTTGCTGCTGTTGCTGCTGTTGCTGCTTCGGCGGGGAGCAGGAAGAACTGGGGTCTGACTACCTGGAGGGCCTGCAGGGCTGTGTCCTGTTGCTGCTGCTGCTGCTGCTGCTGGCTGCGATGGCGTTGCAATAACAACAGACTCCGCAGCAACCGCTGCAGCAATAGAAGCCCGGCAGCCTGTTTTCATGACCCTAAACCCCTGCAACGCCTAGGGTTTAGGGTTTAGGGTTTAGGGTTTAGGGTTTAGGGTTTGAGGCAGCTGGGCGTACACCCCCCATTAGATGAGCGAGGAGAGCAGCAGCAACCAACAGCAATAAAGAAGAATATTTGCTGCTTAGAATGAAGCTACGTGTGTTGCTGCTGCTGCTGCTGCTGCTGTTGTTGCAGCAGTTGCTGCTGCTGCTTTAGCTGCTGTTATCGGTGAAGCTGTTGTAGCTGCTGCTGCTCTTCCTGCTTCGGCCTACTTGGCGTCTGCAGCACCTGCTGCTGCCAGAAAGGCTGCTGCTGCTGCTGCTGCTGCTGCTGCTACAGCAGCAGTTGCTGCTGCTGCAGGATAGGGGCCCGGTGGGGGGCCCCCCAGCTTGGGGCCCCAGGGTCCTGGCGGTTTTGTCTGAAGCAATTGGTGATGTTGAATGTCTTGCAGGGTAGGAGGCAGCAGACATTAATATATTCCCTAGTAAGCACAAACCCTAAACCCTAAACCCTAAACCCTAAACCCTAACGGTCTTAGATTTGCATCCAGCTCCGGCGCGGCTTACTCCTACCGCTCGAGAGGCCCAACCCCAAGCCCTAAACCCTAAACCCTAAACCCTAAACCCCTTCTCGAAAGGCTTTAGAGGACCAATATCGCTGTTTGTTGTTGCCTCTCTCGAAAGAGCTGGGGACTCGTAGCCCCCACCGTCGGGGGTCTGCTGTACGTACACCTGGGGCGATAGCGGGCGTCTAAGCCCTAGAGTGTATAGGCTCAACTTTGAAGCTAAAGGAGAATGCTGCTTCAATCAAACTCAAAAATAAACAATAAGAGACACAATACAAAGAAGCAGAAGACACATACCCCTAGGGGTTATGGTGGTAACAGGAGAGTGAGAGGCCAGAGGACGCTCGCAGCTACTACAGCTGCTGCCTCCGGGTGTATGTACACCTGAATGAATTTCTTTACTTTATTTTAATTCATTTCATTCATTCAAATCCTTAACACCAAAGTTTGCCTACAAACAAGAAGGAACAGCTTACTAGCCGGGGGGGAAGGTAACCCTGCGTGGGCTTCTCCTCTTTGTTTTCTGTTTCTTCCTCTCTTTCAGTATTTCACACATTTCACAGACAAATAAATATACCAAATTAACCCCTAAAGAAGGTATACAACTCCTTAAGGGGTAGCTCAATAAAGCCACGGGGCCCCAACCCCTCCCTCCCCCTGCAAATCGTGTGTTTCTATCGGTAGTATGAAGTAGAGCCTTCGGGTTCTTTGTGTTTTGTTAGAGGGCAGCCAGAGGTATACTAGATGCTCTTCTCGCCGCTGTCTATACACCTCAACACAGCTCCCTTGGTTTGATGGTGCAGGGTCTCTTCTGTCTTGTACTGTAGCCTGCTTTGCTTGATACTGTTTCTTTTATCCCTACTACCTCCCAGGCTGACTATGGAAGGCCACCGAGTAGGTGTACAGAGACAGTCTGCAGCGCAGCCTACAACACTAGTGCATGCAGCAAAGGGGCTGTACTGGCTTTGCGTGCATACGGGGCTGTCTTGCAGCAGCAGCAGCAGCAGCAGCAGCAAAGGGCCTCGCAGCGCGTCAAATAGCTTACGAGATCCACACCTGATCCAGGCCATTGAGGCGGTGGGTGCAGGAGGTTTGAAATCTGAAGGGGAGGTTAGCTGCTCTCCTCGATTTTTTTCTTTAAGTTTTCTCTGACTCTGCTGCAGCCTACCACAGTCTTCAGCTAATATCGAAAAATCTCTTGACAGTACGACTACCTAATACATAGGAGTGTGAACATCCTATAGAGCATGCTGCGTCTGCCTCCCCCTACCCCTTGAGTAGCCTACGGCCTCGTGGGCATAATCACCCAGCACAGGAGGGTGCATCGAATGGGGGTTCCTGCGGGACGTGCTGCTGCTGTAGCAGGTGTTTTTGTGAGGACTGCTTCGGTTCCTCCTGCTGCATCTACGAGAACACAGTTGTTGCTGTTGGTGCTGCAATCTATGCTGCCTATCGGTCGGTGCTACACCTCTCGTTGATGTGTTGCTGCACCTGCTTACCTGCGGCAGCCCGTGCCATGTGCCACCTCCATTCTTTTTTCTTCAGCAACACAGGATTGAGCCCAGGGGCACTAGTTCTCAGGTGACCCTCGACCTGTTGCAGCAGCTGTTCTGCTTAGCACTCGGTTCCCTCTTCAAGGTGTATCTCTGTCGCGGGTATCTTCTAACAAACCCTATAACTGCTCCGAGAATGATTTCGATGCAGTACGGTGTACAGACAGCTGGTGGTTGGCCCGCTGGAAGCTTCTTCTTACTGGGTACATCTGAGAATTCCTCTTTCGATTTTTCCCCCCTCTGTTGTTCCTCGGGTGTTAACTGGATCGAATCCCCAGAACCGCGGCTTCTGAAAACGCATGCATCCCATTGTGTGTGAACTTCACAACAAGATGCATGCATTTTCCGGTCGCCTCCAGTTGTGCATCATTACTGCCTATGAGCCCTCTAACTCCTTTTTCCTTGGGAGACTGAATTCCCTTATCTTAGCTCAAAGGGTGCAAACGCTGGTGGGCTGGTGGGGGGCGCTGAGAGGTTCATTCTCTCATTCCTTTGGGCGCGTACCCTTGATAGTTTCTACTGGGGGCCGCATGCTGCATGCACGCCCTTTACCTAGCCAGCCAAGGCGTTCTTAGTGCTGTTTGTCAGCGAACGGGTTAAACGTAGAAGCCCCGTATCACATTAATATAACCCACTTTTGAATAGAAGCCGCACTATACTCCTGTATTTTTACCTATCCTCGCGTCCTATATGCCGTCGTCATAGCGTAGTTGAAAAGGCTGCACCGCTCAGATCTGTATATTCAGCACAAAAAAAAGACATTCTTCATGAATTGTTCTCGACGGGCATACACTTCCACCGAAAGAGATGAGGAAGTCGAGCTCGAGCGTTTCTGCTCGAAGAAGCAACTGACCTTTGTTTGCCTCCTCATCTGAGGGCAGATCATCATGTTCAATATCCATTATGCAAAAGAAAAGAGGTGTATTCAGGTTTTTGATAGAGAATTTTCAAAACAAAAATATATTAGGGTTTCTCTTGACACACGCTTTCTCTTTCATCAGTTACTTCTCTGCATGCTAGGCTTCCCTGCAGCGGGGGTGTAGTGTATCGACAGCCCTCAATTTTATTTGAGGGCCTTCGTCAGCATCAATAGACTCAAATAATCAAAGGAAGAGCTCACAAAAGTAGTTGAGCCCCCCCCTCCAGACTCCCAGCCCCCTTCACACCCCTCCCCAAAGGCCTGAATATTGTAGGGGCATTGAAAGGTCTATCAGGTCTTGCAACGGACCTTGATACAGCTACTGCTGCAATTAACCCCCGCATGCACGAACAGCCAATGTCCCTCTCTTGCATGCGTTTACATTGTTGACTGCCGTGTAGACTGTCTTTAGATGTTGATTTGACTCTCTGTACTCAGCGTGCGAGCCAGGGTGTATACGAGTCCCCACATCATGCAGAACATGATACAGCCGGCTCATGGAAGCCGCTGCTAATTAACAACAACAACAACAACAACAGCAGCAGCAGCAGCAGCAGCACTGGGATCAGCAGCAGCAGCAGCAGCAGCAGCAGCAGAAGGGGGAGCAGCAACAACAGCAACAACCTGGGGGCTGCTAAGCTTCCAGCGGCGGGGGAGATAGCAAGAAAATCGTGTTATATAATCCCATGAGGGACGAATAAACATCTTTAATTAATAAATAAACAAATTATTAATACATTTAAATCAAACTTTGCTTGTTTTATTATCTGCCACCGAGCATAGGCGTTGCAGTCGTCGGCGCTGGGGGCCCTGGGGGGCCCCCCAGGGCCTGGGGCCCCCCCCCCCCCCTTACCCTTTGAGGCCTTCTGTACGTAGCTTATCTTCCGAACCCTAAACCCTAAACCCTAAACCCTAAACCCTAAACCCTAAATGTTTGTAATTTGTTTTCTTTGAGGGAATAAGATGCATCCGTAGTGCATGCAGCATCGGGTTTAGGGCTTCTTGTCTCGCGATGAAAACTGTGTTTGTACTTTTGTTGCTGCTGCAGTGTTGGGGGGCTGCTGGCGTTTCACAGCTGTGGGGCCCCCGGGGGCCCCCTGGAGCACTAGAAAGCAAAGAAGAGAAAGGTATTGTTTGACTTTATTGTCGTTCTGCTGGTGTGTTGTTGCTGCTGCTGCTGCTGCTGCTCGTGCTGCTGACTCAGGCAGTTGCCTATGTTGTTGTTTGTACTTACTTCTGCAGAAGTCGTACCGCTGTTGCAAGTTGAAGACCTACAAGCCATCATCGATAGCAGCAGCGCCACAAGCAGCAGCAGCAGCAGCAGCAGCAGCAGCAGCAGCAGCAGCAGCAGCAGCAGCAGTATTGGTGGCGGCAGGGAGGCTGCAGTGCTGCTGTTCGCTTCGTGGGATTCAAGTAGCTCGTAAGCTCAAATCATTAATTCTCTCTAGACAGCTTAGAGGATGGAGCAGCACCAGGGACGATAGAGTTTGGGGGTTGTAAGCATAGGCATTGCTGCTGCTGCTGCTGCTGCTGCTGCTGTTGCTGCTGCTGCTGCTGCTGCAGGCTTCTTCTGCAAACGTGGCGTCAGGCGGCTTCCTCGTATCATCAGAGTCAGCAGCGTTCTTTGTCTTTGTTCTCTTTCTCTTTTTCTCTCTTCAAGAAAAGAAACAAAACACCAGAAGAAGGGCTCCTTACAGCAGCATTTGATTGCACACAGCAGCAACAGCAGCAGCAGCAGCAGCAACAGCACCAGCAGCAGCAACAGCAGCAGCAGCAACAACAACAGGACGCCAGGACCCTCTGCCGAAGCCTCGGGGTTACTGCTTTGCCTGCCCTTCTCTACTTCACCCCATATCCAATAGGCTCAAAGCAGCAGCAGCAGCAGCAGCAACAGCAACAGCAGCAGCAGCAGCAGCAACAGCAACGGCGGCGGTTGGGCTTCTTCGACGATGAAGAAGATGCGTTGCTGCATCCTCGGGCGACGAGGTAAGTGCTGTTCGTGCTGCTGCTCTGCAGCAGCTGCTGCTTGCTTCATTTGCTGCTGTCTTTCCTTACTGTAAGCCCGCTCCCTAGCTGCTGTTTCACGTGGTGTGTTGCTGCTGCTGCTGCTGCTGCATCGTCGTGCCCGAAGCAACAGCAGCAGCAGCAACAGCAGCAACAGCAGCAGAGAGAGCTCTCAACACCTAAATACCTGCTGCTCTACAGGTACAAGGGAGACCTCCTGATGCGAGAAACTATCGTCGACTGGTTGAAGCTGCTGCGTTGGATTTCGCGCATGCAGCGGCTAACTAGCTGCTGCAGCAGCAGCTGCAGCAGCTGCAGCAGCAGCAGCAGCAGCAGCAACAGCAACAACAACAGCAGTAGTGATTTGGAACAGCTGCAGCAACAGGTAGAACAACAACAGCAAATAATTAAGAAACAACAGCAGCTCCTCCTGCAGCAAACAATGGAGCTGGAAAGGTTACGCAGGCAGCTGCAGCAGCCATAGGGTCTGCAGAAGTTGCTACTGCCTTGGCTGCTGCTGCTGCTGCTGCGGCTGCTGCTGCGGCTGCTGCTGCTGCTGCTGCTGCTGCAGTCACAGATCGACTAAGCCCGAGCTTGTTGTCGTGTTCAATGTTGTACCCCAGACAAATGCTGCTGCATCAGCAGCAGCAGCATCTGTCTAGACTTAACAACTCTTCCCTACCAATCCTTGCAGCAGAAGTGCAGCTACTGTGCCTGCAGCAGAGGCACATAACAGCTGCTGCTGCTGCTGCTGCTGCTCTGCTGCTGCTGCTGCTGCTGCTGCAAGGTCTAAAACAGCATACGAGCCTCAATACGTTCTGTAAGAGACCCGACGCCTGTACGCTCTTCTGTCTTTTTCTGTCTTGCTTGCCTGCTTCTTTTGGTGTTGCTGCTGCAGCAACACCAAAAGATGCCGCTGCTGCTGCTGCTGCAGCAGCAGCAGCAGCAGCAGCAGGAGCTTGTGCTGCTGCAGCGGCAAGTGAGATGCAGCAGCTGTTGCTTCTGTCCATTTATTAAAACGTTTCGCATGCAACGGATCGTACGAAGGTATCGGAGTGTAACCGACGCCGCCGCCGCTGCTGCTGCAGCAGTCCTAGACACCGCGGCTGTTGCTGCTGCTGATACTGCTGCTCCTTCCCTCGAACCAGCAACTTCTGCTGCTGCCGTTGCTGCTGTTGCTGCTGCTGCATCTATACTGCTGCAGCTAGCACCATCGTTACGGGTGCTGCTGCACAGAGCCCTGCAGCGAAAGTTGTGTTCGCACAGCTGCTGAAGCCAATGAAGAAGCTGCAGCTACTAAAGATGCAGCAGCAGCTGCTGCTGCTGCTGCAAGCACTAGCAGCTGATATTCGTATTGCTGCACTTGTTGCAGCCTTAGTCTTTCCACTGTACATATATAAACAAAGGAGGCGGAGACTGCTGATGCTGCCTCTATCGCCTGCTGCTCCTTCCTTCTCTGCTGCTGTGCTGCTGCAAGCTCTGTGAAGAGTTTGGGCTTTAAGCTGCTGCCTTCGCTATATCGATTATTTCAACGCTGCTTTCTGTTGTGTCTGCTGTTTCGTTGGTAGCAGCGAGAGGCCCTCCTTGCTTGATGCTGTCGAGGCGCTCTATGCTCCTGCTGCTGCTGTTGCAAGGAGATATAATACAAGATCCATGGAGTTGCTGTCCTGCTGCATTGAGCTGCTGCTGCAGGTCTTCAGCTGTCTGCATAGCACCTATGGAGCTCTTCGTCTCGTCTTCTTCCAGTTCTGCTGCTCCATCTGCAGCAAAGGGTGCTGCTGCTGCTGCTGCATCTTGCTGCAGCACGATGGGTGTATCTGTCAGCTCCTCCGCAGCAGCTGCTGCTGCAAGACGTTTCCCGTCTCTTAATGACTTTCGGATCTTGAATGCAGCAAGGATAATTGCAGAAAAAACAATCAAACTGGCCCCGCATAAAGAGGCCGCATTGAAACCTTCACCAATGGCAAGCTGCGAAACCGCATACACATTCAGGTGTATATACACTGCAGAAAAAACCCTTGAAATACCCCTTAGGAATATAAGGAACGCAATTTGTCCTCCTCGGGATAGTTTACAGCTCTGTACAACTTGCAAAGGGGGAGAAGGGGGGGGGGGGGGGAAGGGGGGGGAAGGGGGGGGGAAGGGGGGGGGTTAGTGGTCCGCTCACCTGAAAGCTGTAGCTGAAAACAGCATCGAGGTTTTGAACAATAGCAATCGTTGCAGCAGATTCTGATTCCAGGGCTGTGATGAGACAGAGCTGTGCCCCCAATCCCAGAAACGGCAACACTGTGAAGGCGAAACAGAAAGCAAGACAGAGTTAGTTAATTAAGACACAGGATTCAGGTTTCTGCTGCAAGGGTTATTCTGAAAGCAGGGGGTTTCAAGGCAGTGCAGTTTTATACGCTTCTCCCTTGGTAGGGTTGAGTGTAGAGTGCTAGACAAGAGCATTTCTAATGAAGGGAGGAGGAAGGAGGGAGAGATTGAGGGTTTACAGGTCAGCGAAGTCCACTGAACCGGCCGTAGCTGTTCAAAGAAGAATGTTTGGAATGGCGACATGATAAGGACAAGAGGTAAAAATGAGACAAGTCCGAAAAACATCATCAGCAATATCGAAAGAATTGGAGGCCCCCGCCTAGCCACATGCCTCCCTAACACGAACGAAACGCCGTCTGCACCGCATACAGACACATCCCTTTTCACCTATGATTTCATCTATCAGTTGTTCTAATCCTAAAACCTCCCTCCATCTTCTTCGCTTTCAAATTGCATGTTCAGAAATACTTTCTGCACAGCCAGCCTGAAGGCTGGCAACATTACAATCCTACAACCCGAACACATGGTGGACTTGAGGCTAATCACTAGTTTTATGATTTGAAGTAAATTAATTTATGTTGTGTGGCTTCTCGAGAAAGAACACGAGGGTTAGGGTTTAGGGCTTACGTAGGAAAGCGCCAACCACGAGAATTATGAAAGCTCCGCCTTTCGTCAGATCTTCGATCATTGCTACTTCGCTTACTGAGTTCTGCGCTGGTATTGCTGTAGACAAATAAATGCTCACACCTTCAAATTAAACACTTGACACTCAAAATACGAAAGCAACACAGTCAATCCACACTTCCCTCCAAGTATGCTTGCTAGCTTATTGCTTCATTAATGAACAGCTACTGAAACAGTTTTAAGACAAAACCCTATGGTAAGCGCTACACTGCACGATAAATGATTAGGGATTGAGGTTTACTTCCGCCGCCCAGCACCTCGCTCATGGCCCCCGGCTTCGCAATAAGAAGAATGCCCAAAGAGCAGAGCAAAACCATCGTCCATAGCCTGCAGCAGCAGCAGCAACAGCAACAACAGCACCAACAGCAGCAACATCGCCACCATCATAAGATCAGTCCTCAATCCGTCAGATCTCCCTGCACTAGGAGTACATGCACTGCGACTACGACAACCGATCGCAGCAGCTACCAGCAGCAGCAGCAGCAATAGCAGCAGCAGCAACAGCGTATTACCATCCCAGCCCTTCTTTCTGAATTAATGCACCCAGGAAGGCTGCCCAAATTGTTGCCGACAGGCCAACAGCTGCTGCATCTCCCAAAGGCAGCCTCGAGAGAGCAATGTAATACAGTGCTGAACCAAGGACACGCGAAACACCAACACAGTATGTACACCTCACACATCAAAAGAAGCTGCACCAATATCATTTCAGCCCAACACACAGCCAACAGGCGCAACAGCAAGTGCTGCTACTCCTGTTGCTTCTCGGTTCAAACACCAGCAGAAAGACCAACGGCAGAATGCATGCCTGTCACCGCTAAGAACAGCAGCACCAGCAGCAGCAAAAGCAGCAAAAGCAGCGGCTGAAGCAGAAACAGCCGCAGCTGCTGCACCGGCAACATACATACCGTGGCAGATGACGGCAATGATCCCCCTGGCGTATAGATATTTGGCTAGGGGGTTCTTAGGATGTAAATATTTGAAAAGCCTCGCTTTTATGAAGTGACAGACACCGAAACAAAGGACTGACTGAGCTATGAAGCGAAAGAGCAGCAGCTGTACAGGGAACAGCCACAACAGCAACCACAGCAGCAGCAACAGCACACTAAGACTCAGTCCTTTGTCTCCTGAGTGTACCTATCCACGTCTACAGTCCTTTAAGATTCAGGGGTTAGGGTCTAGAAGGTAGAATGTTTACGTTCAGTATAGGCATGCCACCAGAACAGACAACCTTCGTAAGCACCCCAACGCAAGAGTAAAGAAATGCCCCAGCCGATGAAAAAATGATACCCCGAGACGCCGCGAAGCAAATCGAGCAACGAGCTGTCTGAGCAGCAGACAGGGGGGAGGCCCTCTGAAGCAAAGGTAGGACCATCTTCGGGAAGGGGCCTGAAGCATATATTCACTGACGCACGTGCATTAATGCATGCGCACAGTGTATAGACACATATACATTTGCATAAACATACATATATAAGCATCCATATACATACGCTTGTGCATGCGCCTTTGCCTATGCATGCGTATATCGGATCATGCATATACATACACATGCCATGGGTGCAAATACACCATCTACCTTGAAGATAGATACCCCGGAGATCAACACAGATATTCAAGCAGATGAGTAGAAGTCGTGATGTACACGAACACAGCCACAGAAACACGGGATTCAAGACAAATGTGAGCAGGGAGATAATAATCAAAATACAAATAAGCATGTACAACATACAGTACCATACAGAAAAGCCAGCACTATCCAAAAGAAGGTGATGGGCATAATCTGCAAACATGTAAGTGTAAATACACGGTAAAGCCACAAAGACACTGAAGAATGCGAACGGCCACATCAACATGAATGTGTACGTAAAAGAAACATATGTATAAGCATAAAAATAAGCAAGGAAAGAACGCATAAGGATGTATAAGCGAAAAAGCATAAACAGACAGACACATGACACGAATCTACGTACACCTGAGCATGATCATGAAGATGAAAGTAGACGTAACCAAAGAAACACCATGCCTATGGCAGTGACGATAAATAAATACAAATATAAACAAAAACATGGAAACTTTGATAAGTGTTGAAGTACACAAAACCAAGAACATGCAACATGAGCGTGCAGAGAGGTGACCCTATACTTGAAGATAAATAAATAAGAAACACACACATCACGGGTAAACCCTTGAATGGAAACACACACAGAGACATACATATGAACAATATCCTAAATATACGTGTGCAATAACACATAAATAAAAGCATAAACGTACAGATTATGAGGGGCAGAAGAGCGAAATGCAGGAAGTCGTTCGTTCAAAATATGCGCCCACCATAGAGCCCCTTAAATGCCTAGGCCAATATAAGCAAATAGGGCCAGGGTTGGAGGCTTCAGGTTTCGGCCTTAAATAAATATACAGAAAAAATGCAGCAAACACGCCGGCGAACGGGGCGGAAGAGGTCTGGTGACAGACAATCGAACGGTTCGTCAAAAACAAATAGCCAAAAAAGTAAAAACAAAACCTCTCTTTGGGTTTTGGGGCCCTGAAAAGACGAAAAGACATACAGAAAAACATGCAAAAAGCTCGGATACATTATATCTCTTGCACTCCAGGGAGGAGTATGAGCGGAGACGCCACAAACGTCTGAGGGGGGAAGAGAAACCTACTCCTTTGAAACAAGACAAAGTACTCTCGTCAAAAATAATATAACGAACAGGCAACCTCTAGCAGTAGCCTGTGTCCTTTTCAGCCTGCAAACCCGCCACCCTGCGCCCTCAACTCCACACTCCAGAACTCAGGCTGGTGTATTTGACGAGGCAGTGGGGCTAAGCGAAGCCCCACCAGTTAAGTTTGTAGCTGGTAACCTAGCGGAGTTCAACCTGAGAAGCAATCAGAAACAGCCCCTACCCCTACAGTCTGAAACGCCTCATACTCAACCGGGAAGCGATCCAGTGGGCGCGACGGCCTGAGCTCGTGGAGCCTCTATAGCCCTATATTGAGGCATTTTTTTTCGTAACAAGGTATGAAAGCAATATATTTTCAAGTCTCGAACTGAAGCTTCGGGGTTTATGGATTACGCTTTGCGTGGTAAGAGTTTCGTGGCAGACCAGCGGGATGGGCGAGGCGCCGTTGAGCGATCACCATGGCGGAGAAGTAGAGGGGGAAAAACAGCAGTTCCTTCTCTCCACAATGTTTTCTCGGTAAGGGTGGGGGATTGGGATTGAGAATTGGGAATACCACAGCCTTGGCATGCTGCTACTGCTGCTGCTGCTTCGTATGCTCCTGCGCCTGCTCGTGCCCGGTGGAAGCCGTCGGCAGCGTCTGGTCGTGCAATGATATTCTTCGGGATTGAGTCTTACCCTCTCATTATAAATATCTAAAACTCAATTGCAACATATTTGAAGCTTATAAAACTTTTTAGGAGCATTTTTGGACTTGAGTTAGACCAGAAAACAATCGCTTACCTATGTCTAGCATGCCTGCCTGACAGGCCTGGACCATTATCTACAACGGGATATGGAAACAGTAGGCTTTAGCTATTAGAACTCACTTCTCAGCCTTAATCGCACATCAGGGGCTTTTAGGACACGTGGAGGGCTGTAGCAGAAGGGATGCCCCTCCTTCGGCAAACAGGCGTGCCTATCTGAAGCCCTATACCCCACAAGGTACACTACACCGTAAAGCAGCTAGGTGGCTTTCGTCAGTGAATATGCTTTATAGTTCTTCTATTAGTACTATTTGTTCTGCCTGAATCAGAGTTTCGGGAATAGACTAGGGATTAAGGCATGGGGCTTGGCGGGGGACACTGGGTCTAGAAAGGTCTTCCAAGGGTTAGTGGGCGTATAGGCAACTTGCGTGCATTTTGGACAATTAACGCCCAGAACGTATTTGAGAGTTGTTTACATCGGTAGTGGATGCCTCGAATGACGGTTTTGATATTCATGAATGATATGCATGAATTTTGGGTGGTAAAGACAGTAGCTTCAGCGGGCGAGCCATAGCTTTGCACTTTTTTCTTGCAGCTCATAGTGGAGCTTCCTCTCCCTAACAGCGTCAAGTGCGTGCAAGCGTGCACTCAATAGACCTGGATATAGCATGGGTGCTTCACTGCTTCTTGCGGAACTACTTTCAAAACCTCCTGACGGCGCTGCAGCACATAATGATCCATGGGCCAAACAAGCAAGCATTCGCCTTCTATTCACATATTTTCATTTTAAGAGAGCAGAAGTATCCAGAACATGGAAAGGAGCACTTCGAGTCCTTCACTGTCTGGCGGAGGGTAAGGGGGTGCCGACGCTTGCTCTATGACAGGTGTACCGCTGCTTAGGCCGTTCATCGATCCCTGACACAACTGGTGGAGAACTTTAAAGGATTGAATAATGAAATGTTTGTTCTATGGAACTGACAGCACGCATATTATTATAGTCAGCCATATCACGAGTATCCAGAACGCGATCGCTGATGCACTCTCCGGACCCCTTGGTGGTAAGGCACTGTGTTGTGCACTTGTGCTATTTCACTGACGATATGCTAAGCACTCCAGCATAGACGAAAATCTCTTGTTCTACCAGACGAGGGATGAACTCGCCCTATTTTACGCCGCAGCTTCAAGTTGTTCAGCTCGTTCGAGCAGGATGCACCATCATGGCTTAGCCAGCTCAAGCGCTGGTTGCCAGGGCCTGCTGGTAGTCTAGGATCTGTAGAGTTGCGTCAGCTCAAGCGCTGGTTGCCAGGGCCTTCTGGTAGTCTAGGATCTCTTTCTCAGCTGGGAAACGTCTCCTAATTTGTGTAGATTGAGGCTACAAAAGCCACAGAATTTTCTCAACTGCGGAGTCATACAGATTTCGACCCCCCAAAAGCCTATGTGAACTATTTCCCACCGAATTTGTCATCAATCGGAGATCGTGGAGACATTTTATTTTTGAGGATAGGCTGAGTAAATATGCCCGCTTCGTTCCTTATTCGAGCTTAGTTACAGCAGAGAGTAGTGAACACTATTCATTTATCTTGTCTAAGAACTGGATGGTGTTACCAAAACCAAAATGCTTGACAGGAACTTGAAGCTGGTCTTCGCTTCTTCGCGCGAATTCATTTAGCAGCTCAATATTGTTCATAGCATGACTGCTGTGGACCTTACAGGGGCAGGCGTTCAGGCAGAAAGCATCAACTTCATGCTTGTGCAGCACTTGAGACTCTATACCTTGCAAAATTTGCCTGTTTGCCTTGAACTCATTGCGTATGCGAAATAGGTCTATGCTTTTTTTTAAGTGCGAAATGGGTTCACAGCACAAGTGGGCATTCCTTGAGCTGATGTTCTGCGGCTACCCCGGCCTACACCATACTACCGTTGGTACTGACCCGGAGTTGGATCTTGCTGTTGTCAGCTATCCTGCAGCTGCGTACTTCCATATGCACCTTGCACCAGCACATTTGGAGAGGAGCAGTGGAGGAGGCTGAGAGCCTGGATGCACGTGCCATGAGGCGCACAGGTAGCAGAAGTCGACCTTACATAAAATGGCCAAGGGACTGAAACCGGGGTTGATATCTGAGGGTCGCTGGTGCGAAGCAATTCCTCCTTCCTTGAGCACTTCAGCGGCATCAGCACAGCGACGCCCAGCACAAATATGGGTGTACACAAAGTACCGCAAAGCTGGAACGAACATAAACTCATGCTGACAGTTGTTCTATCGCGTGAGCAAAGGGGCTGAGTTCTTCGTATATACTTGCTCCCTGGCCGTCACCAATCACTTTTCTGTTGCTGCCTTTGTCCGTCTCTGTACCTGCAGCTAACTCGCAGGCTCGACCGGTAGCACTGTCATTCCCTTCGTGTTTGTCTATCAGTCATCCCCTTGGGGCTCGCCAGAGAACTGCTTCAAGCGCACACCTATGGTAGGTGTCAGCGGAGGTCTACAGCACATTTTTGGTCAGGTAGGAATGTTCTCATCTTGAAAATTGTTTTCAATCCAGGCGCACCGTAAAGGGTGCCGTAATCTCATGCGGCATTCCGAGGGTGCCGTAGCACCATGCCCGCGGCACCAGCAGGTGCATACAGGAGCATCATTTGCCTACAACTCAAGTCCTTTTTCCCTTGCTATATTTCTTTTCGCTGTCGGTGCCCGGTGCTGTAGTCCCTCTCTTGTCCTCCTTTCTTCTTATCGCTCCACCCGTCTTTTGCTGGGCAGAAGGGCATTCGAGCGCTCCCCGCACTTTGGGGAGAGGCAAAAGCAGAGACAGCAATGTCTGTCTCGTAGACGCACGTATATTGATACTTGCATGCAGGCTGGCTATTGAGGGCTAAAATGCGTTCAACAAGTGCGTAAAGGGTCCCCCTATTCATTAAAAAAGGGCTTCGGTATGCTTCCATCTGGGGCTGCCATGCCGCAGGAGTTGCAATAAACCGTGCTGAAACTCTTGACAGGTCTCAGCTTCAAGCCCCTGGTAAGGTGTATCCAGGTCATGAAGAGGCTGGCGGGGTGGTCATTCGCTCTCTGTCAATACTTTTCTAAGCCGTTCTGACTCCACTACAGCTCACGACCGTGACCAGGTAATATCAAGAGCTCCCATTAAAATGCTGCTTTGAAAATGCAGCTGACAGGAAACCGGCCTCGGAGCACACCGATGCCCCACTTTTCTCCGTGCCCTTACACCGTAGATAATTGCAAAGCGCTTAACTTAGTTGGTCATGGCCAGCTAACATGAGAGCAAATATGCATGTCTCCACCTCGTGCAGCCTCCTACACAGCCAGTTACAGTTGCACGCTCCGTCTTTGCAAGGTAGCCAACACCAGGTATGGTGCATCAGGAAATTGAATTCAAGCCCATCCGTGATACTACAGACAACTAGCATAATAACGAGGACCGTCGTGAGCTGCAACACAGTCAACGGCTTAAAGAAAGGGTTCGCTAACCCTCCTCCATCCTCCTGGTTGCCTAGGCACAGCAGCCTAAGGCCCTGGATCTGGTGGAAGCATGGACACGTCTGCCGGCTTCAACGTGCCTTGCTGCAGCTAGTGCTGCAAGACAGCCCCACATGCACGCACAGCGGGTCACCTTGCTGCATGCCCTAGTCTCGCACACTATAATGCAGACAAATACTTGCTTGGCCCTCCATAATCAGCCCGCGATGTAGTAGAGGCACACGTACTAACAGCCCACAAACCGTACTACGATTGCCATCACCTTTCCTACGCACCGTTTCTCGGGAATGTTGCTGCAAGACACCTCCCGGCTACTTTACTCGCATTCTTCTGTAGAAATCACTTACAAATAGAGCAACTCAAACGAATTAAAGACACTGTAACTTAGGCTTCGCGAGAAGTCCAACAGCTTGGCGTTTAATACCTCGTGCGCCTGGCAGCAGCAGCCGAAGCAGTAGCCGCAGCTGCTGTGCATGCGCTCAGTTTTCGCTCTGTTGTCTATTGTCGTCTCTTTGTTCTCCAGGTGTTTTTTGTTGTCTTTCCTTCTTTTATTGTCCTGAGGTTATTCTGACAGACAAGCTACCAGCTTGAGCAGCGGCAGCTGCGTTGGCAGAAGCACTGTCAGCACGAGCAGCAGCAGCAGCAATAGCAGCAGCAATAGCAGCTCCAAAGAAATAGAAAAAACAATCAAGGTAATGGGACTGCTTGGAGAAGCCGAGTTCCTTGAGGCGCTGCGGCGCCTCTACGAGGACAGCAGGAACAAGGACAGCGGATCTGTGTGGGTGACGTTCAAGAGGAGTATGTCAACCCTAAACACTGTAGCATGAGCTAATTACAAACTGTAAATTGAATCTAAATTAAGTTTATTTTCTCATCATTGAAGTGTAATCAGCGCGTGAGAAACGCGACATCATGCAGCTTTCATTTTTATGGAGGGTCGTAGGTTAAGTGTGTTGGGCTTTCATTAACGAATACATCTGCTTTCTTTGAATCTCTAACGAGTAGATCGCGTGGAGTGTATGGGTATCCTTGTTATTGACGGTTCTGAGGGTTTGTACAGACCCTAAATGCAAGACTTTGTGCTCATTAAAGAGCTGTTTATACCTGTAAACCCTTGCGAATATGCGCAGCGTTTCCTGAGGTTGGAGGTTCCCGGGGGGCCAAACGGCGACGCAAATTGGAAAGCTGTGAGGAGAAGCCAGAGGCTACGCCTGTATGTCTTGTTCGAGCAACGGATGGAAAGAAGAAGATATCTGTCCAGGTTTGTTGGCTGCAAACAACACCTAGATCTAAATAGACCCTGTAAACCCTTAAGGGTTCGTTCTAGCGTGTGTTCTTTGTGTACTAGAAGGAGCAGACCTATTGCATGCTTCCCCCTGATAAAACTTCAAGAAATACTGCTGATGATGTTGCTATGTGGTTTGCGCGTGTACAGGTCCAAGGAGAAAGGGCTTCTGCCTTCAGTCAACAATTGATGGCGGCCTCGCGCCTCTACATTGATAAAGTGAAGCCTATATCCCCTGCGGCTGCTAAAGAAAAACAGCAGAAGAAGAACCAGGGGAAGCCGAAACAGCAGCAGCAGCGGAAACAGTCTCAAAAGAAGAAGAGCAAGAAACACGAGAAGAGCAATAGCTTGTTCAAGCGAGAAATGTAGTGCCGCTGCTTATGGATGCTGCGGCGGGTTGATAGAGGCCTATAGGAGCAGCAGCTGAATTTCTCGCCAAGTGCAGCAGCAGCAGGGCCTCAATTTGTTTCCAACAGCAGCAGCAGCAAATTTGCACTAGAGTTGTGCTTGTATATATATCTATATGGTCTTTAATATACCACCCTCTATAAAGGGGGGGGGGGGGGGGGGGGGGCATACGTGTTCAGGCCCTACAAATGCTGAGGGGGTTGTTTGCAGCTATTCTCAGCTATTCTTTGCTCATTTACTCTTTAGGTTTCATGTCTTCCTGAAGGTCTGAGGTTTCTTGCATGCACAGTGGGGCCCCCACTTGGCTCGGCGTGTTGAAGTCCTTCCCTTTGGGGCTTTGCTATGGGGTCCTTGAAGTAGGAACAATGGAAGAAATTTGGGTGTTTTTGTTATCTAAAGGATTAGCACATATAGCTTACTCATGTACATCTAATTGTAGATGTAGTGTCTAGTTATACTTAATATTTACTCTCGCTTGGATGCGAGTTTGGTGCTGCACTTGTATCTTTCGACAGCATACACCAACTTACCTTTTAAGGTGTATGCGCACCTTTAAACGTCGGTATATATATATATATATATATATATATATATATATATATATATATATATATATATATATATATATATAAGGAGATTCAGGAGCCTACATAGAAGCATTTGCGTGTGGAGTGTACGTAATGCCTGCTAGCAGGTGCCTGCATGCACGTGATTTGCATGAAGTCGACTTGTTTTTTTGTACAACTCTGTGGAGTTCTTGTGGGTGCATACACGTGTAGACAGGCATTCTTGTACTTGTAGTGGAATGCCGTACTTCTATCTAGGCAACAAAAGCAGCCATGGAGTGTATGCATAGACACTGGCATTGTTTCGAAAGGGAGTAGTGGGAAGGAGCACGTGCAGAAGTGTCTAGACAGGCATAAGTACGTTACTCTCTGGCGGGGGAGGGGCACTTACATTTTCCGTGGAGGGGTTTGCTCAGTAAAACGAAGGCCACGAAGAGACAGGGATGAAGAGGGTGCATACATGCATGCAAGGTAATCAGGTGTATACGGGAGGTGAACGGGCACAGAGGCGACAGAGAGAGCGACAGCCATTTCTAATGGCGTTAGTTCTGCGAGGGGGGGGAAAGCTATGCAAACAGACACTGTAACGTTAGATATCGATCTTAACTGCAGATAATATGTGGGGGCAATCGTGCTAGAGTCCTTAGGATGTCAGTCCGCTTCCCTCTGCCCAGGCATCTTCAGCACATCGGCTTAAGCGCCTGGGGATAGTGAATAAGGCTTCGGCTTGCCATATAGTGCAAGACACAGAGATGTCTTCAACTAATACGGCAAGAGCAAACCCTCCATACAAGCTAACCCGAGCCCTCCTTCGCTGCATGCACTACCTCTCTACGCACTTGATAGATGACTGATTGGCTTTCAATAGCTAAAATACAATCACACAAATAGAAATATACATCTCAAATTCAAAAAGAACATGCCACAGACGCCAGTGCAATCCCGAAGGAACACCGACCAGCGGCGTTTCTACGGTGTACGTACACCTCAACATGAGGAAGCGATGCATGACACAAATATTGTGCTCTAATTACAAAGTGTTCGAAATACTCAATACTCTTTTTTGATTTTCTTTGTAACCTCCTTCTGCAGCCGCGGGCCAACAAGCCAGTGGGGGCCCCTGGAGATGGGGGCCCCCTTGACGGCTACGGCCGACAGTGGCGCTGCTACGGCAGCAGCAGCAGCACACAATACTTGTTGCATTCGTTTCATGTTTAAGAATAGATAAAGGGGCAGAAAATAAAACAACAAAGAGGCCCCATAACAGCCTTCAGGTACCGGACTACACACTGACAAGCTCTGCAGCTACGGAGTTGTTGCTGTTCCTGTCATGCATACTCTGCTGTTGATGTTGTACTGATATTTTTATTGATGCTTCTCTCTGTGCATGTCCTCAGCAGCAAGAGCGCAGCAGAAGTAGCCCAACAGCAACGGCACAGCAGCAGCAGGAGCAGTCGGCGGCCCTGGTAGCCGCAGCAGCAGCAGCAACTCTGCTGCCTGGAAGCCGCCGCAGCAGCAGCAGCGAAAAAATGGAGATAAAATTGGTGCAAGGGGAACAGCGCGCTGCAGCGCTTGCTGTTCTACAGCAAGCAGCAGCAACAGCAGGAACCACAACCCCAGGGAAGATTAACAAACAGTGCAGCGACTACTCGTACGTGCATGCACCGCAGAAATCAGCAAACAACACTACCAGCAGCAGCCCCACCAGCAGCAAGAGTAGGAGTAGATTACCTTGTGAAGGGGCAGCAGCAAATCACCAGAATTTTGAAGGTGCAGCAACAGCAGCAACAGACAGACCAGCAGCACGTAGCTCATTCCTTATCACCACAGATTTGTTTCTTGTTTTCTTGTTTTTCTATCCCTAGCGTGGGCCCCCCCCCTCTCCCCGCTAATAGCAACACGGCGGCGGTACAGCGTGTGTATCGGGTTTGACTTCTTTGTCCCTTTGTCTCCTCCGCTGCCTCTATCTCTTCCTTCGTCGACAACTCCACTTCTTTGTTTCTACCTGCGTTGCCCCTCCTTCGTTTGTCTTTATTTTTTATTTTGTGTGTCTGCGGAGGTCTCCTCCATGTGTCGGTGTTTTTCTTTCTTTCTCGCTTTCCTCTGATGTTGTCTGTTTCTGTCTCTGTTGTACGTATTTCTTTCTATCTGTGTATCTGTCTAAGTTAATATACGACTATAACAATTCTTCTCTTCTTCTTTGTTTTTATTTGATAGGCTGGACATGGTACATGGGCCATTTGGCCTCTTTATTAACTTGAAGACTTTTCTTTCTGTTTCGCTCGAGTCGCTCCCTGTGGACTCTGCCCTTAGCGGTTCTCGGGTGTACGTACACCTCAGTTCCAACGTTCATGAACTAAACGCAACAACAGCAAATAACAAAAGAAAGCAAGCACAAGATGAAGCAACAGCAGACGACAGTGCTGCGGGGAGGGCAAACAAACCAACCAAAATGGCTATTGCTGTTGAAGGCGGGTATGTAAACCCTATCATGCTGCTGCTGCTGTTGCTGCTGCTGCTGCTATAACAGTTGCTGCAGAGGCAGAGCTCCATCTGCTGCTGCTTCGGGTGCTGCTGCTGCTGCTGCAGCGCAGAGGGGACACGCGGAGCGCAGCAGGCTCCCTGCTTTGTTGTACCGCAGCTGTTCCTTCTGCTGCTGCTATGGGTGTCGTTGCTGCTGCTGCAGCAGACAGTACTTCTGCTCTTGCTGTTTCT
>OY986946.1:6419737-6495858 GCA_963920595.1 Eimeria praecox | reverse complement strand
GCTCTTGCTGTTTCTTTTGCTGCTGTTGCTTCCGTTGCTGCTCCCTCTTCCTCTCTTCTCGGTGCTCCTGCCGTCCTTACTGCTGGTGGTAGTCCGCTGCTACTGCTAACGTTGCTGCTGCTGCTGCTGCTGCTGCTGCTGCTGATTCTTTTGTCTCTGCTGCTTCTGCTGCTTCTGCTGCTTCTGCTGCAGGTTTAGCGCAGATGGCGACATGATCGACCCGTCTGGGAATTTCGCTGCGGTGGAGCCGACGATATCCTACCGCCTGTGTGTGTACACCGCAGCAAGCACAGCTGCAACTGCTGCTGTGGCTAGAGGTCTGGCGGATATCTACCGCAGCAGCAGCATCAAGCAGCAGCAGCAGAAACGTGCAGAGGTGGATGAGGAGGGGCAGGAGCAACAGCAGCAGTGGCGGAGCGACATGACGCTGCTGCAGCAGTATCAGGAGCAGCTGCTGCAGCAGCTGGCCTTTCTTCCGCTAGATGACCCCGACGTTCCTGCTGCTGTTGCTGCAGCAGCGAAACACCTTGCAGAGACGAAGCACACTGTGGCTGATTCTGCTCCATCTGCTGCCTGGGTTGAAGAGATTCTTGTGAGTCTTGTCTCTGCTGCTGCTACTGGCACTCCTGCTGCTCTGTCTGTGTGGGGCTGGCGCTGCTGCAGGCGATTGTTGGTTCTGAATGTGTCACTAGGATTTCGGCTGCTGCTTTGCTGGGTTATCTTCTGTTGTTTGCCTCTGCTCCTGTGGCTTCTGGTGCTTCCTTCATGCCAAGGGGAGTGTTCAGCGCGGTGTTGAGGGTTGATCTGTCCCTGTGGTTGTTGTTGTTTGCTTTGTGCGCTCATGGACGCCCTGGGGTGTATGTACAGCCGAGCAAGTACGCGGAGGATTTGCCAGTGGTGGAAAACCCGCCAAAGATTTCTCCTTCTAATTGGAAGTGTGCAGACTGCGGTGCCTCAACTAATCTGTGGCTCAACCTTTCAGACGGGTGAGGGGTTTGTGCCTTGTTGTTGCTGCTTGAGTTTTTGCTGCTGCACTTGCTATTGTAGCTGCTGCTGTTTCACTGCATCTCCTGCCTCGCGTGTCAACGCTGCTGATGCTGATGCTGTGCATGCAACGTATGAGCTTGCTGCCGCTTTCGTTGCTGCAGGTTCATTGGCTGTGGGCGGAAGCTGTATGGAGCTGGCGGAGGGTGTGCGGATGGGCGCGAGGGAGCTGCCATTAGGCACTACAAGGTGCTTCTCCCGCTGCAGTTGTTGCTGCTGGATCGCTGGTTTTCTGTCCTTCTATTTCTTGTCTATTTGCTCGTCTTCTGTTCTTGTGTCTAATTCGTTCCTGTGCTGTTGCTGTGCTGCTCTCTTCACCCTTTCCCTTGTGCGTTGCCGGCCCCCCCTCTCGCTGCGCACTTGTGTTTTCTTTGCACATCCATGGGGCGATGCTGCTTCTATGGCATCATGTGCATCCCATATTCTTTTGTATGTGTCAACATGCGGGTACTTGTCTTGTATCATGCACAGACGTAGAAGCCGTCTTCTTCTTGCCTTGCTGTCTGTGTAGGGTTTCCGTTCTTTTGTCTTATCCGAAAGCAGCATTTGTTGGTGTGGTTCGTTGCTTGTGTTCATTTTTAGGAGACAGGCTCGATCTACCCCCTTATTGTCAAGTTAGGAACGATATCTGCTGATTCAGCTGACGTATTTTCTTACGCCCCTGACGAAGACAGCACAGTTATCGATCCCAAACTTCCTGAACACCTTGCGAGATTTGGCATAGAGACACAACAGGTAACAGCCCCATCACCGTCTGTTGCTCTGCTGCTGCTGCTGCTGCTATTGCTGGCGTCTGGCTGCTGATGGGGTGGTGTTCCTGCCGGTGGGGAGGATGGTAATTAGCGGGGAAGAAGGCTGCAGGAACTGGTGCAGCTGGTGTTGCTATTGCTGGTCTTGCTGCTGCTGATGCTCCCATATAAGCTGCAGCAGGCGCTGTTCCCCGTAGGTCTTCTGCTTGCCACCGAGGTGCTGCTGCTGCTGCTGGCTGCGTGTGGCTTCAGCTACGCAAGACAGAGCGCAGCACCAACGAGTTAGCGATCGACTTAAACTGCAAGTATGACTGGGCTTCTTTAACTGCTTCTGCATCAGAGCAGCAGCAGCAGCAGCAAAAAGGAGCGGGCTTTGTTGGTCTGAGAAACCTGGGTAACACCTGCTACGTTAACGCCGTGCTGCAGGTAGGCGCCTTAGGAAATGGAGCTGGACGGCCAAGGGCTCTGCAATGATGAGGGTTTAGGGTATTGAGGTTATGATTGTTTGTGTTTGCTTCTAGGCTTTGTTCAGCGTGCCCCGCTTTTGTGAGAAATTCCTGCGGATGTATGAGCCGCTGATTTGTTGCCAAGGCCTGCCGTCAGCAGCAGCAGCAGCAGCAGGAGGAGGTCCGGCGAAGTGTCTTTCGTTGCAGTTGGGCGCTCTCTCTGTGGCGCTGCAGACACGGCGAGTGTGCATGCAAAAGGCATTGGGGCTAGTGCTGCTGCAGAGGGTGCTGCAGCAGCAGGACATCCAAATCGAGGAGAAACAGCTTATCAGCGGTATGCTTTTGCAAATAATGCCTCCACCACCACTAGTATTTGAGGGACGTGGTCTGAGTACATCTGCATGTTTATGCAGTACCAGAAGCAGCTACTGCTGCACTTGCAACTGAACCGAAGTTGTTAGCTGCTGCGGACTAGCAGTATTCCTTTCATGGCGGATGGCGCTTTTGCTGCTACGGTTGCTGTTGCTGTTGCTGCTGCAGATCTTCCTTACTTAGCTCATGACGCAGTTTCTCCTCTGTCTCTGCGCGCCATCATCGGCTCCTTGCATGCGGAATTCGCCACGAGTCGGCAGCAGGATGCGGGTCAGAACACCTCAGTTACCACTGTTGATTGCGCTGCTGTCTTTGATCATGCTGCTTCCTTGCTGTGGGTGCTATTGGCGGTGCCTCGTGATGTAGAGCAACGGGCGGGCTGGTGCTGCTGGTGTGGCTGCAGAAGAGTTTTTGTCTCTGCTTCTTTCTTGGATCGGCGACAGAGAGGCTGGAGACCGAAGGCAGCTGCAGCAACTCAGGCAGCAGCTGCAGTCGGGAGAGAGCTCCGCTGTTGCGGCTGCTGCTGCTGCGCTGGGTGTGACGGACGATAGCCTACAGGCGACGGAGGAAGTCCTCAGAGAGGGGGCAGTTGATGCACTGTTCTCCTTCGGGGTCAGGCGCATGCCCCTGCTGTTGATGCTGGTGCCGCTGCTGCACATTCTGTTGCTGCGCCTGCCGGTGTTGGTAGAAGGTGATCGCTGTCTCGGGTGTATATGCGCCCTCAGTTGCTCTTGCTGATGCCCCTGTTGCTGTTGGTGCTGCGCATGCGCATGCGTACTGAAGGTAGAACAACGACTGGAGTGTCTACAATCGCGGCAAGTACGGTACACGTACAGCCGACAGCAGGTTCTGGCGCTGCCAATCCCCCTGCATGTGCAGCAAGAGGAGGAGGAGCAGCAGCAAGAGCAGCAACGGCAACAAAAGAGGAGAAAGGGAGCAGAGGGAACGCCAACAGAGTCGGACACAGGGGCGGAAACCGGAGGGGACACAACCGAGACAGTAGGCAAGGGGGGCCGGGCCTTGCTGTTCATTTCTCTGCTCTGTTTCTGCTGCATTCAACTCGATCCATCCTTTGATGCTGTCGTCTCTGTTGTGTGCACTTCTGTGAAGAATTCCACTTCAATATCTGTGTCAGTGCGCTTTTCTGCCGCTTTACGGTATTTCGCGTGCAGTGCTGTACTTGTAGCCTCAGCTTCTCAGCTCTTCAGTGTTGGCGTTTGCACTTGTCTGTGCCTTCAGCACTGCGAGACTGAGGAGCCCGTGGCCCCTGCTGCCCCATCGGTGCCCCTTTCCAGCTGCATCTCAGCTGCTGCTGCCGCTGCTGCAGTCAACGATTATCTTTCTCCTGCCACGGGTGCTAAAGGCGACGCCGAAAAGACGCTCCGACTTACCAACTACCCAGAGTATCTTCTCGTCTTCCTGAAGCGTTTCTACATTAGTGACAGATGGATTCCAAAGAAACTCAAATGCTCTGTCGAGGTATAGTAGGGTTTAGGGTTCGGTCTTTAGGGTTTAGGGTTTGGAGGTGCATCATCTTCTGGGCTTCACTGACGCCGATTCACGAAACAGGTTTTAGAATTGGGGACAAGGGGTTGGGGTTTACGGTGCCTGAGCAGATCCCTGAGGAGGTGTCGTTTGAGGAGCTTCGGGCTTCAGGCCTTCAGCCAGAGGAGCGGGAGCTGCCCGATGAACCGCCTCAGCCACAGCAGCAGCAGCAACAGGGGAACAATTCCGGGACAGCAGCTGCAGCAGCTCAAGCTGCAGCGAACGACGAGGTTGTCGCTACGTTGGAGTCGATGGGATTCTCAAGCAACGCAGCTAAGTAAGAGATGCATGTGACAGAAAAATCACAGCTTGCAAATAGGAGAGAAATAGGCATGCGGAGGGCAAGGACAAGAATAGCTAGCGGTAGAGACAGACAGAAGGGGGATTAGGGACAAATCAGACAGAGGAATCGGTAACGCAGAGAGCTGGAGCCGAAACCAGCAGGTAGAGGCTGAACAATGCAAGAGCCAAAGACGCACGAAGAGAGTCATAGAAAATGACAGAGTGAGACTCAGAACAAAACGCTTGTTTTTTCAATTGTGCATTTGACGAATTGCAGACGGGCTCTTCGTGCTACTGGGGGCGCTGCTGCTGAGAGCTGCGTGGAGTGGCTGATGGGCCACTTGGACGACCCGGATCTCAATGATCCTATCCCTGCTCCTGCTGCTGCATCTGCATCAGGGGCAGCAGAAGCAGCAGGAGGCGCCGCAGCAGCAGATGCAAAGGACCAACCGGACGCAGAAGCCGTGGCTAATCTGATGGCTCTGGGCTTTGATGAGCGGAGTGTACGTGCAGCGTTCTTTGCAACTAGAGGACAGACGAGTTCGGGAGGCATCGCCACAGAAGGGGGGCCGTTTGACGCTGGGCGTGCTGCAGATTGGCTGCTGTCTCAGGGCTCTGGCCTTGCTGCTGCAGTGGAGGAAGCGCTTGCAGCTGCAGCTGCGGCGGCGGCGGCAGCAGCAGCAGCAGAAGAAGCGCGGGAGGCAGAGGCTCAAGAGAAACAGGCCCTGGAGGCTGCGGCAGCAGGATTGTCTCCTTTGGAGCGGTGTCGATTGGGCCTGGAAGATGGCTGTGGGAAGTATCGTTTGTTTGCGTTTGTTTCTCATCTGGGGTCGAGCGTCTCCGGGGGTCACTACATCTGCCACGTACGCAGCAAAGACGGGAGTGGCTGGCTGCAGTACAACGATGAGAAAGTGACAAAGCTGCAGAGCTGCGACAGCCGCCAGGCCTATCTTCTTCTGTTTAAAAGGGTAGAAACGGAAAGCAAGGAGCCGCCCGCAGCCATGCAAAAAGATGCCTAGACAAGCTGCACAGAAGCGGCAACTGCCGGCGGATCCGCCCACCTGAAGCTCACAACAATGCTGGCTGTGTCCCTCTCCTGTAGCCGCTGGCAAACCTTTTTGGTGGCATGCTTGCCTTTGAACTCCCTTGGCAGCCGCCCCGTTTCTGTCTATTCTGCCTCAGCTTCGTTACTTATCTGCTCATTTGCATGGATCCTGTTTCTTTGCAAATTGCGAGCCATCTTCTTCCGTCACGAGCCTTTCGGACTGCCAGCTACCGCTGTGTTTGATGCTTTCTTTGTTTCCAGCTCAGTTTATCTGCTGCATAACCGCATTCATGTTCCTCTACCTCTGTCTTTCAATCACTGATTCTTTCTGTCGCAGCTACGCTGCTTGCTTGCTTACGTATGCTCTTGTCTGTTTCAGTGTGCCCGCACCATTGCCTCTGCTATCCTGTCTGCAGACGCTATTGCCTGCGAGCAGATAGCGCTCCTTCCGCTCCAGGGAGGGAGCTACATTGCTCGCTGCACTGCAGCAGCGCCTGCAGCAGGGTCAGTGACCTCGTCACTGGCCTAGAAACTTCATATCTTTCGCTAGGACAGACTCTCTGCGTAAATGGCGTGCGTTGCCATTGCGTTCGCAGTCCGCGCTGGTTTCCGCTATATGCTACTGTATGAACAGGGTGCGTATTTTACTGCTGCCGGCACGAGCCCACCGTAAGCCAACAACTAGCGAATTTAGGCTGGAACAGTGGCACCAGCAGCACCGACAGCAACGGGCAGGCGAAGCTTGTTAAAGCGTGGAAGCTTAAAAAGTAGTTGCTGCTGCGGCTTCACCATATTTTTCACTCCCATGTACCTAGGGAGCCTGCTCCAAGACAGGTCGAACACCTGGCCCCTTACGTATCTCCCAGATGGACCCCAATGAACCTGACAGCTCTTCTTTCAAACCAGAGAAACGCTCATGTTCGACAGCAGCTTTACGGAGGCTGAGGCGGAGCTGTAGCACGTGGCGCCGCCTTTCGCCCTCATGGTTCGTCATAACTGTTCTTCCAACTGAATGCTTGGTACGACTGTAAATCGCTAATGCGTATCCGACGCAAAAGAGACATCGTAACTGTAACGAGGGTCCACGGCCTTGGCCAAGGGCCGTCGTGAGATAGAGTCAAATCACTAAGGTTACGAGCTCTCACGTGTCACTTTTAAACTCCCCTCCAGCCACCAGGTAACCGGAGCACATGAATCCAAGGGCCTGTCTGTCGCTGTTGCCAAGTGGGTAGCGTCTGCAATGCGTTGGATCGCACGTTGATGCAACTCCTCCTGCGATGTAACCCCACGGGCTTCGGTACTAAAGCCCGCTTTTGATGCAGAGATTAACATGTTGTCTACAGTGTTGGCGTATGCAATGCGCGCGAAACTGCAGTATATGCAGTCCCCACTCTCTTTAGACGACTCTTGAGTAAACTACAGGCTTAGTTACCCTAAACAAGAAAAAACTGTCTTAATTCAAGAGCAAAGAATCCGATGTTTAGTTACCGGTCAAATGCAGCGGCGGAGTGCGCAGCACCGCCTACCGTATGAGATAGCTTTTGGTTCCTTTTTTCACGGGATTACCCATCGAACAACAGATTGACTAAGGAGAATTCGCGTATATTGCTGAACAACTGCGATCTAGAAGTAGACAAAGGCAAGCCCAGTGAGGGAAACGTCAGAAGGTAAACCGACGCAGGTGCACCAGCGTCTCGATTGGTCGGCGGTTCCTCCGGATAGAGTTTGCCGGCAAGTGTGCTGCTACACCTGGGTCTCAGTCATGATTCCTCATATTTCTAAAGGATATTTCAAAACATGGCAATACAGACGGGTAAGCCTACGCTATTATTAACGATGCATGTATGGAGGTGCTTCGTCGAGACTCGACTGCTTGTACATGAGCTTGTCGACGAATAGGCAAGGTGTTGCAACTGTCTGTGCAGTAAAGCCTTTGTATTTTAATCCAGAAGGGAGTTTCTTAATTATGAATTGGGGAAAGGGTATACTAAGTAGATTTAGAGCGCCTCCAGGGAGCACACAGGGACAATACATGGCGGCTAGCCGGCCTTGCATCGCTGCGCAGGCCGGGTTCGAAGGCGCAGCCGATAGGCGGCTGCATTTCCTATCAAGGCTCCTCCTTGCTGCACCATTAACTTCTGAACTCAAATATACCATACAGCGTTCTTTTAGTGACGATTTACACCCCATTATACCTTCCTCTGTTGTTCACCTGTCTCGGGTCAGTCGGCACTACAGCAGGCTTAGCCCACTATTCCCGATCGGTCTAGGCTTAACTCTGGCTAGCGCGTAAGCACCCAAACATCTTTGCCAGTGTCATTACTCCTGCTGTCAATTCCCATCTTTCGCCTTCTTCTCGTCGGTGTGTTCTTCAGCAGAAATAACTGTCCGTCCTCGCCGAGACCATTCAACCACAGGGGCCGACGGCACCTTCAGCTCGCTGAATTCAGTCCGGTGAGACTGCTGAAGTGTTGTTTCTCTGGCTTCTTCATGTGCTTTTTGAATAGATTTATGAATGTAGAAAAGCACTGGGAAGGCTGTAGTGGTGAAAAGGATCGTTGAGAAGCATCAGAGTGTGAAACAGCGAACCAGTCTGAGGGCCCGAGCGCAGCGGGACTAACATACCCGATGTCTGATCCTAATGATTCTTGCATATACCGCTCCCTCAATTCTTTCTGCTGAACATTACTGCATGCTAGTACATATTTCATGGCTTGTTGTGTGTGGTGTCGCCGGGTGCTGTTCAGTGCTGAGAGGGCTCTCTCCCTTATCCCACTATTTTCGAAGACCAGGAAAATGGGTCAATCTCTGACTACCCAGGAGAAACACAACATCAAGCGTGAAATATACACGCTGTATCCCGGCCTAGAGCAGCAGCTTGATATGGCATTCAGTTGCCATGATGTGGAAGGAGCCCTTGCCCTTCCCTATGCCACGCTCGAGCCTGTTATTCGGCATTTGCTGATGCAATACGGGCTAATAGAATACGTCACTCGATTTAGCAAGGAATCGGGTGAGTCCAAATAATAGAAGAAAATCATCGCCAGACCCGGCACCTAGTTACTTTTGCTTCCGATCCCACCTGAAGGGTCATTACAGGCAGAACCATGAAACTACACCCCACTGCAGCCTATATGCACAAACATCCCACCAAGCATGCATGTGGAGTTGCACACAACAAGTGTGCTGCTGTCGGTTAACTTGCAGGAGCCCTCGACCCCGCCCATGTGCGCCACGAATTGGCAGAATTCGGAGTTGCCACGACACGACTCTTTGGCGACGCTAATCTCACCGTAGAGGACTTCAAGAGCCTTGCAGTTGTCTGGCTGAAGAAGATACTTGACACTCATGCAGGTATTCCGGCTTCTTGCGCGTGCTTCTTTGGCTTCTTAAGCCTTCTCTTTGAGAACCGGAGGCTGCCGGCAACAGGCTGCCAGCGACCTCTGCTATGCATATTGAGTAATGTGTTGTCGGATTTGGGTTATCCTATTTGATATAACTCCTTTGGCGTTTAAATTTGTTTGTCGCTCAGACGACCAGGCGGAATGGATGGAAAAGTTGAGAGCTGACCAAGAAGAGCAGAGCGCCAACTACGCTAAGGCAATGAAGGAATTTCAGGAGCAATATGTCAAGCAACAAGCCGTGTACCAGCAGGGACTGGAGGAACAGCAGAAACAAATACAAGACTGGAACAGGGTGAGGAAAGCTGCATTGGCCAGCTGCACATACAAATACTATTGAGACAGCAAAACAATCTGCTTAGATGCATATTCTTGATAGAGCGCAGACACGCATATTGTCCTTGCTAATGAGCGCTGGTGTGGTGGCGCACGCGCAATCCGCATCGCAAGAGGCACTTCAAAAAGTTCTATTTCGTCTCACCTGTTTCTTTTAATCTGCAGCTGCTTGAGGATGCTCACAAGACGCAGCAGCAGATATACGAAGAAGAGGTTCGGCGTATGAAAGAAATCCAGGAGAGGGAGGCACGGGCCGCCGAAATCGCTCGTCAGGAAGAGTTAGAATTGATCCGCAAGTACCAGCAGAAGCTTGAGGAAATCGCAAAGTCCGAGGGAGGGAAATGCTTCGTCTACCCAGCAAGCAAAACGCCCTATGGCGCGTGCGCCTCTGCTGGAGCGCAAGAGCCTTGCAGGAGAAAAAGAAGCCACACGCGTAAGCAGCCGGCCAAAGGTTGCTGCTGACTCATTCACTTCTACTCAAGGCATTAGACCTGAGCTTACTACCTCGGCACACCGTAAAGACAGCGGCCAACGACAGAGGAGGAAAGTCAAATGTGCGCGTCCAGAAAGGCCAGACACACTTCTCATCGAAGATGACGGCGGGGCAGCTGCAGTACAATCCCTCGGGAACTCAACAGTGCTGTCCCCCAAACAAGCCTAGGATATGTAGAAAGTACTAAAAGGAGGTACACAGGAGCCTAAACCTAATGTGGGGTCGTAGTCTATTGATGCGGGCAAGGCCCCTGCTAACGGGCTCTGTACAGCAGGTCCCATGATATGTGAATCTACAGCGTCATTATTTCCTGGAGGGGGTGGCCCCAATGTGACCTTACAGTGAAGCATGCAGCAAGTGGTGTCCGCGTGGTCCTTTGCATGCGATTCGGTTTGGTCAGGCAAGCCAGAAGGCGCCATCCGTCGTTTTGCTTCTTGCGGCGTTTTGCGGTCAGAGGAGAGCGTTTGACTGCAATAAACTGTATGATCTGCTTTAGAAAACCGTATATGCGAGCGGTTGGCCAACACGCCTTCTAATACTTAGTCAAACGCAGGTTTTCGCCGGCAAAGGAGGGTGAGCTGCCGCGACTGAGGGCGGTAGCCACAGTGTTAAGTGTTTGGTGTCATAGAGCAGTTAGCTTCTTCCTTCACACATCACTGTTTTAACAGTGAATTGTAGGCAGAGGAGTCCTGTTAGTACGTAATGTGTTCTCTAGGCAGAGAAGTCCTGTTATTACTGAATGTGTTCTCCCACACTGTATGCCTAGAGCAATCCAGACCAGTTCACCCAGCGACCCCCTTTTGGAAACAGATGTGCCCACTACCTTTTTCGCATAATGCTTATAGTAGTACGACTTACAACTTGGAAGAAGACCAAAAGGGGGATCTGCTGGCAATGAGAGACGCAAGTAGCCTGACGTTGCACCTGTCCGGCTCCAGGGGGGAGCTTGTACCGTGTGTTTTGTCAGCCAGGGCAGATTCCACGAGCTAGGGGTTTCATTGCAGAAGACAAACGTTGAAATACTGAGTAAAAATGGTTTTATTGGTGAAGAACATTGCTTCTCGACTTCTGGTGCACGCGGGGTACCCCAACAGCAGAGCTAGTCAGCCGTCTCAAGCTGGCCGGGTGGACTGTTGCGGTATAATTTGTTAGTGGTCAGCTTACGCCTACGCATATATTATAATTACCAACAACAGGACGATTAATAGTTATCATTTAAAGCTTGGTGGAGTAAAAGAACGCTGCAGCTGCCTTCAAAGTGCAGCGCATAGGCCACTCCACCGTAGCGGCAGAACCAGGATCTAAGCTTTCTACCACTAGTAGCTCATTAAATGCAGTCTCACTGCTCCGCACGCCTCCAACGACCCCTTTCGAAACACTACTCGTAGGGTGGAGTGAGCAGCTGAGCCCAGCAGTTTCGGTTCAGTTGGTGGGTTTTTTCATGAGTGTGTGATTAGAGGAGTTAAGTACTTGGAACCGTTGAAGCTGCCATACCCTATAAGTACCGAGAGTCAGCCTTGCTAGCTTGTTAAGTAGAGAGTTGGATCTGGGCAGGGGATTAGCAGCTATTCTTTCTTAATTATGCAACAGCACGACGCAGACGCGAAGATATCAATGACTTGATTAATAAGACACTGATCTGATCCAAAGGTATACTCAGCTGGCCCTACGGTGGCATCAGCTCATCTGGGTACAAAATATTCTCTCCATGACGCCTTCCTCAGCTAGCGGCGGGGGCGGAGGGGATACTCGCGGTGAGGATTTTGCTGAGGACTCGGCCAACGGAACAGCCATCCGTTTTCAAGAGCCAGCAAAATGCTCTTATTCAAGCCCTGATTCATCAGAAAGTTCCGGCAAAGGTGACAGCAACGATGATTTGGGAGAATGCGACGTTGAACCCAGTGCCCAGGAGGGTTCTGAAACCACTGAACAGCCTGCGAAAGAGCCACCAAAGCAAAAAACGGCGCCCAGCCTTGTTGCAGAAACGTTAAGATGCACAGCCCCATATGGCTTAGTTCAGAGCCCTAAATGGTCTCTACCACCCCTCGTTGATGGAGTGTTCAACGCTGAGAACCAGAGAAGGCGGCGCCCAGCACCAATCTTGCATTCCCTCCTAGGTGATCACGAGAAAAGAACCGGCGAATCCTCTACCCGGAGGACGAGACGCAGTCGTGAGCAGTCTCTCGCAACACTTCAGCACATATCTACATCAGAACCAGCAGTGCCCAAACATGTGAGCTTCCTGTACGAGGCGTACATGAACAGCTCACCTTCACCAGTTAATCGCACTACTAAAGGTAGTACCAACTCCGCTGAAGCGGTAGAGAGCCTGATGAAACTACACACCGAGAACGAAAATACTGCAGCGCAGAACCAGGATTTGGATGCAAATGGCTACGCGGACTTGACGAAAGTGAGAACAGAACGAGACGCTGTGGCGTTTTTTGCTAGACACGGAAGCACAACAAAAACTAAGTTTCTTTTCTGCAATAGGGCGCCAACTGACCCGCTAGAGTTTGAGCCCTACAAGCTCGTCGTGGTGCCGCAAAATCAAGTAAACCCCGAGCACTTCACCATATCGGAAACTGCAGTAATGCACATTTGCCCGGGGAAACCTTCAGAGTGTTTTCGGCAGGACGAGTGGATGCGGCAAGCGTTCGTTCATTCCCTGCTGCGAGCCCTTCCGTTTTTCAAGACCTTCGTTGCCCGCAAAGTGTTGTGTTTGTGGAGTCATGCATCGAGAAAGCACGTATTCGAAGAGCGAAGAGAAATGCTGTGCAGGACGCTATTTATAGCAAAACCCATTTACTGCGAGCATCTCCTACAAATTCACAAGGTCCTCGCCGGCGTCAGCGAAGTCAAGTTAGTCGAGCTCCAGCCGGGGCTTTACGATATTTCTCAGTTTACCGCACAGCAGCACACTTTGCGTTCGGATCCGAAGATTGGAGCAAGCAAAGCGTTGGAGGTCAGCTTTGCACTGTGAAAGCGAACAAATGAGCAAATGAGTGCAAATCACCCCTAGGCGGCAGTGGCTGCTGTTGTTGCTGCTGCTGTTTCTGGTGCTGCTTCTGATTTCGGTTGCTGCTCGGTAGGCACGTAAAATAACCCTCCAATAACTGGCCTGTGAAAGTTCAAGTAAGCGAAGAGCAGCCTACCTGTAGCTGGATTGGGAAACTGAGAATTCTCGTGCTCCTGTACAGGTCAAACAAGCGGAGGCAAGGGCTCTGCTTGTTGAGCTGATGCAAAAGCTTCAGGAGGCAACTCAGCTGCCAGAAGTGGACCCGATGCACGCTTGCTCCTCAAATAAGGGAAAATCTATCTTTCAGGCAAAGCGAGAGGCAGTAGAGCAACAGCGACTTATTCGGCAGGCATACAAAAACCAAGCGCTCTTCGGGCAATTCGTTCTCTTAATAGATCTTATTTTCACCATGAGGCTAGCCAAGGTGTAGTACCACAGCAAATGTAAACGCATTGCCAGGCAGATGCAGCTAGAAACAGTACACGCACACAGCAGGCCCGCAGCATCCCACTCTGGAGAGCCCCTTGATACTTGCCGCCTGCGTGCCATGGGGACTTCGAAGGAAGGTGCTTACAAAGTGGCATGTGTGTGTGCGTTCGGAATGCTTGTCCAGGCCGTCACTAAGGCGGCAGCGACGATGCTGGAGCGCCTGGGCACAGAGGAAAATTGTGCAAAACTGTTTTCTGTTAATGTTTGCTTCGGAAGTACAAAAGTAGAACTCGACCCGGGCCGTCCAGCCTTTGTCTCTATGCACCACGAATGGTGGGAAGGTAAGGCAACTGGCTGGGGGAAACGCATATGCCTTGATGCACCACAATTGAGAAGTTTTCCCGCAGGCGAGAGCATGCTGAAGTTTCGCTACAACTGAGCATTGCTCACGTACCAACACGCCTAGAAAATGGGCAGCAGCACACGACCACATGTGAGAACGGCTATTCACGTCCCTCTCTTGCCACGTCCGATACTAATGTGACGTTGAAACTCGGTTTTAATGCAGGAATTGTTTCCACCGTCAGCAGCGTTCTGCTACTGAGCCAGTGTCGCCAATTTGAAGACTCTGTTGTACAAGGTCCTCCACTGAGTTTAGAATCATTATTGACTCAGTCGAAGCATCTGCAGCTTATGAAGGTACACAAAAATGTTTGGCAATACAGCCAATATTACTACAAGCTACAAATAGGATACAGTTGCAGATGAGCCTTCCACATTTGGGCTAGCCTTCCTACTGCCGTGCAGCAGCTCCGCAATGTAGATGGCACCGCATCGATAATGGAGGGGACGAAATGAACCTAATATCAATGCACGACTTGCAGAAACGAATTGAAGAGAGGATCTTAAAGGACTTCGACCGCGCCCAGAAATATTCCGAATCGTACTTTGGAATCTACCGGTACGCGTCTCCCTCCTAGTTCCCCAAAAGTGCACCTAAAGCCAAGCGTGAACCTCCAGTTCCTCTCTAAAGATAAACGTGTTGATACCTTGAAGATTCGTTCTAGATACAGCTGGTCCCCAGAAAGTACTGCTGTGCTAGTGTGATTATTATGTACCGCGCAGGCAGATTTATGAGTATGGACAGAATTGGGATGAGGCAGCATTCGCAGAATCAGTCAGTGGGCATGATGAGCTGTCCACCGAGATGGAGCTTATTTCAGAGTTTGAAGAAAAGCTTGACAAGCTTAACCCGGTCCACGTTGTTGGGCTGTTTTCAATAGAAGCACGGAGCCTCAAGTCATCGCTGCAGCCTATTACGGAAAAGGCGCTTACTTTCATGAAGCGGCTTCTGTGGAGACTCATGAAAGAGCACGTAAGCACTCTACCACATTCGGCTACCTGCACAATTCGAGTGCAACAGAATTTACACTTCTTCTGCTGCTCCATGCTTCCTAAAAGTATAAGAAGCCTAAGCGATACCCAAAGTGATTTTGGACTCGCTTGTTATGGTCGCCTCAGTTTTCTTCTGAACAGCTTCGATTCTTCAGACATTTACGTGTGCCTGTGATGTTAGGTTCGAAATACCGCCAATCGGTTCGAATCCATAAACAAACGCCTAGATGAACGGCCGACGAAGCTGGTCCCCTTTGCTTCTTTTGTGAGTAGCTGCAACGGGATCAAGGCTCAAATTGAAGATCTTGACCGTGATAAGGTGCGGCCACAATTTAAAGGGCGTGAATGGAGGTTATAATTTGCATTCTTGGCTCGATATCTTTCACTCAGCCCCATCCCTAGGCAGGTAAGCCTTCGGCAAGCAGTCATCTTCTGAAATGCACTGGATTACTCTGCAGGCAGCTGCTGAGGAAATGTTCTCTCTACTAAAACAATACGGTGTCCGACTAGCGGTTGAAGATACAATCCAGCTTGAAAATATGCTGAAGAGTGCAAATGAATTTGAGACGTTCAAGCTTCTCGATGCAGCGGAGCATATAAGGTATGGGAACAACGCGTATATTCTTAAACAAGCGCATCCTTCCTACCAGTAGAGCCTGCCAGCTCGGGTGCTGCATGTTAATTTCCAGATAAGAAAAAAACCGTTGAATGCGATATTTTCCCCTCCTTAGGAATAACTTGCAAGCCATGAAGGTCGAGCTGAAGGCAAAGACGGAAGAGGTGGAGAAAGAGATGCAAGAGCTAAACAAGCTTATCAAAGACGGTGAGCTGTGCAGCTATTCATAGTCAATGTACCAACACCGCGCCTGCTGCTCTGTTCAAGGATTGTTGGAAACGCAGGTTAACATGCGCATAGCACAGTCACAGTAGAATTCATGCTGCCGAGTCCTTGCATTTGCCAGAGGAGTTTACCAAGATAGAGGCATTGGATAATGCAACGAAGTATTACGAGCAGTTAAAAGCGTATGAAGAGCGTATCAACTTCGCCTATGGCAAGGCGGAGACCCTGCGAGGCATGGCAGAGCTCCTTGCTCCAGAGGCTCCTGCTGCCATATCCAAGCAAACAGAAGAAACGCACCGACTCATCAAACCCAAAGTGGAAATGTGGCACCAGATCTGCTCTTGGCAGGCCAGCACGGCTAAGGTAATGCAGGACCCTGCTTCACATCTGAGGTTGCATGCTAATGCTCAATCGCGGCAAACGAGCAAGCCATGAGCATACGGAGCTAGACAGGAACTAGTACGTAACTATAATTTTGAGGCTGTCATGTGTTCGTTTGTCACTGAAGTGGCTTGGCGTCCCTCTGGCTGCACTTGATGCTGAGGAAATTGAGGTTGAGATAAAGAAGTACTTAAAGGAAGCTTGTGTAGCTTTGCAAAATCTTCCTGGAGACCCGGTTGCGGCAGAATTTAAAAAGGAAGTTGAAGGCTGGCTTTCTCGTCTGCCGCTTATCTTGGACTTGGGGAATCCTGCACTTAAGCGCCGACACTGGGAAGCTATTTTTGATGAACTTCAGTAAGCCATAGCTGGCGAATGTGGCACCGAGGCAGTGATGCCGACTTGGGTCCATTAGATTGCATAAGCAATTTCATACTAATTGGCTCAGCTACTTCTGCGTAGGATTCCCGGAACAGAAGAGTCAACATGTTTGAGGCAACTGGACGAAATGGATATTTTTTCTAAGCGCGACTTTATTAACGAGATATCCACTCTAGCCTCGGTCCAACAGTCTTTAGGCCAGACGATGGACAAGATTACAGAGGTCTGGGAAACACGAGAGCTACTGGTAAAGCCATTTGATGAAGATCCAAATGCCTTTATCCTCGGTGAGCCTGGTTGTGCGATACAGTGTACGAAAGCCGCTTATGTGGAGCCGCTTATGTGGAGCAGTGTTTGGGTTATGCATAGCTTAGTGTTAATATAGTATCCCATTGCTGTGGTGCTCGTGCTGATGCAGGGGATATTAGCGAACTGCTCTCTTTGGTAGAGGATCATCAGATATCTGTGCAACGCATGTTGCATAACCCGTATGTGGGAGTTCTAAAGGACAAAGTGGAATTTTGGGCAGGGAAGCTTGACGTAGCTCAACAGGTCTTGGGTACGCAGTGGACCTTTTAGCAGTCTTCTAGTCTGTTAATTACAACTTTTGAGCCCTAAAAGGGGTGGCTATGCATCGGATATGTTTTGGGTGTCCGGCCGCTGGAACATCACGGCCAGAATTGCTGCGGTAATTTCGCTGCAGAGGAGCTGGCACAACTTCAGCGCCAATGGATCGGGCTACAGAGCATTTTTGGCAATGTGGAGGCTCTCGAACAGCTGCCTGATGATGCAGAAGCATTTGAACGGGTCGATAGCTTTTGGAGAGCTTACCTCAGGAGGATCCGAGGGGAGCAGTCCAATGTCATAGCAGTTGTGGAAGAAGAAGGCCTATACGAGCTCCTTGCGGAAAAAAATGGAATATTAGCTGCAGTCCAGAGAAAGCTGGAGGTAAATCAGAAGAGCCTAACAGCAGGCGATTTTGTTAAAGTACGAGGGAAAAGGGCAGCTGCAAGTAACGGGGAATATAAAATAAAGTCACTGCTTTCTTTGGCGTTCCGCACAGGACTACCTTGACCTGAAGCGGATGGCCTTTCCCAGGTTCTATTTCCTCTCTCGAGAGGAGCTTATCAAGATCGTATCTAAGGCCAAGCAGCCCAACGCTTTGCAGCACAGCTTTCAAAAGTGCTTTGATGGAATCCGCGCTGTTGCTGTGGCATCGAATGGGACTACGATAGAGGGGCTCTACTCTGAGGAAGGGAATAAGCTAGACTTGGACTCGCCTGTTAGTGCCCTTGCTCCGATCGAACAATGGTTCAGCGCACTTGAAGGCGCCATGATAGCATCTTTGAAGCGTCGCCTAAAGGTTGCACTACAAAGCCGAGCTGGTGGAGGGCAGGGCTTGCAGCATTGGCTGTATGAGCACCCTGCCCAGTGCATATTGACCGCAGCGATGATTCACTGGTGCTCCAACACAGAAAGTGCTCTACAAATCATGGAGTCAGATGGACAAAGCGCAGCTTTCGAAGGCTGTCTACAAGAAACGAACAAGGACATTGAGCAGTGAGAGGCTTTTTAACGAGATCGTTGCTGCTACCAGTGGAGAATAGCAGCCACAGTACCACAGAGAATTAAGGACCTTGCAGATGGCTAGTACTGCTCCACTAGACGAGCATTCCGGCAAAAATGTATTCCTTTTCGCACGAATACTCGCCTAATTGGAAATTCCTGTCGGACTGAAATGGTCGTGCGTAGGAATTGGCAAAAAGACATAATATCCACGTTTGAAATTAAATGTCTTCTTGCTTGAACTCAGGCTTGCGCTGCTTAATGCACAGACAGAGGATTCATCGTCCCAACAGTTAGCCCAGTCTCTTCTTGTTTTGATGGTGCATGCCCGCGACATCCTAAATTCTTTGCACCAATCAAAGAACATAGGCCCTTCGTGCTTTGAATGGACAAAGCAGCTGCGTTACTATTGGCATTCGGAGGATGAAGACTGCGACATAGAACAGCTCCAAGCGAAGTAAGCTCATGAAATCGGCGAAACAGAACATTGGTGCGACATAGCGTCCCGAGCCACCTAGAGCTCTCTAAGAAGAATTGTACTCACTTTATATAGTAATATCTAACGCTTAACTGAATGCAGCAGGTAGCGGCGTGCTACCTGGCTTGCAGATTCCGGTATCGGCATGAGTATCTTGGCTGTGCCGCAAGACTTGTCATCACTCCGCTTACTGACAAGTGTTTCATGACAGTTACCTCCGCCTTGCATCTTGGGTACGGGGGAGCGCCTGCAGGGCCGGCAGGAACAGGTAGGGAGGCTGCTTCCATGCAATAGGCTCTAAAACGAATTTAGCCCACTGATGAAGTCACGAGTTTTTGCGGTAACTGGACCACCACCATGGGAATCTCCAAAGAAAGCGTTTGATCTGCTGGTACAGGCACAAGCCTGTCTTTATGCACTGCGACACAGGCAAGACAGAAACGGTGAAGGATTTGGCGAAGGCCCTTGGCGTGCCGTGCCTTGTATTCAACTGTTCGAAAGAACTGGACCATCATGTAATGTCCCGCCTGTTCAGAGGCCTTGCTCAAACTGGGGCTTGGGCGTGTTTTGATGAATTCAATAGAATTGACATAGAGGTTTTATCCGTTGTTGCGCAACTTCTTCTGAAGATCCAGACAGCCATACGAGCTCAAAAGGACGTAATTGAATTTGATGGAGGGGATACTCATGTTGATCACAGGTAAGCGAAGGGAAGAGTTGATACCCTTCTGTTTCGGGTTCCTTCACAGCGGTTACCCGTTGGTGCGCACAAACTCCATCGTTATTTGTGCGGTGCCTTCCAGGGTAGGAATTTGCATAACCAACAATCCAGGTTATGCTGGTAGGACGGAGCTTCCCGAGAACTTGCAATCGCTTTTCAGACCAATTTCAATGGTGAAGCCAGACTTCACGCTAATTGCCGAGGTTCTCCTGCTTGCCAACGGCTTTATCACTGCACGCGCACTAGCTACCAAAGTGGTGCAGGTCTTTTCCATCGCGAATGATTTGCTTAGCCAGCAGAAGCATTACGACTGGGGATTACGAGCAATGAAAGCCGTGTTGGTAAATGCTGGTGAGTTCGGTGTGAAATGTGGATGAACTGTGTTGAGATACACTGCATACTTTCATTAGGCCACGAAAAGCCTTCGAATGTTTGTTCTTTGATTGCGGCTGTGAATAGGAGAGGTGAAGAAGAGACTGCCTAGACTGGAAGAAACAGGCGCTATGATGCAAGCACTCCGATCTATAGTGCCAAGGCTTGTCATGGACGACGTACCAGCATATTTGGGCCTTGTGGCTGACATGTTTCCAGACCAGAGAGTGCCAGGAGCATCCGATGATCCCTTAAAAATGGCATTTGAAGAAATCCTCCAAGAACAGCACCTACAACCATTACCTAGTTTTGTGGAGAAAGCCATGCAACTATATCAGACCCAGCAACTCCGGCACGGTGTCCTGGTGGTACGGTGAAACAGACAGCATACATTAAGTGGCACATTTCGTTATCTCCCATAGTTCGATGGCAGGGAACAATACGGCTCACTACTCCGTTGGGCATATCCTGATGAACGGCTGAGTATACCAATGTCAAAATTCGTTAAACCAAGCGTATTCTCAGGTGGGAGCTCCGGGATCTGGGAAATCCACTCTGATTCTCGGCTTGTCAAGTGCCTTATCCAAAGTTAACGCCAAGTCTGAGGTTCAGACACCTGTTGGCACTGCTCACTATGAATGCACAAAAGCCAACAACTGCGACGTATTACGGGTAAATCCCAAGGCGATGGAGGAAACGCTGCTCTTCGGCAGGCTGGATCCGAACACCACGGAGTGGCTTGACGGAATCGTAGCAGCGGTGAGCTCAGCACGTTGACTAGCGAGCGCCCCAACTCGACGGAGGTGTTCTGCAGGTTATGATGGAAAACAAGACCTGTGAATTTCTGTTTTGCTCCAGCGGGTTAGGGACGCTCTTGCCTCACAAAGCAGTTCCCATAGCTGGCTTGTTCTTGACGGGCCCTTAGATCCAAACTGGGCAGAGAACTTAAACTCTGCTCTAGATGACAACAAGATCCTCTGTCTCAGCAATGGCGAGCGCATTCTCCTTCCGAACAACCTCAAGATTTTCTTCGAAGTTGCTGTGGGGATTGACTAGTTCCAAATAGCACATTCCAGTACTCAGCCGTCCCTCCGGCATCGTCAGTTACCATTGGTTCTTCTTTGGACCAGAAGAGCTATCGATCGGCTTTGTGTGGCTCGAATTGTGGAATAGGACTTGGGAGCTGCATCTCCGGCAACGGTTAGCAGATGTGGAACCGTCTTCATCGAGCCTGAACATCGAGGTTGGATGCCTTTGTTTCAGTCGTGGAGAAAATCATTTGAGGTGCAGAAGAACAAGTTCGCACCGTGTGCACCTCAGATGGAAAACTGGTGTGTCTCTACTTTCCAAAAGGCTCTTGAATACATCCATGGGAACTGCAAGGTACGCTTGCTCGAGAATCTGCCCTTCAGCAGTAAGAAGCTTAACGTTACTCTTGAACCCAGTTTGATCAACGGCTAGTTTCGATTGGCATTGTCTTAGCTCACAGCAATGCTTAATTTCTCTCTAGATGAGGGCAGTAACACCATTCTTTCGTTAATAAGCGCCAAAGGTGCTTGCCAACGAATACTGGGTGATCGGTTTGCTCAGCTGTCGATGGCATGGAGCGACTGCTTCCTGGCAGCATCAGTTTGCCGCCTTCTTACTGCTGTGCTGAGTAGAGAGGCTTCGCAGCACATACCAACAGAGCATACAGAGGAAGTGGCACGCATGTACTTCGTCGTTTCAATTGCATGGGGTGTTGGAGGGCACATGGGCGATGCACAGCGATCTGGCCTCTCGAAAGCCTTGCTACCAGACCTTTGCAAGATATGCAAGCAACTTGAGGGGCTGGAGCCTTCCACAACCATTTATGGCATTATGCCTGATAGCACCACCTTGGAGCTCAAGAAGTTCGACTCCATGATCCCTAAATATGCATTGGAAGGCGGAATAGCATCTACCAACGTTTTTGTACCAACTGCCCGAACAGTTGCTCATTTTTCCATTCTGCAAACATTAGTAGACGTGAGCCTGAAACGCACAGCACGTTTTACACTTCAGTCCAGGCGCGTTAGGACAAGGACTATGATATGCTTTGCAAGGGGATTTACAAGCGTTCATTCACTAACAAGCATAGTGCAACGGGTGGCTCCTGCTGAAATGCACAGGGTGGATATGGATGTTTACTAAGTGGAAAACCCGGCACTGGCAAGAGCGCGCTTCTACAACAATGCATGAGAAATCCCAGTGCCTCCCAGGTTTGCTGTAAAATGGCGCTGGCGCATAGGACTACCACAGATGATGTGGAAGATTTTTTGATGTCCCGTTTTGTGAAGCGGCACCGACGATCGTTAGGACCGCCGTATGGGTCTCGAATGCTATTTTTAATTGACGATCTCGCATCGCCTGTCCCGGACGCATTTGGGGCGCAGAGGCCTCACCAATTATTGAGGCAGATTGTCGAGTACGGAGGCTTTTTCGAACGTACGCGATTCCAGTTTATTCATGTTGAAGACACAAGTACTGTTCTTGCCGGCGCAACGGACGTAGCAGGAACACGGACAGACATGCGGTGAGTCACCTCACATTGCCAGCTTTTGAACAGCAATGTCTTGCTGAGTGAAAGTTAGCTAGCCGCAGTATCTTAGGCAGAGCTTTTGCAGGTAATGCAAACTGGCCCTGCGCTTGCCGATGACTGCGCGTATACCAGGCTTCTCCGGCATTTTAATGTTTTGTTCCACGATGAGTTTTCTTCGGAAGATACAAAGCATATCTTCACCCAAATCTTGCGAGGAGCATGGGCACGAAGCTTGCCGGCCCTTTATACTTGTGCTGAAGACATAATTGGAGCAACCGTTGCTGCATATGAACGAATAACCGCGCATTTGCTCCCGACGCCACTTAAATGCCACTACATTTTTACCATACGGGATATTTCAAGAGCGTTAGAAGTCGTGCTCATGGCAGATACTAGTAAACTTAAAACCAAGACGGACATTGCCCGGTACGATCCACCCAAGATGTACTCGCCACTAAGTGTTTTCTAGAATACTGGAAATCACTTGGAATGTCTCTTTTCTTGGGTTGGTGCCGTGAGTAGGCTTTGGCTGCACGAAATGCAGAGGCAATTTGGAGATCGACTGGTTTCAATAGAAGACCGAAAGTGGACAGAGCGAATGCTAGTCAAACAAATTTCAGCTACTCTGGAGTTAAAAGATGAGTTGGCAGACTGCGTGTGTTCTCAAATTATGTTCGGCGACTTTGCCCAGATGGACTCCAGCAAAAGTTACTCGGAAATTCTGGCTTCAGAGGAAGAAATGAATGAAGTGCTCACTAGGTAAAGCATGTTCGCTGGCCACCTTTTAGCGCTTTTCCATCTTCCTCGCCAGCGATGCTGTATGGCCAAGCAAATATGATCACAAAGCGAGCAGCACGATGTAGCCCAGCATCACTTAGGATTTTTCAGAGCAAAGCGTCCCATTTGAGGAGAATTCTGTTCCAACAGGTACCTCGAGCAATACAATGCGGACGCAAAGACACCCATTGACCTGGTGTTCTTCGAGCATGCCAATAAGCACATAGCTCGGCTTTGTAGAATACTCCGGGTACCAGGGGGGCATGCACTCCTGCTCGGTACAAACGGTTCCGGTCAGCCATGCACCCCATAGTGCTGCTTAAGTATACTAATAATTGTCTTTCGATTACTACTTGGTGCGGGGAAAGGCATGCATGTCTAGTGAATGGAAAATGGGTGGTGATCTTGTACCGTTTCTTGCGTAAAGGAGCAAAGCCATGTGAACCTAATTTCCTTATTGTGTCTTGGCAGGGCGCGAAAGTTTGTCTCGCCTTGCTGCTTCAATCATGGAATACAGCACTATTACAATTTCAACTAGGTCTCGGTGGGGCCCTAATGACGTACGAGAAGATCTCCGGGATCTGATCCTGAAAATCTGCGCAGACAGAAAGGACTTGGTCTTCCGTGTTTCAGAATATAAAATTAAGCACGAAGAATGGCTTCAGGACATAACAAGCATCATTGCAACAGGTTAGCTGCTCCATCTAGGGTTTCTGCAACTTTATACTCTGAGATTCCCTATTCCCACCCTTCTCTCTTAGCTAATGCGCCGCAACATTTTAATTCCTCCTTGGCGCTTGTGCATATTGCAGGAGAGATCCTTGGACTGTTTGACCAGTCGGATAGAGAAAAGCTTTCATTTCAAGTGAGATCCCCAGAAAAGCCGGAATCCGCCAACCCAGCTGATGGTTGGGAAGCAGTAGTATCATTGGTACAACGGAAATTGCACTTCGTGTTAAGCATGTCCGCTTCAGGCGAAGTGTTTAGGTAAGCTGTTTTTCTATAGCAACAACATTTGTGCGAATCCCCACGGCCGGAAATAGTGTCAACAACGCCTTACCTCAACGTGGATAAAGATAATTTACCCAATCGAAGCCATTCGCGAGTCTGCAAAGAGCAAAAGGAGCACAGCATAATATATAGATATCACTAGGCATTTCATAAAGAATATTCACTTACGCTGGAACTCTTGGATAGTGTATTTGCAGAGCAAGATGCCGTCGCCTGCCCGGTTTGTTGAGTGGGTGTACGCTCAACTTCTACGACCCATGGCCACGATCAGCCTTGCATGCAATAGGCACGAAAATTTTGGCGAAATCTCCCCTCATTAGCACTGATGAAGCCCGCGTGCTATCAAGGTACATGACAAACCGTAGCTGCCTGGCGAACACAAATGATCTGCTGCAGACAGAAATTGCTCGAGGGTGCAACGCCTTAGACGAATGGTTTGCATGAACCGGATAGCTTATTGAGACTACAGACGGTTCACCTTGTGGTTGGTGCTTTAAGCGCATCAGCGGAGATGTACTCGCTTCTTGAAAGAGTAACAGAGAAGTTTGTCGCTGTTACTGGAGAGCCTATCCACTTGACATGCACGTCGTACGTGGAGGTTGTTCGAACATACCTATCGCTTTTTGCGCAAAAGAAACAGAGCTTAGGTGGGTGCAGTTGCCAGCCTGTTCTTCCACTGATTGAACGATGCTGGATGCTGAAAACACGTTCACGGAAATGCACGAGCTGGGACGTTCGCGAATGCATGCAGATGACCGCCTTCACAAATATTCCTCGGGAATCTGCAAGCTGGAGGAAACATCTACCGCTGTTGAGAACATGAAAGCAAAGCTGCTGGCAGGCCAACCTCTGCTCGAGAAGTCAAGGGAAGAGGCGAAGACCGTTGCAATTTCATTGGCAGAAGATAAGGAGGTCTGCGTTTTGAATTGAACCCCTGAATCGTGAACTGAGACATGACGGCCTTTGGGATTTCCTGAAGGTGCATTTGCACACACAATATGTCTGGCCCGCTGATATCTTCTCTCTTGCTAATTTTGCTGTGTGGACTATCCAGAAAGCAGCACTCATGGAGCAAAGCTGTTCGGTCGAGAAAGCTGCAGCCGATGCAGCCCGTGTAGAAGCCCAGTCCATACGTGATGATTGTCAACGAGACATAGATGAAGTAATGCCACTATTGCACCAAGCAATCAAGGCTCTAGAAGCCTTGGACAAGCGAGATCTGCAGGAATTGAAGTCATTTCCCGCTCCTCCAGCACTCGTTGAAACCGTCATGAATGCAGTTTGCGTCCTTCTGGGGCGTAAGGAGTCATGGGATGAAGCTAAAAAGGTTCTAAATGACACTTCATTGTTGCTAACTCTGCGCGAGTACGACAAGGATCACATTTCGCCGAAGATTTTACAGCAGCTCGGCAAATATACGACTCTTGAGGACTTCCTCCCAGAGAGGGTGGCGAATGTGTCGAAAGCCGCAACCTCCCTGTGTATGTGGGTGCGAGCTATAGAAAGCTATGCTCAAGTAAGCAACGCCGGATGCCTTGTGAGCTCAGGCTCTAGGAGGTCCCAAATTTTCACCAATGATAAATGCCTATGGTGCTAAGTTCTACGAGCAATAATGTGGCTTGATTTAGGTGCTTAAGGTGATGGAACCTAAGCAAAAGAGACTAACAGAGGCAGAAGGAGTTTTGCTGAAGGCGGAAGACAATCTGGCAGAAAAGCAACGCTCTCTAGAGGATGTCCAAGCACGGTTAGTAGCTATCCCAGTGCCTAGAAGTGAACAGCACGACATAGGCTCTTCATACAGATGTGCAAACGAGCAGAGGGCATGCTAAGATGCAGAGAGCGGCACTTGTTCGAGGCACGTGCTGGCATTGTCTGTTCAGGGTCCAGTCCCTGACAGACCAGTACGATGCATGCCAGGAGAGAGTCAAAGACTTGGAAAACCAAATGCACATCACAGAACAGCGTCTTTCCAGGGCTGGAAAAGTCTTATCTGGAGTATCTGTCGAAGGAGCGAGATGGGCAGTTGATGCAAAAGCCATACAGGATGATATGTCGAACCTTTTGAGTGATGTCCTTCTGGCAGCAGGTACTGCACTTGATACTAATCTTCCTTCGCTGTCTATGGCTTGCTTTTTCACCAAGTACAACTATTGCATGCATGCTGAGCGACCATGAGCACTTAAGCAGGTTCTGGGATAACCTAACCAAACTGCGCCTTTGATGCTTGGTTTTGCTTAGGTATGCTTGTTTATGCTGGGCCATTTACTCGTGAATATCGCGAAGAGCTGAGTCGCCTGTGGTTAGGCACTTGTCTCGAAGAGGGACTAAATGTCCGCGAAGACTTTTCTCTGGCTCGTACTTTGTCAACGCCATCAGAGATCAGGCAGTGGTCTCTGGAGGGACTGCCTTCCGACATAGCTTCAGTTGAAAATGCTATTTTGGTGTGCAACTCTCCCAAACCTCCCTTGATTATTGATCCCGAGGACCAAGGTACTCGCTGGTTTAGAAAACGTCATTTCAAAAGGGAATTCATGGAACTTTCATCGAGTGAAGCTGATGTCTTGCGGTCCCTATCTGAAGCAGTAACAGCTGGGATGATTGTTCTTGTCACTCTTTCCGAGCCGGGGCTAGACCCTGCACTAGGGGCCTTGGCAAATACAGTGGTATGAGGGTAGACACTGGCCAGTTGCGGAGCTGTCAGCCAGATAAGCTGGTAACGGTAAACAACTCTTAAATGACAAGTTGATCATCTCAACACACTACACCGCTGTGATGGGAACCTTTTCGTGTTTGCTGCCCTACAGAAGATCAAACCAGAAGTACGGACAATTGTTCATCTCGGTGACCACACCGCCCTTTGGAGCCCACATTTCAAAATGGTCTTGGCGACGAAATTGTATCCCTCAGAGTTAGGCCCAGAGCTACACAATCAATTAAGCGTCATAAACTTTCGGGTTACGCCGGCAAGCCTTGAAGAGCAGTTGTTAAACCAGATCATTCTCCACGAAGCGCCATATCTGGAAGAGCAGCGTGGTGTGCTGGTAGTGAACATTGCAAAGGATCTGGAGCTTAAGGCCGCAATCCAGGAAAAGATTCTTTCGGTAACGCAAAAAGTAGCAGACTATCTACACAACATTTGCAACTGAAACCCATCCGCTAGGCAGTTTTAGCCTGAAGTTGTACATGAATTGTATGCAAAAACAGTTACTTCGGCAGCACCGATGTCGTCAGCAACCCCTTCTGGGTGAACTTTCTTATGTTTTGCGTGCAAAGCTCTTGGCCAACGCTGAGGGTGACATACTTGCGGATGATACCTTCTTGGATATTCTGAACGACTCACGCTTGACATATGAGGCGATTGAAAGACGCATGGAAGAAGCTTCTGCCACATCTGACAGACTTGAGGAGACCCGGGAACGCTTCAAATCCCTTTCTCATCGAGGTTCATTGTTGTACCTTGCTTTGCGAAATATGTCCCACCTCCACCCATTCTACCTATGGTCTCTTGAGGCCTTCAAAGCTCGACTCCAGTTGACCTTGCTAAGCTGCCAAGATACTGGCGAATCGCGAGGAGAAACACTCAAAGACTGTCTTACTTGGGAGGTATATTGCAACACTTGCAGGGGATTACTAGAGCCGCATCGGCTTGTCCTTGCATTCATGATCGCAAAATCTCTCGATTCTGAGGCAGGCAACGTTCCGCAGAAAATGCTTGAGTTTCTTTTGAGAGGGCCAACAGAAGGAAATGCAGATCCAGTTAGCCTCTCTAAGGTGAGATCAGCCAGATATGATATTCTAAGCGCTTGATTAGTCCTGACACTCTATGCATCACAGTTTCTTGGTACAAAGTGCGCAACAACGAATGCATTCCTGCAACATGAAGCGATCCTGGACATTCTCTTGGCTTGTGGTCCTCTCAGCCATCTTGGGCAAGCCCAGAGATTTGGAGCAATGTCGTTTTCTTAGACACGAGCGTTGGTGGTTGCTTTCGCGGATTTGCTGAAGCAGTGGCAGATAAGGATGGTGAATGGAAAACCGTAATCGAGAACGAGGAGGAAATTCCTTCAAAGCTGCCCAAGATTGGAGGAGAAGAACTAGGGCATTTTGCTTCTTTAGTTGCTATTAAGGCCATAAGGTTTGCTGACTGCACATATTGGCGCAGCTAGTATGCATTTGAACTTCTTCAAGTTGTTTGGCAAGGTGATAATGTAACTGGGGGGGAAATGGGGGCCTAAAACTCTCTGGCACCTGCTGTGCTCTTTTAGGGGAAGTGAACTGTACTCTGGTTGCCGAACATACGTGCAAAGCGTATTAGGGACGCGATACGCGTGCCCTCCCCAGCTGGAGTTATCGAAGGCATTGGAAGAGTCCACTCCACTAACACCGTTAATCTTCATCCTGTCTCCTGGAAGTGACCCAATAGGATCAATAAAAGTTCTAGCAGATCGTGTATCGTTGCCTGAAGGCCACCTGCACTTTCTATCGCTCGGGCAAGGCCAGATTAAGGCAGCCGAAAAAGTGCTGCAGGAAGCCAGGTAGGCTTCTTTTCTGACAGCAAAGGCACAAAAGGGGTCTGTTGCCGCTTAACGCAGTGCCTGGTAAGTTTAGATCAACTTATTGAGTAATCCAGTAGGAATTTGCTGTAATTAATAGCTGTTCACGCTTGTGGTATGCTTGTTGCGGTGGTTAGGGACCAGGGTCATTGGGTCTGCCTCCAAAATTGCCATCTGGCTGAGACATTCATGCCTTTTCTCCAACAGCTGTATGAGCGCTTCCAACAGGAAAAAGTTCACCCACGGTTCCGCCTATTCATGACATCACAGCCTACCAACATCCTTCCAACCAGTTTACTCAAGCAAAGCATCAAAATCATCACTGAGCCCCCGACTGTATGCTCACTTTGATCGCTGACGCTATTGATGACGTAGTCTATGGACGGTTTAAACGAAGCCGAAAGCCATGTTCTTGGGCAGTGTAACCTACCGCTGTTGATGTTACACTACAGTTGTAAATTGGTAATCGTACCCACTGCTTGCTGCATGCAGGGTCTTCGGGACAATATCCTGCAAACCTTCAGCGACCTAGAGAACCGTGGGGCAGAAGACATAGCAGAGTGTCCCAACTACAAGCGCTGGCTTTTCTCCCTTGCACTTTTCCACTCCATTATTTCGGAACGACGAAAATTTGGAGCGCTCGGGTGGAATAAGGCTTACGAATGGACAATTTTCGACTTCCGGGTACAAACAGCGGGACACTTGCATTGGATATTTAGCTCACCTTTCAGCCTGTTTCTAGCAGTAAGGAGAGCCGCCTTTTTTCTGGCTGTGCTAGAAACTTATTGGCTGAGGGCCACAGTTCCTCTGATCATATGGTGCCCCAGGTTTCCCAGCAAAGCCTGTTCGAGGCTGCATCTGCTGACGAAGAAAGGATGTCGTGGGATAGAATTGTCTTTTTGACAGCTGATATCCACTACGGAGGCCGTGTGACGGATCAAATGGACCAAAGACTGCTCACGTCACTATTAAAGCGCTGCTTTGCTGCAACGGAACTTGAGTCCCAAGCCGCAGACCCAGTGTTGAGAGGATATGTCCTTCCATCAGACTACTGTTACGAAGATATAACGGAATTTGCCATGTGTTTGCCCGTTGATACGGCTCCTGAGATACTGGGCCTCGATTCTGGAGCTGCGGTGGTGTACGTCAGCAATGAAGTTAAAGCATAAAGATTCAGACGCACCTTTTCAAATTCTGGTAATAGTAATAGTCGCTCTCTTTCTCAGTCACACAGCAATATGAGTTGCTTCTATGCCTCAGATACAAGGAAATGCAAAGCAGCCACCTCCTAGACTCCCTCGTCAGCGCCCACAGGGAAATGCAAACGCACGCAGGGGGCAGCAGAGATGAAAGCCTCATAAGCATGATTTCAGATGTACTAAGCAAAGTGCCTGAGAATATTTCTACCGAAGATGGTAGCAGGGAGGTGTTTCAGCTTTACGAAAACTCACAAACAGGACTCTGTGAGCTAACGCCCCTGAGTAACTTCCTAAAGGGAGAGCTTTGCAGTTACAATGCGCTTCTCGAATTTATCCGGATGTCGCTTACCCGACTTCTCGAGGTATGTTCGCGTACAGAGTCCCATTAAAGAAAAGCACGATCACGATACAACCAGGCCAATTACATACCGTCCTTTCGTTTAATGCCAGCAAAAAGGGGGCCAAAAAAAATCGGAGGGTTACTTTGTCATTCCACCTGTGCACGCGGGATGGATGGTTTAGTTAGTAGGTACGTGCCTAAGTGACATATCATTGCAGGCACTACGGGGCTGGTGTGTAATGACTGAGGACTTGGATAATCTCAGCAAGGATTTGTACTTCCAGAAGGTCCCCACTGCCTGGATTGCTGCATCCTATCCTTCCAAACTCAGCCTCGGAGCATGGCTTCATGACCTTGGAACGCGTATCACCAGCACGAGGCAATGGGCAAAACATGGCCCACCCAATGTCTTCAATATAGCAGTATTTTACAATCCGCAGAGCTTTTTCAAGGCGGCCTTGCGAGTCGTCGCTCGTGCATTGAAGGTACAAAATGATAAAATCAAGCTTACAGTATTCCATAAAGGCCGTCTGTGGTACCTGTACCAGTTTCACCTTGTTTTCTCCAGGGCGTCAGTAGCCAACACCCACTTTTCCTCACGTAGTTATGCATATTCATGAGACTACGAGGGAGGCTAAATCAATATCAAAACCCCAACAACTTAAGGAACCCTAAGCAAAAGAATACGCACCAAAATGTGGGTCATTTCAGGAGCCCCCGTCCAGTCTCTCGTTGTCTGCCGACTTCACCGACAACGATAACGAAGCTGACTCACACAATCCTGAAGATGTGAAAATTTTCATTAGTGGCCTTTCCCTCCAGGCAAGCAGCATGAGAATACCGGCTCTCAGTATCCGGTCTCTTTCTGCCAGAAAGACCAGCAGTTTCCCTTTGTTCACAGATGCACTGAATGCACAATGAAATGCCCACTTTGTCCATGCAGGGGGCTGCTTGGTCCGCCGAAGATCGACTGCTTCGTGACGCGAATCCGCATGAAATGTGCCAGCAGATGCCACCAATTCACTTGGTCCCTAGGCTACCCGATGTGGAACAGGAGAAGAGATACAAGTAAGTGCAGTCTCTATTTAATAATTGCAACCTTTGCCCCTCACTGATAAGAGATGCTCCAACAAGTGGGCCGGGATTTTTCAATGATGCTGCAGTCCCCACCTTTCTGTGCGAAAAACAGGTGCCCCGTGTACAGAACGGTCGACAGGGCGGCCTGTGCAGATGCTGTCACGTTCTTGGATCTACCTACAGGTTTGGCATCAAGGAGTCGCTCAGATGCCCTTCTCTGCTTCTTTCTTAAAGCTGTTTACAAACTGTGGCGGTCACAATGTAGCCTCAGCTGCTTCCGTGTGTGGCTTTACAGATGAAGACCCCGAAAAGTGGGTTCAACGCAGTGTTGCACTGCTATGCGAGACAGGCCAGTGCTACGCTACTCGGAATTGCGAACAACCCTAGGGGCTGTTACACATGTGCTAATAGAAGCGCCGCTGTTCGCATTTGGAGCACTGGTACCACCGAAGCTAGTCGACTGCAGAGACAAGGCGGCAAATATATGTAGCAATGTCTCCAGCGGCATAGCCCAGTCCTACTTTCACCCCCAGAAAAGTGTCCTGGTGGACGAACTGCCAACAAAGAGAAGTTTGAACGAGCTAAATGGCTGGCATATTGGCCAGTAATGTTCATGGGGAAGTGTTTTAAACCGCCATATCCTTTTGAAAATATCTCTAACAAATATCTTTACTACTGGATCAAGAGCCCCGCCCCAGACGACTGGCTCTACGTTAAGCATCACATGCGTGGATACGAGCTGCACTGCTCTTTGCCACACATCCTTTCAACTAGATTTCGCAACAGATGCACCGCTGTACTCAGCGATAAAATCAGAAGCATAAGAAATAAGCATGAGAAAATTGCAGTTCCTGTCATGTTCTAAGAAGTGATATTAACCTAGTGAGGCATTGGGCTTCTTGCAGCTAGGTCCTCACATCTCAACGCGTTTTGCGTTTTGTATTTTACCGTGTCCAAGCAACCACAGACGCACCCCTCACTGCATAAGCATGCTTGGTTCACATCCAGAAGCCCTTGCCACTGCTGCCTCAACCTGTAGAAGCTGCTGCTGTGTAGAATTGCGGTTTACTGGCAAGTATACAATGCGGCGCATTACTTCAGCAGCTGTCTTTGGATACCCAGCACCACTTGCATTGCATGGCAGTGAAGTGCAGCAGACAAGCGTTGTGGCATCGCTTGCCGCGAACAAGCCGTTTTCCCGTAGAACAGCCTCGAACTCAGAAGCAGTCCAGCCGTGTGGTGTGAGAACTGGAAATAGCCTACGGGCACAATGCAAAGCTCTTTTGTCTGCAGGGCATAAGTGCAACAACCCTAGAAGCTGAAGGCCCGATGAAGCAAGAACAATAAACAATATATGGCCGTCTACAACTTTGCCATTAATCCTTTTGATAGCTTTCACTGATGTACGCTATTTAGTTTCAATTGTATGCTATATATGCAGAACGTTTAAGTTCCAAAGCATGAGGAGGTGCAAAATAACTGACGAACGGTGCGATGCCACCCTTATGTGGTTGCCCAGCATGAAATGCAAGTGTGAAGTGACGCCAAGGCAACAAAACCATAAAGCGCTTTTGCGACACCTCACCAGAAGGTCTTGAATGCCGCATCACATCCTGGGATATGAAAACCTAAGTACTGAAGCCTCCGAGCAAATCTCGTCGTGCGTAGCTGCTGTTCAATGAATTCCTTTAAATTCCACGAGTCCAGCCTCTTCCTGAGGTTTCCCACACTCACAAACCAGGATACGTTGTTGTGAAGCCTCATATTCCTAGTAAAACAGAATCAAATTTACCTACGGACTCTGAAATGCACTGATGGTCTATATGCGTACAGGATCACTGCAAGCAGTGAAGAGTTTGGCTGGAACCGCAAAAGCTTGAAAAGCTCCCCTGTAGATGGAAAGCCCCGCACCTGCATAACGCACAGCATTCAGAAGGCAACGAGATTACACAGAAGCTACAGCGCTGCTTATGCAGTATTAAAAAGGCTCTCCTTCACGCTGAAATGCTGCTCTAATATCCAGCCTTCCTGGTGCCAAACATGGGGAAGCTTACAAATGACTGAAGGAATGTTCCTGGATTCCACCCTAGCACGCTATCAACACGCCACAAGCACAGAAACGAAGAGGCCGTCGGCGAATAGCAGTAAGCATCATAACAGCTGAAGGTCTCCTTTACGGAAGAAATGGAGGAAAAGCCGTCACAAAACAGCTTTAAGTGCAAAGCATTCCGATGCGTGTGGTGCAATCTTACGAGCAAAATCTCAAGAGGGTCTTCATAACTACTTCACTTTGCAATCCACATGCCCCTAACGTAACGCAAAGCTTCTTGAAGAATGTTCGACGGCTACTATATGGGTATAAAGCTTGTAAAGAGCGCATGCGCTCAGCGACAAACCGGCTACGCACCTACAAGGCATGCCAATTTAGAAACCCCACAACAGGAAGCCAGGCGGTTGCGTTACTGGTCTATAACGGCCTTCTCGAAGAAGTGAAAGGGATATGGGAGCAACATAATACTGCACTATACACCCAGTCTCTTTTACTAGCCCCTAGGGCTAATAAAAGGGCTAGAAAACTCACAGTTGCAATGCCTCCACCAGCAGCAGTGCATGTCTTGATCAGCCCAAAGGAGAAAAGGCTGACGTCAGCCCAAGGGTGGCCTAAAAATGCGGAGACAGGAGGAAACACAATGCAGCAGCCCACTGCAACCGGGAACGCCAGCACCGTACCGAGCACTGGCACCAACGAAAACGCCAACGGCAATGCACTTGCCACCGACCTCTGTAGAGCTCCCCGACGAACGACTCTGCGCAATCCTCGATGAGCAGAAGTTTGTGCTTTGCGCTGAAATCCACCAGAGGCTGTATGTCGCAGAGGCCTCCATAAAGGTGAGAGCAGAGAACTGCTTTAACTCTAGAGCCCCAGAATTGCATTCCCTGCTGCAAGCTTTGCTCGGTGGGCATCAACGTGTGGGGGTCGAGATCCAGTGGCTGTACGATTAAGTGGTGCTCCTCTAACACCCTGAACATCATTGGCACGTTAACAGCTGAAACGAGAACCACAGAGCCCTTCGGCAACAAAGCAGGCTGCAGTGAACGTATAGCCTGAATGTACAGGTCCAGTAAGCTGCGCACGCACAGACCCACGACGCACGCTACGGTGCTGTCCGAGGCGGTCTTCTGTGTGGAGCTCCAGAGCTCCAAACATTCAGGAGTGAAGGAACATCGATTACGATGGGTTATACTCCTGCTTCTTGGGTCCGCAAAGGCAGCTAAGAGCTCCAAAGGTGGTGCTATGAACGTTCCGTCATGTCTGCGAACAGGACGCCACGCCGTAGGCAAGGAGTCCGCAGAAAACGCGTCATTGTCTGACGAGAGGCAATCCATCAGATTCGCTGATAACTCAGACTGGCTGGATCCCTCCGCATTCGGGTGCAAATCTGTTGCAGCTTCCTCAATGCGGCTGATGGTGAGCTCTTCACCGGTTGGGTTCGCCAGGGTGGGTGTGCCCAGTTTGCAACGGCGAACCTTATGCTGTAAGCTGCCAAGCAGCAGACGGACATTATCAAAGTTCGCATTCATGAGGTGCCTACAGGGTCGAGTCCACAGCTCTTCAAGTCTCTGATGCAGCCTTCTCGTAATGCTGAATCTCCCGTTGCTGCCAGAGAAAAGGATGGCTTTTGCCTCCTCCATTGTAGCTGAAGCAGCTGTTCGGAGCATTTGAAAGGCAGAGGGGAAGTTAACATCGACGTAAACAGCAAGAGCCGCTAGGGGATTTCGGGGTGTGGGTGGGGAGGGTGGAGAGACTGGTTCAAACTGGCCTTCTTCCACAGACGACTCCGTGGGAGCAACAGGAGACTCAAGGAGCATGCCCATCAATCTCTGACCGCCCTCGCTCCTCGCTCCGTCAGTCATCAACCCTTCAGCGGTCTTGCTCGACGAAGTAGAGCCTTCATCTGTGCTTACTTGAAGGGAGTCTATTCCTTCCATTTGAGAAGCTGGGGTGCTGGGCCTTCCAGATAAAGGGGGCAGCAGCCTCTACGTGAAATTTTTTGCCTATAAATCAACCTGGAAATATGTTTTTATCTTGCATGACTGACTTTGAGATAGGGACACAAGCAGGGGAAGTCAGAGCAATCTAGCGCTGAAGTGGGTAACACGGTCAACCATTGGTCTACTGATTCTTTACAGTTAAGGCTCCTCGGATGATTTTCGCGCACTTTTTGCTCATAGAAACTTGAAAAAGGACACAATTAGCGCTTGAAGTGAACGGGAGAGTGGGCGCAGATCTAGTTGTGCTAGCATCAGTTCCGCCGTGCTCCTGAGGCAAGGCCATGGCTACTAAGTTCTCGATGTCTAGAGCTACCAGCGCAGGGCGAGCAGCAGACAAGATTAATTATATGATCTTTTATAGTTTTATAGTCAGAAATCGCCCTAAAAAGCTAAAACGTCGAGCGTCTCTCTGCTTCCCCTCGTCCCTCCACTGAGCGTTGACCGTTGAGGGGTCAGGCCTGACCCTCTCCAAGTTCTACAAAGGCATACAGTGTGCTCCATGGAATGTGCATGATATTATCCCAATAGCAATGCGCTTTCCCGAATGTAATGAGGAACCCCGACGATAAGTCCCTTCGTTTTGTCTCTCTGCGAGCGTGCCGGCCGCGGCTTGTTCTCTAGCTGAGAGACAACTTAAAGCTGATGCCGCAAGCCGAAAGCCCACAACTCCCTTGTAATTCGTTAGGTCCTGCTTTGTCCAGTGGGAGGTCCGTCGGGTAGTAACATAAGCCGTGCTATGCTTATGACTGTTCCGAGATGCGTACTCACTACCAAAGGCACGAAAATTGGCCCTACAATAAGCACGGCAAAAGAAGCCCTCTGTTGGTTGGCAGCTTGAGCCTCCCAACAAGCCACTATCCTTTCACTCCTAGCGTTAGGCTTGCCCAGTCAACTTGCTAGAAAAACACGCGTACTACGATGCGCAATTTCGTCTGTGCGACCGGCTGCGTTGTAGCTAAGCAACTGCTGCTTTGGCAGGCTACTGCTTGACCCCCCCCCAGTTCCTCCCAATAAGTCACCCACCACCTCCCACAGCGCCTTCGTACCACCCGCTACGATGTACCACAGAAGTTATGGAGTTGCAGAGCGGCAGGGTGAGCGGCCATTAGCATCATTTACAGAATGCATTGTACAGCGCCTTTCAGTAATGCGAGCTTTAAGAAAATTTGCTGAAGAAAAACTAACGAGGTCACTCGACAAGCCTCAGCGTCCATGTTATCAAGCAATGCGAATAGCTGCCATTTCTGGCGGCGAACCGTCGCAAACCGTGGCCGTAAGCTGAGTCTCTGGAGCCGGTGTAGAACTGCTCTCTTTTAAAGCTGACCCAAACATTTGCGGGAGCCTCAAACCTAGTAGTCGCTCCCTAAAAAATTCACAAGAGGTGGTATACCGTTTTTTAACACCTATACAGGCCTGAATTACATTGTTTCCATTGCGCATATGCACATGCGAAGCACTTTGGCCTTCGACAGAAAGCTGCCTATGAATCGTTATCCCCACTTTCGCTGCAAGCCTCTTTCCGTCCAACGCTTCAACCCAACGACTCCTGGGCTAGCGCATGCCGGTAGAGATTTAGCCTTGCTTGAAGAAAAGCCAACTGAGCGGCCTGCTGCTGTTCAGACCTGCACAGTTTAAGGCACAGCAGATAAAGCTTTCTGCGATATAGCATAGGAGTCCATTTGTGAATACAACATACCAAGTGGTTCCTGACCGCATATGCTTCACTTCGTTGAAAAAATGAAATTTAGGTTATTCTCCACATGCAAGATAGTTCACATACTGAAATGCACACTAAAAAGGAAGATATCCGCAGGAGCGCTTAGGTACAAAGAAATTCGGTTGAAGCACTTGCGCATAATGCGTACAATGCAAGCAGGGAATTATCATCTAGTGCCCCCTTCTTTACAACTTACTTTCCATCGTCTTGGCAGGCCTCAGAACCTCTGCACGAAAAATTCGGAAAATGACTGGCAGACACAGGTAATAGCAGAAGGCCGGATTTACTGTATAGCTGCCCTGTGCTGGCCCGGCTGACGACGGCTTCCGCGCACAACTCTGCATGGCCACTGGCTTAAAAACGATACTGATTGCGTGAAAAATGCTGTCTTTATGCTTCGCACATTTTTCATAATGAGGAAGTAACGTCAATGCAAGTTCTTACTGGGGAATGTTTAGGAGCTCGGCGAGAGCTTCGCTCGAGAGAAGCGGGTCAGTTCGCTCCACAACTGCATTGTCCCTTTGCGCGATGCGGCGTTTCTGATTTAGTTGAAGAAGCTGCGCTGCAGGAGTGCTATGAGCTAAACCTCCCACTGCCAGGTTAACAAAGACGAAAAGCGCACATACAGATAAACCCGCTCATTGATACTGATGTGAGGCGAGGAATAATGCTCCACTGGAGCGCATCTACGCGTTGTGTTCGTGTTGCACATAGAACCTACCTAGTCTATCATACAGCTTTGACTTCCTCTCCAAATGAATCGACACAGCATTGATATCCCGAGTGCTATTTGTCTGATCGAGTTCATCGGCGGCATTCCTTAAGGTAACGCCATCATTCCTGCCAGCTAGCTGCCGCCCGATCCAATCCAATGCCTGCAGTTCCGCAGGAAAACCAAGGACAACGGTCTTCCGTATAGCTAGTCATGATACGCTGGGTTTCATCACCCCCTTAGGATATTCAGATACCGGCAACAGCAGCATAAGCTGAAAAAGCCATAGATGCGTTCAAACCGATTTCTACTTCTGTGGGGGGGGAGAGGGGTAATCTGCTCGTAAGACTCGCCTTTTCCGAAGGACGCGTCCATCTGCGGGAACACGGGGCGTCATGCGTAAATACTCTACCTTCTTTCGCGGCCTTAACAAAGAGAGATCGTTGCGCTTCCAGCCGCCGTTGCTGACTCTCCTGCAGTTTCCTGACGATTGCTGACAGGCGAAGTTGAGACTGCTCGGAAATTGCGCGAAATGGAATTGGCCGTTCAATGGCCAATGCACTTTCAGTGAGCCAACCATAAGTAGAACTCATGCTGAACAGGGCTGGCGCTGCAGCCCGTAGTCCAGCGCTGTAACAGACAAGAACACAGCTCCCCAGTTCACTTCGGCTCTGGATAAATGCTCCAGAAAGAGATGTAAATGGAATACCGGAATTCCTTACCAGCCGGCCGATTCTTCAGGCCAACAGGCGGGATGACCAGTCCCAGTCCCGTGGCTTCTTCAGATTTCGCAATGGAACCACTGTACTGGGAGACGGGTATGATATTCGATACACAGCGGGAAATACCTAGGATGATATCCGTGTGCAACTACAGTTGTACTTCCTGAATTTTCTATATAGACGGTAGTATGCAGAAAATCGTTTCACGTGCAACAACGGGGCTTTGAAAAAGCCCCATGCGTCCGTTGAACGTGTGACACTTTCAAAACAAGCATGCACCGTTTGTTAATAATCGTTACACACCGTAATTCGTTCCATGAATCTAAGTGGGCTATGCAATTTGTACGGCTTTTGAAAGGGGCTGCCCGCCGCCGCTCATGCCCTGCTCAACGCCAGTGCGGAGCCTCCCTCAACGTTGAGTCTTCCTATCCTTGCTTTGCCCCATGCATTGATAGTATGAGCTGTAGTGACTAAGACTGAGCACATAGACGGCCTTGACCTGTATGTATAGCAGTGTCATTTGCTAGGGCCATTCTACACTGCGCGGCGTACCAACGTGCGTTTCGTACTGGCTTTTCTTAAAAATCGTGCAGGTCTCTATGCTGGCCAGAACCAGTCGACAGGGGAAGCCCGATGGTAGTGTTGTATTCGATTTGCATTATCGTATCATCCACCTGCATGCGTTCCCCCCCACTCCCCAGCGCTCATGACGGGTTCTGACGAAGGGGCACCGCGAAGCAACCCCTTAACTCTGGAGAAGGAGGAGGGGGAACTTGAGAGTTCAGATGCGAAGGCCGAGGATGAAGGATTGGAACGAGCTGATGACTGTGCAGCCTCGCAGCAGGGACAGACCTCCGTCGAACCAGATACGCCTGACCAGGCAAGGACGTGCGAGGCATCAAATTGCTCTCTTTTGTCTGATCCTGTAGAGGAAGTACCCAGCGAAAATGGTGACGATAAGCACAATTCATCTCCTGCAACTCGAGCAGCTGATGAAGATTGCGAATCTAGCGGTCAGCGGGAAGAGGAGGACGTGCCTGAAGTATCAGCTGACACTATTGCTGCTGCAGCCCAAGCCTTCAACGCTAGCGTCAAGCACAGCCCGCTCGAAACGCCAGTCCCAGCTGCGGCTGAACCTTCAGTGCTTCAAAGCATGGCGTCAGAGATGCCTCCGCCTTCCTTCTTACCGCGCCAGTTACGCATGAAGAGTAAGTTGGTTAGACCGGCCTGCTTCAGCCAGGGCCTGCTGTTTCCGCGGCAACTTCCACGTGTAGAAAGAGCTTGCTGTAGGTCTTACTGTTAATATTAGGCTTCATATCCGTCTTTGCTGCATTGCTTTCAGGGCATGCCAACAGAGCGCGCGCGGAAGCTGCGTCGGGAGCTACAGTTCCCACAACCCCCCCTGCTGCTGTGCAGGGGCGGGAAGAGGGAGGGCAGCAGGAGGCGCAAGCAGCATCTGATAATGCTCAGGCCACAACAAATGACGGCAGCAAAGTTGATGATGAATTTGTCCTTTTCATGAAGGAAATTCAACAGCTGGACAGCCAGAGGGAAGCCGAACAACAGAACTCAAGTCCAGGTAATCACGGAGCAGCGTCTACCGTGCCTGTATCAGGGACGCCTGCAGATAATCAGCAGTCATCAAATCTCAGCCCGTCCGCTTCTGAGAGTCCTCAGAACACTGCAGACCAAGGGATAGCAGCCACTGGCAGTCTTGAACAGCAACAACCGCAAGATAACGAGGCAGCGTGGCAAGCGGTTGTAGATCCTGCTTCTGGCAAGACTTACTACTGGAATGTAGCAACTGATGAGGTCACATGGGAGTTGCCCGGAAGTTCCGTACACCCCATTGCTACACAGAAAGATACGCATGGCAAACAGCAGCAGGAAAATGACTTGCGACAGTGGGCTGCATCCACTTTTAGGCTAACCCAGGAGCTGCCTACGTGCTCGGAGAAGGTCCAGCAGCTCATGTTTCAGTTAGATTTCATGGAGGAAGAATTAGACGCAGTGCACGAAAGCTCATCGATGGCTCAGCCAGCTGTTCCCGCTACAGAAACTGACGTCAGTCTGCGCTTACAGCGATTCCGTTCCATGAGGCTGAAGCGGGAGCAATTGCGGCAAAAACGATCACATGACGGGAGAGCTAATGGCTCGGATGATGAACTTTTGAAGGAGTTGATAGACCTTCAGCTTCAGCAAGATCGGCGAACCGACCCTGCTCAGTGTCCGGCCTGCAAGCAGCGTCTGGCTGAGGCAAGAGGAACACAGCCTCAACAGGCAAAGGTAAATTAATTGGACGGTCCTGCTGTTCGTAGTTCTGCCACGTCTACGCAACGGCACGAAGGCTTCATAACTTAGGAGCTTGGTAGCCTTTTCAGAAGCTCACCCTGTAGCCCTTTTGTTCTTCGTATGTGTTGCAGGTTCGCGCGCTGGCGTCTTCGCTTGCACGACGTCTTGGAAATGTGGAAAAGGAATGGGCAGCAGCAATGTTGGCGGCGTTGAAGGCCCGATTGGTGGGTTGCAGTCCGCATGATTGTTGCTTATCGAAGAGCTGGCACGTAGCCCTGACCCGTTGGACTCGTTCTTAAGGAATTTCGCCTGTGGCACCATTTTTTCCCATAGTTTGCTTGGTCTTATGGCTGGCGTGCCTGCAGGATGATTGGATAGATGGAGGCCTAAGCAGCAGCTTTTTCCTTAAGAGACTTGATAAAATGCAACAGGATTTCCAGGTATCAAAGGTGCCCATTCCCTAAGACCCTGTGAGATTATACATGGGAATTGGCATCAGCTTCGTAGTCCATTGTCTTTCATACCTGGGGTTTCTTGCGCCGGAGGGCTTGAATATGTTGCTGGCGCCATTTGTGCTGCAGAAGCATCTTTTGCATGACGTGGAGGCAGAAGGGCGCCATCAAGAACTAGCATCCGCATTCCCGTATTCAGCTGCAGCGGCAGCTGTTTCGGCCAGTGGAGTGGCAAAGGCGTCTCCCCGAAACTCCCTAGCTGGTGTGACGGCAGCGTCTGCGTCGGACAAGGGCGGCACCGGCCGCTCTACAGGTGGCTCTAGGAATGCTGGTGCTATGCCAAGCGGCAACAGCAAACCCGGCGAAGAGTCGACCGCAGCCTGCACTGCCCCTCCTACCCCTGAAGGGCCCCCACCGACGCTTCCCGATGAAGTGCCACCAGCAGCATCAGAAGCCACAAAAGCGGGGGCAGCACCAGCAGCAGGTATGTCGCTGGTTTTGTTCAGTACTTTGCAGACGGTCAAGGACCAGTGGCTTATTCTACGCACAGATGTGGGTATTCCCACAACAGCGTTTTGATGTGTTTGCTGCGCTATCTGGGTTACTTTGGGGGCCTTGGGACCTTTAGTAGCCCTTTGGGCACATTTTCGAACTAGGCATGCATGGTTAGTGGCATTCCAGCTCGTCATTATCTTTTCCCAGTCTAGGCATGGCGCGTGCTTAGCATTGACCCCCAAAGGACGGTGTTTCCGACGGGTTTTTGCTGAGTTATGCACCCTCGAACGAGCTGCATAGACACAGCAACTCCATGCTCCAAGCCCTGCCCAACCAAAATGCCTTCCGCTGCGTAACCCATCAACAGGGCGGCTCGCGCATACAGCAGCTGCTGATATCACTGCCAGGCTAGCGGCCCTCAATGGCCGCCAGCGCTCTTCGGGGCGCATCGCCACAAGGCGATGCAGCCCATCTGTATCGCAGGTCCTTGGAGTGTTCAGGCAGGTTCATGATGCAGTGCAGAGTCAGGTACTTGTGCAGCTGCTGAAGTGCCGCAAACTAAAGTTGCAGCGGCGCGCTTTTTGAACTTCAGGCGGCTAATTGACATCTCGCGTCTTTAAAAATGTAGCGTCTTCTTTCTGTGCAATGTATTCTGGCATCTACTTACATGTTTGGCGATCTGCAGATAATCAGCGGCACCAAGAAGCAGATCCCAAGGCTCCTGCGGTATCGCGGGATGGAGCCCATGGGGCTGGTGCAATGGCGGCGCCCGTCAAGCGACCGCTCGGCAGCTCTGGCGTCAAAAAGATTAGTTCTTCTAATCCCCTTGTACGGAAGCGCATGCAGCTCGTTGAAAAGTGGCAGAAAAGTCGGGAGAAGGATGAGGAATCCGAAGAGGAGGTCAGTTTCAGATCCGTTTGCCTTCGTGCAGACAGCTAAGCGGTGTGCGTAGCCGTTGAAATTAAGCTGGGCTGCCAGTGTCATATATTTGTGTGCAGGACTACGACAAACGAAAGGAGCGGTTGAAGCAGAAGAAAATTGAAGAGTGGAAGGAGAGGGAAATGGCAAGGTCTGCTCTTGCTTCTTTGTTTTGCATGATATGCCACAGTTTATTAATTCTTGGTTACTGCGACGCTGGCGTAAGAGTGTAGAGGCAGTCAAGGCGTCAGGTTAGAGTTCCTCTGCATTATTCGTGGCAGCTGGTGGCTTTACAGAGTGCATCTGCACGTCGACAGTTGGGGTTTTCTGTGTGTCTGCAGTCGCAGAGGGATGCAAAACGCCAATTTTATCGAAGTAACTGCGGATTGGCGCACTTTGGTGCAAAAAAAATGAGCTTCTTCGGAGGCCTACAGGAATGGGGAAGAATCCTCTCATGCAGTAATCAGGCTTTTGCCACGGAACACTTCCGCATTGCAGGAGCTCCGACTGTCACTTTAGTTGCTCTGTAACTGGCAGTGCCTTCTGCGGTTATCGATGGCAGCCAGCCAAGAGCGAGTGCTTTGAAACTTAGTGCCAGAGGAGCATGCAACTTATTTGTCGTTTTTGTACGCAAGGTTGAGGAACCATACTCTGCGTGGGCTAGTTGTTAGGGGTGTTGTGAGCGAGAGGAAAGCTACCCCGCAAGGCACTGCCCCTATGCACTGTGCAGCATGAGACTGCAGTGAGACTCGCATTGCAGTCTACAGTATTCATAATTGCACGCTTTTCAGAAAAATCAGGCTGACCATCTCAGTGGTTCCGCTGGAAAGGCAGAGGAGTTTACCGCTAATTGAGACCAAGGAGTTTACGAATAGGGTAGAAGCCTGAAGCCCAGGGAAAACAGGCTGCGCCGACGCAGTCGGCAGCATGCTCCTTTGTGCTTGCGAGACAGATAGAATTCATGTGTAGTTTTGCCGACAAGAAAGATAGAATTCGTGCGTGGCTTATAGGTCCTCCGACCACTTCATCTGCATGTGCTCCGCCATTACCCTGTTGCATTAAGCATTTTATCGGGAATCTGCAGCTTCAACGTGTTGGCACCTACTCTGGGCAGGGACAGTGCGCTTTCTTGGAGGAATATATATAAGTAACTACCGGCTCGCCTGAAGGGAAGCAACTTACTCCGCGCGGCTAAGCAAATTTAAGCATGCTTACCCCCTAAATTTGGCCAGGGCATAGTTATCAAGGGATATCAGTGTAATAGGGGAGCAGGCTTGCATGCCGTGGGCCCGTACGGCTGGGAAATCGTCGATAATAGTGACGGACCGGCTGATTATGGCCCCGCTGGGCTTGGCCTCCTTTGCTTGCAGTTGGGGGGACAGTTAGCAAGCCCATCTGAGCACAGCTGAAACAACCTGGGAGGAATATGCGTTCCCACCAGTTGGTGCAGGTTCTTTTCTGTACGACGGTGCTGCGTATCTCAGCCAGTATCACGAACTGTGCGTTGCCGAGGAACGGCTGGGACAGCCCTTGTCATAGGTACACTAGAAGTGCACTGCTGCTCCTGCTGTAACCCATCGTGTCGAGCGGCGGGAGGCGAGAACATGACAAACTCGAAGGAAGCTTTAATGATGTGCTGTGCTCGGAATGGTGCTCTCGGAGGCACATATAGCTGGGGGAAGGCACGAGCCACGATCGCTCCCAGCTGATGCCGCCATGATGATATTTGCTTAGCTCGTTACGCTTTTCACCATGCTGCCCGCTGGGTATGGTGCAGCTATGCTGCTTTTAACAGCTGTACGTACCAGGCTGCATTGATAAATTTCAATGCAGGGCGCTTGATGCATGCTCACTAAAGTTGCGCTTCCTCAAGCTGTATCCCATAACTGCACCCCGTAGCTTTGCAAATAAAAGGTGGCAACACCACAGGGAGATCAATCAAATCAATCGCATGTCAGCCTCAAGCGCTACTTGCGGAAGAGAGGAGCCAGCCTGGGAAAGGCAAGCTTGAAGAAGCCAAGCATATGCAGCTCTCCATGGCTCCATGGCGAAGAAGGTGTGCATTCGTGGAATCAGCACCTCTGTGAAGGCCCCTGTCAGTTACCAGCGCTGCGCTCTCATTCGCCAGGAGAATAAAAAGCTCAGCAATCAACTCATTTTGTTCAAGTGCAATGTGCCCAGAGCCTGTTTGTTGCAAACATGCTCGCTTACTACTGACGCAGGAATCCACCTAACTTTAAGCTGACTTAGGACAAGCTACAGCCCGCTCGACCTTCGGCAGCATGGCTCATGCATAATGCATTGAGCAACGGGCTTGCATAGCGTAAATGTTCCTCTCAGCCGGCCATCTGTTCGCTCTTCTATTGTACGCGTTCACGGGGTATCAATATGAAGGGAGAGCAGCTGGAAGCTGTGATGCTGCAAAACTTGTAGCTCCATTTTGCAGTTAGTGGCTTATCCCGGTGACTACTACTGGTACCGGTCGGTGCTGCTGCAACATGACGATTCCGGCAATCTCCGCGCACGACGACTGGCAGCGTTGTGTTGAAATCTCCATTCAGCGGACTTCTTCTTGAAAAAAGGTTTCCAAGATATATAAGTTTCCAGTAGCCAATCACTCTCATAGAGGGATTAGCAAATTCACAAATTCAAAGGTGCCTTACAACAAGAACAGTGAACTGGTCACTCATCTTGGTTTGACGTTGTATGAGCATAGCCGCTGTTCAGCGCTGAAGGCAGCCCGTCGAAGGTGTGTGTTTTCGTGTTCGCAATATGCGTTTTAGTCGGTGGCATCTCAATCTTCCCGATGCCGCACCTTCGTCACCATTTCCAAAGGCATGAGTCGTCCTTAAAGTAGGATTTAGCTCTGCTGCCTCGCATCTGCCTAATTAAAAGGCACGCATCCATCAGATGAGCAGCGAGGAAATCGTTGATTAAACTGGAAAGATTTCTACTTCAAAAGGGGAGCTATCCGGCTGCCACCTGCGGCATATATCTCGCGTGCTTCTATATGTAACTGCACCCTCTCCTTTTCTGACGCATAAAAGGATTGATGACTGATGGGTAGAACGATGAATCTTCAGTACAAGAACGTTTGACGGAATGAAAACGACATTAGGAAAGAAAATAACTGTTGTCTCTATGAGGCCCTGCACAGCACTGATACTCCAGCACAAATGTACGGTTGCTTCTTGAAGACCCTTGGCAGGAAACATATCTGTTTACCCATGCCTTGGTGTTTGCGTAGCCCAGGGAACGATAAACGCTAACCCCAAACATCTACACAACCTGCATGGTACGCGCCAGAAACTAAATCACACGTGTTAACAAGGGATCCACTGCTCCTGAGGTCCAGTAAGCAAATGTAAAAAACTGAAAATTAAACTTGGAAAGCTGAAAGACAAAACTGGCCTTGAAAAGGACTGGCAAATCGCAAGCTGCAATGGAAAGGCAACAGTGCCGCAGGTAGTGGAAATCGAGCTCCTGAGATCGTTCCCAGTCTGGTCGTTGCAATCCAACAGGACTTGCAGCCAGAATGAGCTGCTGCATTCGATGGACTGGGCAGTTGTCTATCCCGTTTTGCGCCGCTACGCCGCTCTCGCACTTCCTTTCAAAGAATGCATGAAATACGCAGCCCTATGATATAAAAAACACGAACATTCTACTTGTTCAAAGAGGCACTTCACGCGTTTTCCTTCGTTCGTCGTGCTTGAAACTCCATAACCGCCAAGGCTAAGAGGCGAGGCCTGAACGAAGCCATGAGCAAGGCACGTTTCGCCTATTGAGATTGTAGCGAGCCACTGCGTGGATTGCGAGTCACCCTCATTAACTATTCACGTTTAGTATGCCCAACTACACTTACAAAATGGTCAACGCAACAAGGGCCCCTAAATCTGAAGCAAATGTTTCCCTTCTAATACCAAACGTCCCCTTGAGGAACTGCGATGACGCACAGCGCACAGGCAACAAGAAAAGTTGATGCGCTTGTCCCTACTCAAGCGTGCGCGCTCCCCATCTAGAGGCTTCTGAAGTTGTCAGCCTTCTTGGGACTTACGTCATCCCCAGACACTCGCTCTCCTCCTTCACCAATAAAGTACTCGTTGTCAAAAATTACCAAGCTAAATGCCGATAGTGCATACTTAAACGGGGATAAGGCCTGCAGTGGGACACAAATACACGCAGCCGAATCACGTTATACCGGAATGAAGCAGTATGCAAGTAAGGTGAGAGACTAAGGTAAGGAAAGTGTGTTTGCCTACCGCAAGGCCCTTAAAGAAGGGGCTCAACTGGTCGATTTGAGTCATGAATCCAGAAAACAAGGCTAGGACAACTTGGGCCACTTGCGTCACGGCAAGTGCGACGACCTCCTTCAAATGTACAGCCCATTGCACAGAGAAAGAAAAGGCAGAATATATAGGGGGCCATAGCATCAAAGACTTTAGGAAGCAAGCAGCTGATTTGTAGGAGTTCTACACAAGGTGGCCCTTAGCAAAAGGCAGCTCTGCACTTCGCTGGTCACGGATGAAGAGGTACATATGTTGTGGTAACTTCAGCAAGTTTCTTCGAAGTTGGCAACCAACAATCAGTAGCAGCAAGCTACAGTTTGTCGTGTCATGCATTTCTGGACATGTCATGCCAGTCTGCTTCTTTGCGAGGAGAGCATCAGGCATGCTTACATCTGTCACAATGGCCGATATGAAGTAGCCATATGATTGGAGAGATAAAACCGAAAGTAGCAATATGCCCAAAGAAGCGAAAAACTTCGTTGCTGTTGCTGCCAAACCCATTATCCAGAAGGTGATCCTGATGCCAATGGCAAGGAGAAATGCGCGCACAGAAGCACGCACAAATTCACGTATCTTCCCCCGAAGAGCCACAACGCAGTGTGAGGCTGCATGATCAACTGCTACAGCTGGCCAACCTTACATGTGGAAAATGATGGGGAAAACCAGAAATAATAATGTGTCAGCCGTTGAAATCCCGATAAAATATACCCACATGCGCAAGACACCTGCACATGCAACGCATGCACCTCTGTCCCGGGGAAGGACTAAGTACCTGGAGCACCAGCAATTTCCCCCCTCCTTCAGCAGGTACTCAGCTGCCGGGAAGACAAGGTGCTACAGATCAGTGATGTCAAAGCAAGATCGCTGCATCAAAGTCATAAGCGTATCTGTAGGAGGCACCAGCCCGATCACCATATCCATACCTGATTCATATTCCCTTTGTGCCACAGGTCGGGCTTGGGGGAAAAGGTTCGCAACAGCAAAGATGCAGGCAAGGGACTGAACAAAAAACCGAACAGTCGGCATCAACGAATGAAACGTAAGCATGGCCTCTTGTGTGCAAAAGGAAGAAGCACTGACGCACCTGAGTCAAGACTATCTGGTAGCAAGCCGACACGCGATTCCAGGCGTCCCCCAGGCTCCATCCCATCCTGAAAAGTGAGGACAGTCTGCTTAGGATGAACAATTTCGGTTTCCAACTTGAAGGCACCATAGCTCTTGGTGTGCATTGCGGAGGAGTGAAAAAGCAATTCAGAACTGGATAGCCCACAGATACTGCCGCATCTCTGTATGGCTTACTGGAAATATATAAACGACGGCAAAAGTGCTGTTATCAAAGTGACAGCTAAGCGAGCATACGAGGTAGATGGGTCCCTCCACCGCAATAACAACCCTCGCTTTGTCAGGATCACGGCCTCAGTGAACGGTGAAATCCGTTCGCTCTTGCGCGCGCTTCTTGCACGGCCTACCGACGTAAGGGCGTGAACCACATCGCGCTGAGTCGCAGTGGCACTGTTAGGCCTCCCACCTTGCCCGATGGCGCCATCCCGGCCGGAAGCGTCTCTCGGTCGGAGGCATTCCGATTCCGATTCGCGTGGGCTCCTGCAAATGCCCAGCGCAGTCAACTGATGCAACTGCTAATCTCTCCGATAGATGAGCTTTGACGCCCTCGTGTTCTACTTGGTGCATGGGGCGCTTTCACCCCAGTGTTCTATGGACACTTCCTTTTGGCATCCGTTGGGCTGCAGGAGAATAACTGGTGTGGATCTTGTGCGTCTTGACAGCATGCGGCTGACAGCCAAGGCACCGCCTAGCGCCACTATAAGCTTACAATTTTGTTCTGTTGCAATCCTCAAGTCCTTGAATATGTGCAGGGCCCTGAAGAGCAAAGCAGCAAGCGCCGTGTAAAATGGATGCCTATTCTCCGGAAACAATCTCGCTTTAGGGGCTTGTGGGACAATTTAGCACTTTTCTCGAACAAAACAGGGATAGTAGAGTGCAGAGGGTGTAGAGCTCCACGACGCTCAACGAGATCCGGCTACACCTGACGGCAATTGAAGCCCGTCTTCTTTACGAAGTGTCCCAAGGCGGCAGTGTTCAATACTTCCTGTATCACCACTTACCAGGGGCTCAAGTATGGAAGAGAACGTGCAGCTCCGTTGCTTAAAGTTATCTCTTCCTTGTTCTTCCTGTCACCACGAAACAAAACAGCTACAACTCAAGGAGTCTCCAAGATGTACCCACTTGCAACCAGGCCACAGCCGCGATGCAATCCGGTATGCACTCCACACGCCGCGAACAGTAGCACTGCGCTGGTTTGAGACGAACTTAAACCATAAAAAACTGTGTGTCGCACAATGATTTGGCAGCACTGGCAGCTGCTACCCCGCTCATGAGAGAAGTGATGAATGCAATGCAGCACCTTTAAACAAACCCACCCAATTTCTAAGGAATGCTTGGCCCTCAAGTCTCCAGGCGTCAGCCCATTCTTGTAAACGAGCAGCCTTAGACTGTGCGTCGAGATGATGAAGAGCTGCGGCCTTAAGGATGAAATCGGCAATGTTTGCATCGACCCCGCAAGGTTTGCAACCCAGGTGTTCCAGCCAGGAGACCGCAGCCAAGCGATCTCCGTAGTATAATACTCGCCCTTCTCCTAGTAGGAGCACCTGAGTTACGCAATCCGCAGCAGCGACAAACTTATAATGCCGCATGGAGGCGAAGAATGATGCCACCAGACAAAGAGGATCTGACGGTGCAGCTGGCGGCTAGTTCGACGAACCTTGTTAAACAAAGAGAAGCACGAACTGCTAGGTTGGTGGATAGTACACACGACAGTGCAACCAGCTGCAGCGAGAGTCGCCAGCTGGTCGCAGACGGCTTTGGCCATGAATGAGTCCAAACCACTCGTGGGCTCGTCGGCGAAAATAACAGATGGGTTGCTCAAGAGCTCGCTGGCTATGCACAACCGTTTCTTCTCCCCTCCGGAAATCGACCTGTCATTACAATCACATAAAAGCAGGCAGCTGCGAGCTAGCCACGCTAGCAATGCGCCAACGTGCTCGATCTGTGAAATGCTTAGTGTGTTTTAGGGGGGCTGTGTGCCTCGTGGAGCGAGGAATGACAAAAAGCAGCTGCTTACCCTCGGGCAGCTTCATGCGGACTCCCAATAAATGACTTTGATATATGTTCTAAACCAAAGCACTCCAACAAGCACGCCGTAGTGCGTTTCGCTTCGCTCATTGTTGTTCCTTTAGGCAGACGGAGGCACGCCTACAAAAGGACGCACTCAGCAACAGACGTCGCCAGATAACAAAAACGTCGGGTGCCCGGCGTCAAAGGCAGCTGCGGTTCCAGCAGTGAAGGCTTCACGATCTAAGCAGAAATCGGCACCACGGAGGAAAGGGGAGGGAAACCTGCTGGTGGGCTATGGCATGCATCCATAATACACCCAGAAGCGTGTTCTGTTAAGCAAGCACCTGAAAGAACAAATGCTCCTCCACTGTGAGATATCCAAATATCAGGTCTTCCTGCTGAATAAAACAGCTTAGTTCTTTGCAAAGCTGAGGCGTGCATGGCATGCCATTCATTTCCACTTCCCCCCGCAGGCCGGTCGAAACCCTCCCACTCAAGCAATTCAGAAGTGTTGATTTGCCGGCGCCGCTGCTGCCCATCAAGGCAACTGCACACACAGGGCCACGAAAAGGAGATCCATCTCGTGTCAGGCTGCCGTTCTGACCGCACTCCTCTTGTCTTGTGCAGTGCAGGTGATTATTGCAGCCCTGCGTAGAGGGGGAATGACGAAAAGGATCTGAAGCATACCGCAGTCTCCCGGTTTAAATACTAGCTCCAGGCCGTCAAGGCACAAAATATCTTTCCTGGGTTTCCGTCGATCGTCAGTCTCCACGTTTAGCTTGCTACCAGTTCCTTTTCGACAAGTGCACAGCTTCTGGCATGATCTGGAGAGGCAAGTGCCGTCCGGCGGAAGAGCGACTGAGTCTGCAGTGCATGCGCAGCAACCTCCGATACGCGTGAAGCCCTAAAACGAAGACCTATTCGACGGGAGGGAAAGGTTCCAAGCCCTCGCTTCCGGGGCTGTGTGTGTGTGTGTGTGTGTGTGTGTGTGTGTGTGTGTGTGTATGTGTGTGTGTGTGTGCGTGTGTGTGTGTGTGTGTGTGTGTGTGTGTGTGTGTGTGTGTGTATGGGTGCGTGGGTGGGTGGGTGGGTGGGTGAGTGGGTGGGTTTGGGTGTGGGTGTACGTGTGGGTGTGGGTGGGTGGGTGCGTATGTGTATATGTGTGCGTTTGTGTCTGTGCGTGTATGTGTGTGTGTGTGTGTGTGTGTGTCTGTCTGTCTGTCTGTGCCTGTGTGTATCTGTGTGTGCGTCCGCGTGTCTGTGCGGCAAGGGCGTGGGAATAGGCTTTCGCTAGGCTTACAAGAAATGTCTTTGCAACACAGCACTACTGGCTGCACACCTCCAATGCTCCGTTCTCGTCCGTTTCGGCGTGCCTCTTCATTGGGTATAACCAGGCCACAGAGGTCTTCATTAGGCAACGGTGGTGACAGGGCGTTGCTGCAGGTGCCTTGGAGATTTGCCAGAATGTCTGGCGACACCTTACCAGAGGTGCGGTCTGAAGGCAAGAAGATTGCCCGATCTGGACTCAAGCTGCCAGCTTCAAGCTTGCTATGAGAAAGAGCAGGACTTTTCGTTTCGGCTGCTGCTGTCTCTGGTGGGTCTGCAGCTGGCATGGTGGTAGGCTCTGTGGGTTCCCTTCGCTGTGGCTGAGGCGCGTCGCTGGAGGTACACTGCGTAAAAGAAGCCCTGTTCTTCGCCACCTCTGTATGAGCTGCTGTTTGCTTCCTCCCGAGTGCAGCTTCAATGTATGCGCTGTGTATCGTTGATCAGGCACTTCGCGCCGCCGGCCAAGCTCAGCGGCAGTCACCCAGCTAGGAGATTGATGTCTGAACATGCAACCAGCATTCGCTTGGCGGATTTGTAGTTTCTGCAGCAATTTTTGACGCTGCTCTGCTGCATGGCGTTCGATGGGAACCGTCACTGATGAGCCCGGCGAATTCCGATGCGCCCCCCCCCAATGTGATAAGAATTGAGCGCCGAGATCTGGATTCTAGTTCATATTGAGTAAGAGGAACTAGAGCTGGGGCAAGTATGCACTTTTTGGTGCAGTGGAAGACCCTTCCTTGGAGGCGGCAGACAAGCGAACTAGGGGACATACGGTTGCATGCTGCACTCGGGCTGCCCCAACGTAATGAAATACAACTTTATTCCTCGTGCAACTATTCAGAAATCCAGGATAATTTACGCATTTAGGTACATTCCAACTATCAACCTGTGTTGCACAGACACTTCCAGTAAGCAGCGGCCGCTCCCACTGCCTGAATGGTACTTTGCTCAGAGCGCCCAGCAGCAACTTGCAGTTTTGTCCGTAATCCCAGTTCATGTAAATGTGATTTAACCCTTCTTTCAAAGCTCAAGAAAAATGCATCCAGCGGGGGAAGATAACAATGAGTCCTTAAAATTTATCGACTAAGTAAGGCGTTGGCACACTGCTAGTGCTGTCTAGCATTGAATGCAAGGAGTCTCTATCGCACAGTGCTGGGGTTCAGCATTATCTCACTGTTGGCTTGTATACAGTTATAGCCAACAATGAGTGGCAGCGGGGGCTGTCGTTAGTCTCGTGTACAAAGGCAAATGAGGAAGCGTACATGCTGGGTTGCATGAGGTTGGAGTCCCCAGCACGGCTTTATAAGCTGTCCCCCTGTCGTATAAGGCCAACCAGCTTCCTTCGAGAAGCAATGTCCATAGGAAGGGAAGGAAAAAGTGATCTGGCCTGTCCTCTGAGTGTGTTTGTGACTGAGGGAGCCCCTGATGATGGAAAGAGGAGCTGAAGCCCCATCGCTGTAGGGGCAGAGTTAATCTTGTGGCAGCTCAATATTCTGTTCAATATGCAGCAAAGTTCTCAAGCTAACACGTGGGTCGTTGAGTGTACGCTGTCCATCAGGTGCATTCTTTGCTTCTGCCATTATAGCGAGGGTCGTCAGTCGTAGCTGAAAACGGTGGCGAGCTGCAATAGGATGAACGACTTAAGAACCGGTAGCACCCCGACCAGCCTCCAGATCGCCTTGCAGCAACTATCCACGGCACTGGCACTGGTGAGGAGAGCCGGGCTCTCATGACCTGCAATGCGCCTTGCTGCAACTAGTTGGCACACTGCTAGTGTTGTATAACGTTGAATGCAAGGAGTCTCTATCGCACAGTGCTGGGGTTCAACATTATCTCACTGTTGGCTTGTATACAGTTATAGCCAACTATGAGTGGCAGCTCGGGCTGTTGCTAGTCTCGTGCACAAAGGCAAATGAGGAAGCGTGCATGCTGGGTTGCATGAGGTTGGAGCCCCTAGCAAGGCCATATAAGCTGTCCCCCTGTCGTATAAGGCCAACCAGCTTCCTTCGAGAAGGCAAGTTTATAGGAAAGCAAGAAAAGGCTGGCTACGGTTGCATGCGGGGCTGCAAGGCAGCCCCGCATGCAAACGCAGCCGAGCTCTCTTCCGCTACACGCGATGGTATCGTATACTGTTGTTCATAGAGTTGCTACACACTTATTTAGCCATCTATTGCCAGCCCGCGAGCAAGTAGAGGTACGAGTTCCACGTTCGCAGAGAAATGGTGCTGCTCCTCCCTTCCTCGCTGCCACGTGGCACACGCCCTCATGTGTCTGTTTCTCCGTGAGAACCAAAGGAGAGAGCAGTAACAGGGCAAAAAAGTGCAAATTAAATGAAATCCAGATCTGATTTAACTTCCTCCGAAGAGAGGCGAAATGCAAGGCGCCAGTGGTTTGCATGAAAAACAACTTTGTTCTTATCCAGGTCCTGGTCCTTACAGCACCTACTGTCTACGCCTTATTTGCTCCATTCGGCCCTAAATATTATGGCTGAACACAAGAAAGCCTTCCATGCACACAACCGTCCAACACCTCATTGGTTGGCCTCTAATATTTGCGATTAATATACCGCTGCAGTTCATCGGCAGTATTCACGAGCCTAAAGTACCCACAGGTGTACTATAGTTTGCCAGTGCGTTATGGAGAGCATTCTTGTGCCTATCTTTGGGCTGCATTGATACCCGAAAAAAGGCTTCAGCGAATTTAGATGATGGGGTGGCCCGCTGGCCAGCCATCTGGTAGCACCTTTCCATTTAAAACATCTGAAGGCTCTTAGCTCAATTATGCCCACTTTTGCTGCTCCTCTGTGGTCAACTGGTTGAATACCCCCAAACCACAGCCTTTGTGAGAGCATCACAACGGGTTGTATGCCTTTCTCTTTCTTTTCTGGGAAGGCCTTTGCGCTGCGTAAGAGCCTCCTTGTCCCTATCTTCTTGGGACCATGGCCCTACTTCTCCTGCCTTAGGGATGCAAAAAACAGTTGGGAGCGCTGATAGAAGCGTCCCCTCATTGTTTCCCGGCACATATACCTCAAAAGTGCCGTCTGCAGACAGAATGCACATCTTCCCCTGAGCCTTCCCCCACATGCGTAGGATGATGCCGTGGTGAACTAGTCCAGCATGTAAGCCCTTTACCATGGCTTATCCATGGTAAAAGGATTATATGCTGGAGTAGTTCACCACATCCCGTGCTTGAATTGATTTGACGTTGTACGGCCAGAGATTTACTGAATTTAGCGTTCTGTGTGATATCCACGAAGCATAATCCGAAAGACTGCGCCTGGACTGGTAGGTTGTGCCTCCTCACCGTTGCTTCAGGTGTCATACACATTTTATAACCGGTGCCAAGTAGCTCCTGATTATTAATACGTACGTCTCTAAGCAGAACACTGACCGGAGGAGGGACTTAAGACGCAACAGTCGCCCTTTTCTCTCCCACCGCGCATTTTGGGAAGAGGGGGCCCGGCGCTTGTTTGATCGCTGTGTTAATCCCCCTGGTGGTGCTGCTAGAAATTCTGCTTTCCCTTTCCCCATATCTCCTGCAATCGCAAATTCTTTATTGATCCGCCTTAGTCCATCTGCTACCAACGCGTACGACTACCATCACCAAGCAGAGCATGCTGCACGTGCTGTACACACGCATGCTCTTAAGGGCCAAATGAGCCTTCAGCAATCCCCCACAGCTGCTTTGCATCCAGAAAAGGATGGCTTGGGTACACTTGCATGGATTTTTTTCCTTCAGGAGATGTTGCAACAAGGAATACAGCAACTCAAAGCCCCTTTCCACACCTGCCTCAGGCCTGCATGCCGCTGCGCCCACGAGGCCTGAAAGATGAAAGGAGAAATCACAGAGTTTGGAGGAACGTTTCTCTTGATTATTTTGACTCCCTTGCAGCTTGATAAGGTACATAATTCTGAAGATGGTCCCTCGTCAGGGATAGCCTATCCTGAGTACGCTGGCTGCTTGTGCTCTTGTATGCAAAACGTAATTAAAACACCCCTTCCAGTGAAATATTGACCCTAATTAAGCGAATAATCATACAATATCCACAAACGCTTCCCTGTTCGTGTCGTTTTTCTGCGGAGCTTGTTGCATGCAGAATGGCCTGTGCCTTCCACGGGGCTGAAAGACACAGAGATACGCCTGTCTCGTCGCGACTTTTGATCTTTATTACCCATCCAGTGAGAGAGACAAGTATTATTTGTCCCTAGAAGATGCAACTTTGCTGACACTGTGTGGCTGTGGCCCTTTGCGGCCAAAATCGATAATCCGCGCGGTGTGCAGAGGCTTCCCGTGCTTTGCCATTTAGGTCTTCGTTTCTTTCCCGTAGAGCCTTTTTGACGTCCACGGAGCTTGTTGCATTCTGATTCTGCCTCAGCTGGGCCAGATAAAGGGGCGTCAGCAAGCAGCTCGGGCGCGCGGAATTACAACTCACTCAAGAAAGCAGGAGCAGGCCTGCGTCGATAGGAAGACTCTCAGGGCGCATGGGAGCCCATCGGATCTAAGACGGCTAATTCGTCAACAGATCGGCCCCATTGTAGCCCGCAGCTTGTCCTTGAGTGCAGATGCATGAACAACCAACGGTAAGTGCAGACGTGCTAATGCATGTTTCCCCGGCTTCTCATTGAGGATTTTGCGCCTTTGTGGTTAACCCATGAAGATATTTTGCGTTGTGGCGTATGCAGTAAACTCAGACCGATGTCTTAATCCCCTGCAAAACCCTCCTCTTGCCTCCTACTGAGGATTGTTACTAAGAGAAACAACACGCGTTCTCATATCTTGCCTGTCTGGCAAGCATCCGATGTGCGTGTGATTTTCACTACGTTTGTTGCTGTTTGCAGACCTCAAGATGAACATGGGCACTTTCTTCAGGACGCTGCAAGCACTGGCGCAGCGTCACCTCAGCGACCACGTATACCGAGTGCTTGTTGTACGTATGGCCTTGCCCCCTCCAACTACCTTTTTCTGGCTTACATTAGCTTCTTCGCTTACATGAGGCTTTGACCATTGCCGCCACATGTTCAGCTGCCAGATCCGGCATTTCGTGTTGTCCCTGTGAATGCAGACGAACCCTGCTTTCCAAAGGTTCGCAGTTGTGTCCTCCCAGCGGGCTGAGGCCGTGATGAAGAAAGTGACGGATGCAGCACTGGTGAGGCCTTCCGCTCTACAGATTGTTGGCGCTGTATCAGCTGCTGCTGCTACTACTACTACCTTCTATCCTGCTGCTGCTGGTGAAAATGTGTTCGATAATTTCCCTGTGAATAATACGACGCTGAATGGTATGGTTTACTTTTAGTGTCCATATTCGTGCACTAATGTGCATGCGTCCCGCTAGAGCACTCGAGGAAGTAATGGGGGCGCATGCATTGACGTCTGACGTTTTTTCCTCTGCGCAGAAAGCCACTGAGACAGCTCGAAAGGCTGCATCGCCGCCAAAGTCCACCAACAAGGACAAGTAGTTATTTTCTCAGCTACCTGCAGCATGTGGAGGCGGGAAGGATTCGCAGCCGTAACTCGAAGCCTTGGAAGCATCAAGGCAAATGCGGCTTGGCACGCGTTCCAGCAAGGAGGTGCAGCCAATTGCGGCCACTACAGGGGTCTGAGAGGTGGCGTAGAAAGCAGAAGCAATAACAGCAAGGATCCTTCAGGGTCCGGGAAGGCGAGCGGAGAGGACAAATGTGAGAGGGAAAGGGGAAACGACGGAAGTGCACCAGCACTGGATAACTCGATCCGTTCAAGGGACGCTTCACTCTCCGCAGAGGACGCAGCAACAAATGTGGCGGGGGGCAGCAGCAGGCCGCGCACTCCCGCTGCAGTAGGTGGAGGGGATAAACCTGCGGCCCATAATTGGGGCTTTGCCCCCATCCCTTTTATGGCTTCTGGGCGGTCGATGCCTGGGCAACGGCTGTTGCCGTGCACCCCCGAGGACGCGGCTATACTGGCAAATTCAGAGGCCAAGTACCCGTCGCCGCAGGAGGTGGAGGGGGGAATAATTGTGCGTATTATTGCAGCTAAAGATGCGCAGAAAGTTACATCCCCGGTCCTGAGGGTCGTGAGGAACCGCCAGTATGGGATCCGCAAGGGAGAGAGGCTGCGGCTAGCTCTGGGCGGAGCCCTGTTCAGCAGCGTGCTGGCTGCACTCGGCTTTTGGCAACTGCGTCGCATGCGTGAAAAGCGAGAGCTTATTGAATACAGAAGGAATCACCTTGCCAGGCAGCCTACGATCATCACTTCCTCCCCCTTCCCCTGGACCCTGGAGGCTGCCGCCAACGCCAGAGCACGCGCAAACAAGCAGAATGAGGGCCTCGCAGCAGATCTCCCCAGCAGCATGTCAGCAGAAGCTCATGGTGAACCATTGGCTGCTGGGCACCCCCCGAAGCAGACCTCCGTGTCTCCTTCGCCATCTCTTAGCCCTCCAGCTGTAGGTCGCGAGCCTGCCGCCTCAGGTTCTCCTCCTGAGCATTCTGCTACCGCGCTGCCTCACCAACCGCAGGAGAACGCAAAGGATGCGGGGACAGCAGGGAGGCGAACGCAACGCAGTGGCCGATTGCTGGCCGAGGCCTCTGCGGAGGATGTCCAGCGGGCGGTAAGAGAGTGGGCGTACACTCCAGTGGTGCTTCACGGGGTTTTGGACAGCAGCACTGAGCTGCTCGTGGGCCCGCGGCCGGGACTGGAAGTCGGAAATCCGGGGTATTGCATCGTTTCACCGCTGCGACTGCAAGATGGATGCGTCATTCTTGTTAACAAGGGGCACTTGCCTTACAAACTTGCCAAGCTGCCTCCTTTCCCCAGTGCAGTCAGCGAAGAAGCTGAGATACTTGCGATGATACATCAGCAAACGCTGCAGCGCCAAAACGCCACGGCGGAGCAGCATGTGGATAAACAGCTGGAAGAGATGCAGCAGCAGCGTGGAAAGCAGAAGTACGTGAACTATGGTGCACAGCAGTATCTGGAGCGTCTGCAGCAGGTGGCCGGGTGCCGAACAGAGCCCGTGGGGTCCGTAACAGTGCGGGGAGTACTGGAGCCTGGAGAAGTGGCTAATTCGAGTTTCAAGGCATTGATGCTGAAAAACCGCCCTCACGAGAAGCAGTTCACTGTGTTGCACCCTGGGGACCTCGCAGAGGCCACTCCAGGTATTCCAAATATGAAGGAAGCGGGGCTCCTCATGGTGAACGCCTACTCAATAGTGTATGACGAAGATCTGCTGAACCCACCGGCCGGTGAGGGGGGGGAGCTGAAAGTGGCAAATAGGTTTATGAGCTATGAACAGAAGAAAAAGGAGGACTACCTCCTGTTCTATGCTGACGAACACACGCATTTCAACTACGCCTGTCAGTGGTTCCTCATGGGCCTCTGCACCGCTGCAATGACTGTTTATAAAGTAATAGAAGTGTCCAAATGGCGATGGTAGGGGTTAAACGCAAAACAACGCGCCATACTTTATTCAAAGCAGCCAGGGTTGCTGCTGCTGCTGTACGGACCTCGACAGTTCAGGTTCGGCGGTTGCCTGTCTAAAACGAACGTACAACTGATTTTGTGAACGCGTGGTGCAAAGAGCACGCCTCCACTTCATACATACAACCTATCAGCACGCATAACGCACTAGATGCCATGGCCCACAGGATTCTCCGGTTAGATCCCCATAGGCAGATACCACACACACACACACACACACGCACGTACAGGGGTCGAAGCCTAGTGCTACCCCACCAGCGCGATGTCTACTTGGGCACGGAGGAAGATCAGCCCTCCGTCTTTTGTGCTGCCAGCCGGGACCCGGAGGGGACCTCGAAAACAATGGGGGAGCCAACGGGCACAGCAAAATCCACACTGGTGCCGCAATCCGTGCTGAGCGCTATGCATACTGCTGTGTTGTGCACATCGTCCGGGTTGGTGTTCCCACACCCAAATGCGCTTCGCCAGTTGTAGATCGTCCCGTGGGCCTTCCCGTGCAGCAGGCAGTAGCAGAGGCCCTGTCATGTCTTCTCGTTGCACCTTGCCTTTGCTCCTGTTCAGAAAGATATGTCCTCACTCTCCCTGCCTCTCGCCAGCGTGCGAACAAGGAAGGAGAAACAGGCACTTCATGCCACGCTGCTTCATGCGAATGACCCAGTAACAAGTGAAAGCACTACATGCTGCACTGCTCTTTCGCCACAGATCGAACAGCCCACAGCACGCGTTGCTCAGTCTGCCTTATGGGTGGTGTCAGCTGGTTTGGAGGGCTGGCGGCTTCTGTTGAACGCGTCAGACTGCTGCGAGTTGGCCCCCATTATTGCCGCCGTGGCCTTCTCAATTGCAACTTTGAGCTGGGGTGGGCAATGCTCCTTATACAGCTGAGCACACATGGGCGCTGCTCTTTCGTAAGCGGGGTGGATGACATGCAGCCAGAGCCACCCAGCCCCTTTAAACTGTGGGGAAGCGAGCCAGTAGAACAGCACACACTTGATTTCGTAGTAGAAGGGGAGATACTGCAGCAACAGCGCCAGAGGAGGGAAGGATTCAATGCAGCATATCCATGAGCACAATACCCAGAACATGACATGCTGCAAATGGTCGTTCTTCAGGGCCCCACTGGGCGCCGCCTTCTCGTCAAGCAACAGCTGGAAGCTCAGCGACGCTGGGTATACAAAGCAGACACAGAAGCACAACAAGGACCCCAAGAACGGGCCGAGGATGCTGAACGCCATTTTAATGGATAAGGATACAGTACAGCAGCTCCACTGAGAGATACGACGCAAGACAAGAAACGCGAAGCTGCTGCCCTGTGCAGGCACTCGAATAGGAGCCTTCAGTGCGCGTCACACTTAATGGTGCAAAAGAAAGGAAAAGCATGTGAGTTTAACTTCAACTTTCTCCACCTTTCCCGCTACAGCCACTCCTCCGCAACGCCGTCGCAGGCTGCTGCTAGGGCTGGAGGGGCTTGTTCAGGCAGTTGCGGCACCGCTGTTCCTGGGAATAGGCACAATTTAAATTCAGCTAACGAGAGTCAACTTCGTTTTTCCAGAATTTCGGAATGGAAACGATCAGAGGAAGAATGGGCGCTTTCTAGCCATATTTTGTGGAGCCTGTCTGCCAGTCAGGGGGTGTGCGCTATGGTGTGCTGTGCAATGTGTATGTAGTGTCTAGTCAGGGGCCATCTTCGCCTGTGTAGGCTCATTGAATTGAAGTGTTACACACTATCATATAGTCTCTAGTAGGGTGACAATCAGTGCGAAGCCTACCATTCTGCAGTTTCATCTGCGCTTAGACAGCCGATGTGGCATGGCCGGTGTGAAGCTGGTAGGCCTACCTTTGCTTTGGGACAGGGTGGCTAGTAAGGGACGAAAAAGTATTTAGCAGTTGCTTCCTGTGTCAGTGCATGCATGAAGGCGGAGCTTGGGTGCACGCGCACATGGGGCAGTCATGCAGAAGGTGTTGCATCGAGGAAGTTTGCAACGCTCGATTGGCAGGCGTGCGCAGGCCCGTTAGTCAGTACCCAGTAGTCCTGGAGATTAGAGGGGGGGTTAGCTGCTTTTTAAGCTCGCTTATACCAAGTCCTTAGGCTCTATACCCCTTGGTTCTCTACACCCAAACACAGGCGGAAATGCTGCCAACAACTGGGCGGTTGATCGCAGTGGATCAAACGCAGTATCAGCAACACTGTAGTGGATGTAATGACAGTTGTCGATCGTAGTGGAGGACAGTCGTAAGGTGCAATTGAGTGGCATCTGGAGGAGGAGTCCGCAACTTCGCACCCCTCCAGCCTTCTGGTCTGCTTGGCATAGCCGCTAAAGGGCTTGTAGGGTGCCAGCCTTTGCGCCACCGCCTGCAGGCGGTGGCGCAAAGGCTGGCCTGTCGCGCGATGCAATGCATCATGCTGGGACGCGTGCTACTAGGCAGCCCGGCACGCGGGCACAATCGGTACTTTTGCTGTAGGCGCAGACATTGTAGACTGGAGTGCAAGCAAACGCTTAAGCACTTTCTTGGCCCTTCAGAATCGAGTCGGTAAAAATACGAGTACTAACCACACACAGACCATGCTGCATCTCCCTCCCTACTATCCTAAGCAGCACACACCTTCATGCGCCTGATTGTCCAGCAGTGGAAGCGTACCCCGAATGGGGACCCCTTTCGTACTTGGCGCTGCTGTAGAAGATGTTGTTATGGCAGTTTTATCGGTTTCCCTTGTATTTCTTCTCCGCCAATGCCAGTATATCATTTGCGCCAACTGCCGTCTGCCTATTTGAATTAGTTCTTGTCGCTCGATTCCTTTGTGACGATGCTGCGGCCTCCGATACCTTGGAACAGAGCTGGCGCAGCCTGTGCGTGATGCTGCTACTCACCTCGCTAACTGCTCGCCGGCTGGCTACGGACGGCCAAGAAAGTGTTAAACGACAGCCTAGCCTACAATCTACAACGCTAGCTAATGCAGCAAAGCGCCACCTACTGTGCAACAATGGGGATGCCTTGCAGCACTAGCTCCAGCACGGTGCGCTGCAGCCCTTGAGAGACCTCTCCGTCCTCCCGCTAGCCCAAACCTTGCCTCGAGGAGGCTTTGAGGCTGGAGGGGAGGTCCGGTGTTTTTAACGAACTTTTCTCTAAGTATTTGACAAGATTGCGTCTCGTGAGGGGCCACGGCAAAAATCGAAGACTCTCGTTACAAAAGCAGTGCGCTGCTCTGGAAATGTGTTCGATGCGGTACATGGAACGTCCAACGGCTGGCCGGCCCGCTCGCATCCCTCGCTGCTAATAAAGTCTGACCAGTCCTCTTTAAATTTGCTCCCCCTGTTGCTCCTCGGTGCCGACTGGGTCGAGAACCCCAAATTAGCGGTCTTCGCACGATTATCACAACGGAGTCCACACATCTCTCCGTCGTTCCCTGTAGCGCCTCAGCGCTCCACAGGAAAGGAGCCTCTCCTCCTCTTTTCTCCTTCGGACACTGTTCTCATTCCTCTTATCGTAGAAGATGCAAATGCTCCTGGAAACGCTGAGGGGTGCACTCTTTCATCGTTTCCGGCACATATACACCAATAGCCTCCTACGGAGACCGCATGAACTCCCTCTACAGAGTCATCCGCGGCATGCTTAGGAATATGTTGCAGCGGGCAGGCCCAGTTCAGAAAAGGTGTTCTGTATCAAGTTAATATGACACATTTTTGAGTAGAGCTCGCATTTTACGCCTATAGCCTTTCCAGCGGCTTGTCTGTCATTCGCCAACCGCAGTCGTAAAGACTACACCCGTCACATATGTATGGCCACCAGAGGCGGAGTCACGCTTCTCGAATTGGTCTTGGCGAAGATGCTGTTCCTACTGGATGAGGACGGAAATCAAGCGTGATTACGCTACCGCGGGACCCTTCCCTACCCGAAGGCAGACCATGATCGGTCTCTATTACGCAGGAGGAAAAGTCTGAGGCCTTAATACAAAAATTGTTCAAGGCTCTTTTCGCCACTTGGAGAGAGGTTTTTTTCCTTTTGCCATCTATTGTTACGCAAGTGGCCTCCCTCATCCGGGGAGGCGAGGATCGTTGCTCTAACATCCCCCGATTAAACACGAGCCATGCCGTGCTACCATGTGTAACGAGAGTCGTTGCTCTTAGTCGAATATTGTCATGCACCGCAATAGAGTCAAAGGCTTCATGAAAGAGCTCCCGAAAAGTAGATGGCCTCCCCTCCTGCCTCCAGGCCTGCTGTGAGCCGAAGGGCCTGGCCGCTCCGCCGTGCGCTTCAAGGCGTCTTTTTGCACTTATTGCATAGCCGTGTAGCCTGCGCTCTGCAGCTCTACCTGCCATTCTGAACCATGCTGTGCCATAAACTGTAACCGGAACCGTGGATCTTAGGAGAGGATCATCTTGATATGCAGCAGAGCCGGACTTGACATAAGAGAACTCCCAAATCATACCCTAATAGGCAGCCTGCACGCACGTGGAAGACCATGCACCAACGCTCGACAAAGCAGGCCATACCATGCTACAGGAACGACCCAACGAGCAAGGCAAAATTGCCAAGCGTGCAGTTGTAGCTGTGATTGTAATGTAGGCTCACTACAGCTCCCTTCAAATCTACAGGTATCATGAGTAGTGGCAACCAATGGCCTGGGGTAGCACGAGGGGTTGCTAGCACAAAACCAGTTGCAACGCATCTTTCTGCAACTTCTGCAACTATTGATGGAAGGCAGCCAGGCAAATGTAGCCAAGCCCTACTACTTGATGCGTGCACTGAAAGCGTAGATCGCTGTTAAGCATTCATTTGGCCCGCAGTAGCCAGCTGACGCTCAGGTAGATACACATGTTTGCTGCAGACAGAATGAACCTCAGAAGACCCTCACACTGCAGATAACCCCTCGGCCGTAGCATATGCTCAGTGAGAGCCACCACCCGGTCAACATGCTTTGTCTAATGATTGCCCCTCAAGGCAGGCTGCTATTCCCACTGTATCTAGGCTTCCTGAGCGCAGCCGCATTGGGTATTGCGGCTGGTAGTGAGAGACGATGCCTCTCTTGAGCTGCAGCGCTTGTTGCCGGAATGGGACTTCAAATCCAACCGTAGCATGCCTCCCTATTCGTTTCCTCCACTATCGTCGTGCGCATTTGTTAAGCGTTTAATTGGCCTTTTGTAGCCAGCATCCGTACAACTGTCGATGCATCCACTGGCTTGTGGCACACCCCCCTACAGGTCACTCATCTGAGAATGGTGTATACAGGCAGAAGCTACGTGCTGACTGTGCTGCTTTCTATAGCCATCTGCACCTGCTCGCCCGTTTCGTTTACAAAAGTACAGTTAGGAGGGTTCTAAAATATTTGTCAAACTAGAGTCTTTGATTGGGCAGGAGACCTATCACAGCCTCCTGTCCCTACAACCCACGCCATTACCGCAGCGCGCAGCCCCAATGTGCTGAAGAACTGGCTGTTCAACACCTCTCCTTTAAAGAAACGAGAGTTGGAGCCACAACAACTCGTGGACGATGTGCTTTCTGCCCGCTCACAGCTAAGTTGTATTTGTTACATACTTCTGCCACGCAGAAGAATGTACTAACCTTGCTGCGAGAAGCACTCATGGGGCTAAGGCTAAGTCCAGCTGCAAATTTTGGGTGTGCTCTTTAGTCTGCGTCAGGAGCTCCTGGGGCACCTGCAATGAAGAAAGAGCGCACCATCACGTACCGTATTGTTTCGGCAAAACAGAATAGAGCAAATGAGCAACCAAAGCAGACAAGCATTCATCCATGCCGTGCACAGCTCAACAACGACAACGCCACCCGCGTTGCGCGGCAGGGTCGGGTGTATATTTTCGTAGTGCATTCAAAAAGGACTCACGGGGAGCTGGGCCGCCTGCTGGTCTCGCCATGATGATCTGGTCAACACGTAGCGTAGTGACTGCAGCGTCGAATGCAAGACGAGTGGCCCATGCCTTTGTTTGCATGTGGTCAAGAATGCCTAAGGCCTTTGCGTCAACAGTCATGTTCACTTTGGCGTTGCTTGAGGTTCCCCGGCTGGACGCCGCCGCACTCACATAGGCCTCTATGTTTACCCCCTCAAACACGCGGCCTGTCGAATGCGCTGCATGCAATGCGGCCAGGACCTCTGCATAAAAGAGCACCCACATACATACACAAACGAGCACTTGCTCACAAAGCCAAAAATGCTTAGTACCCTTGCGGCTTTTCCTTTATCCGGGTGCAATCCATGAACAATTCAAGTAATACCGAATGCACACAAGATAAAACAGAAGTGGTGTTTCAGCAGAGATCTCAAACGACATGCATGTGATGCGACACAATAAGGCTTCCCGACGAAGAGGCCTAGACCGTTCAACAAATAAAACGGCCTGGCCGAAAATACGAAAACCTTCTAAGCAGAAGCAGGCCTTACAGAGAAAAGCCTTACAAAAAACATGATTACTTTCTTCAAGGGAAAATCATCTGACTCAAGAAAAAAATTCTAGCTACAAAGAAGTGATCATGGTGAAGCACCGTGCCTTGAAGTACACACGTCAACGTTCAACTATAGTGAACCAACGAAACAACCCAAGCTCCAACAAAAGGAAAAAAGACCGAGATCGAGACACAAAGTTGTTACCTGTGGCATTCAGGCCAGCACTTTCCGCGAGGAGTCTAGGGATGGCTTCAAAAGCTTCGGCAGCCTTCATGATTGCGTGCTGTTCGACGCCAGGCACTTTCTCCGCCGCCGCCTGAAAAACAGGACTCCTTAGGACAGCATATTTCATAAGCCTGGTAAACAGAAGGCCTGCTGCTGCTGCTACTGAATTGGTATGCTCTTGTTTGGCACCTGTATGCCGTATATGGACGACCAGCCGCGGTACGACGTTTGCCTGAAGGGAACCACTGTCAGCTAACTAGCTACCCAGATGACTAGCAACCTCGCTAGCTGCCTGTCGGGTTGGTTGTCTAGCTAGCTAGAAGGGCCGCTTTTCAATCAGCTGGCGATCAGCATGAACCCTTCAATTGTGCCGCCAACTGCCAAGTGTACAGACAGACCTGCAGCTTCCTTGCGAGCTCCATTTCCGCTGCCCCAGCTCCCGCGACGAAGCGTCTGTCTTTGGTGAGTGCCTTAGCAAAGGCGCAGGCGTCGTCCACCGCCTTCTCCGCCTCGTCGAGGATGCAGGGGGTCGACCCACGAAGGACAACTGTCTGCACACGGGTATCTCTGCGGCGACATGACACAGAAAGGTGTCCATAAATAAATGAGCACTTACGTACGCACACAACTGCATCCAGGCAACACCTCCTCTACCTTTATTGTGTGCAGCTCAAAGGGCCTCATCCGCCACACTCAACCCCAATACACGCGGGACAAGCAGCTGCTCAAATGAACATATTTCCCGTCTCGTTTCAAAAGCAGCAGCCCCACCGGCAGCCGCAGCACAGAAAAGCAGACGACTGCAGCAAATGTGCTTAGCTCACCTGCACAGGATTTGGGTAACTTTGGTGCTGGAGATTTCGATGGTTCGAATCGACTCCGCCACTCCCAACTCGTCAGCCATGGGCACACCCTGCACACATTCCGTACAAAGCCAGCAAAGAGCAACTGATATTGAGAACAGTCTGTTTCCAACGAGAACGAGTAGAAACACACTGTCTACCTAACTCAATGAGGAAAACAACTTTAATGCCTTTAATGCATCAGATGACTCGAGTGGCGCCATGCAAAGGAGCACGCTGCCTCAATGAAATTTTAACATTGCTCGGTGTAGCTGGATGAAGGGTTCTATGGATAAATGGATTTAAACGGTCCAAGAAACAAGAGGGCTTGAACGGGCTGGACACGAACAATACACGAACGTGATCCATAGAACTTCAGAACCCCCAACAACCCTGTCCTCCCACTCAGAAGCTACACAAAAAAACTGACCAGGCGAACGAGTGCTGTAGCACCCAGGGCCCTGCAGAGACGTCGGGTTTCAAACTTGGAAGGCACCTGCAGCAGCATCGCAAGAGACACTTCTTGCTGCGTTCATTCTTTGCTGTAGTGCTTTCCAGCTACGCAAATCCCCTTCAGAAAATACCATTTCGCAGCACTTTCCTTCCTCCCCCGGAGAGCAAGATGTGAAAAACTCGCGATGTGAGACAGACAGACATACGAATTCAACACATATACACAAACGACAGCAGGTACAACAGCAAATGCAATCCACCACCAACGATAAACAAACAACACGCGTTTCTTTTCTACGTTGCCGCACCTTGATAGTGAGGATTTCGTATTTGTTGCAGAAGTGCTGCGCTATGTCCGCAATGCCACCTCCGTGCACAATTATGGCCTCGACGCCTACAGCCAAAAAGGACAGCAGACCAATCATTTGCATGCAATCTCTACGCGAGCATGACCAGAAGTGTAATCCGTTGAAGCTATTACAATCTTTCGCTACATCAGGAGTAGCTAGTTGAGGGGATGGAGAGGCTTCAGCATCCCCCAAGCCTCCAAGTATAAGGTCAGTGCGCCTGCAGGTGGGCCTCTAGACATCCCGTGCTGCTATAGGTCGTCGGCTGCCATACATCTGGGGAGGGAAGGGGCCAGCAAAAGGAGCTGAAGTGCAGCGAAGACCTACCAGCATTCTTGATGCCCTTGATGATTTCCTCCATTTGAGCCTCCTCTCCCTTCGTGAAGTTCTGCAGCTCTTCAGCTGTGTGAAGAAGAACAGTTCCCTTGGCCTCGGTTGTTGCGCACTCGAGGCCGCAGCCCAACACCATCACATTACACCTGCCCTTCGACTCAACGGTGCCTGAATGAAGCAGCAGACAGCGCATGCATGCGCGCCCGACAGGACGTGAGTGTTTTGAGTTTGTTCCTGCTGCACTGACTAGCAACAAACCACCGCTAGATGGATGCCTCCGACAAACACAGCAGGAGCCTTCAAGTCACAGCAACAGCCCCAGGAAGAAGGCACGCATGCGACAGCAATAGATAGATTCTGCAAAGCTTGAAGAAGCGAGAAGGGCAGACGGCACGCACCGTGGGGTGGCTTGATAATAACCATGCCGTTAAGCACAGTAGACAGGCTGAGGCGGCCCCCCTGCAGCTTGGCAACACGAATGTTGTCGGGGTCGAAGTCTTCAAACTTGGGAGGCATCACCGAGGCAATCGCAGAGGCCAGCAATGTAGACAACCCCGCCTCTATACAAATGGGCTTGCTGGCTAGCACCGTCCTCAGCACTGAAACGCAACAACCCCCCGCAGCTCTTCGCAATACGTGCAGACAGACCTCCCCATACAGTCGAAAGTATGTGCAAAGAAGGAAACCAAACAAACACTGCAAGACGCATGCAACGAGGCAAAGACCAGACCTACCAGGCTCCAGCTGCTTGGGGTCTTTGAGGTTATCAACGGAGTGGCAGACGGCCTCCGCGAAGAAGGCCGGGATCTCCTCTAGCGCGAGTTCATAGCCTCGGATGACGTCGCTCAGATGCAACCCCTGACGCAGCAGGTAATCCGCCTGAGTGCAGCAAGAAAAGAAGAAACAAAGGCATACTCACACAATTAAAAACAAGTATGTATCAAACAAAAACAAAAACACAGCCTTGGAGTGTCTGTACATGACAAGAACTGAAAGGAAAAACAATCAAGAAACACACCACGAAAGCTGCAGCAGTGCTCGGGGTAGCAGTATAGTCAATTCATATAATTAAAGAACGAAAAACAACATATGAACAGGGGAGCAACAGCAACCATAAGAGTAATATTATTATGGATTAGACAGCAACAAACATAGATGCTCGCTCACATTTGTGAGAAGGTAGCCAGCGAGGATGAGAAGGAAGTTGCAGCCGCCGCCCATTTCTTGTTTCTGCATTTCAGCAGCCATCACCAGCAGCTTTGCTGCGGGATGTTGGACTTCCAGGTCTTTAAGGATCGCTGTTGTATCATTTGTTACCGAGCGTTTTCCCCAGGCATTCACAACTAGCTTGCTCAGTCCATAGGGGCCTAAGATAGACCCACAACAACCACAAAAGAAACAAAAATAAATTTAAAACAAACAGCAAACGCAAGCGGAAGCAGGGGTACGCACCACACAGCCAAGCTGTCTTGTCTCTACTACGCTTGCCGTCTTATCCCTAAAGTTGCTTTCGCAGCTGCCGCTGCTGTTAGAGCTCTCTATGCAACCGGTGCAGCAGCTGCAGTTTGTGAAATGGCTTAAGAAGAAACATCTGACTCACCCAAAGAGGTCTTTATAATGTCTGTGAGGGCCTTGCAGGCCTCGATATTTTTGGCTGTCACCTCATCAATTCCCGTGAAGGTGCGGTAGCCATCCTTCAGGAGGGCCCCCAGGCCGTGACGCGCGGCGAACTGAGGAACACAAGTTCGCACACAATAGGAAAGCCGCAGACTGGGAATTCAGAAACGTAACACAAGCTGTATCTACACCCCGCCAGGTTCGTTGAGGCCCATTCCTTAAGCTCCATCTGGAAACGACTCCACAAGTGTGAAGGTGAATATCCAAAGCCCCATCATGCCGCTGCATGCAGGCGGATGGTCTATGCATTTCCTCTGTAGCTGTTCATGAGCAGCGGCGACATCGCGTGACGCCCCCCTCAGACATACACCCCTCGGCTGCGCGTGCATGCTACCTGCAGCGGATCTGTATCGTGTTAGCCACTGTCTGTGGAGCAGAGCTATTAGAACAGAAGAAAAAAGAGAGTGTTGGACACGACTGTGCCCAGCCTATGTACAGCTGGCAACCCATGGCAACTAGAAACTAATCGGGTTCTCGGGGAGTGTCCGGAGGGTACGCACCATTTCCAGGGCAGATGAAGGTGAAAATAGCAGCCAAAACACAAAAATATATTTAGTTTTAACCCTAAAGAGGAAAATGCAACGTCCTTTCAACCCCCAATGGCTCACGGGGCTCCCTCATGCCAACACCGCAGCCGTAACGAGCTTGTGCCTACAGACCCGCTGCAAACTGTCGCGGTTCTGTTATAGGTGCAAACTCCAACTAAATGCCCAATATCCACTTGAAAACACATGAAATGCTGAAATTCATTACTGGGGGGAGAGATAAGCTGACAATATTAATTGAACTTCTTATTCTAGTACGACGCGTTGCAGGGCCAAGGGCTCATCCAGCCCCAAACACTGCCTGTAGTGCCTTGCTCGTATTAGTTAAAAGCCCGAGTATATATGTTAAGTCTAGGCATTCAAACGTACTTCTGGTTTTACTAGCAGGCTGCAGTTATCTGTGGAGTTTCACCGTAGTTCCGGGCCTACTGTACTGGCCGAATGCTTGCACATGCAGCATCATTGTTGCTGCAGCAGTAGCCCCTACGGGTGTTGTTGTCTACCGTTATACCTATAGTACCTCATTCCCCTCATGCATGTGCAAGCGACAATGATCAAAAATACTCAAATGTTAAGCTGCCTCTAGAGTGTGGTTGAAGGCCACACCTGGCGTAACGAGGGGGAACGACGTTCCCAGTGGATCCCCAATGCAGCACGGCCTGTGTGGTGATTGAACTCGTATCACTACTGGCTAGCAAGCTGAATATGGTGGCCTAAGAGAGTGTTTAACAAACCCCTACACAAAAACCTACAATACTGGCGCATGTATCAAGAGGGTTGATTGTGTGTGCATGTGGGGTTGCCTTGCAGCGCTAGTAGCCCCAACGTGCGTTGCGTCCCAAGGCAAGCCGGCCCGCCTCCACATGAACACTAGGCCCTTGGGCCGCTGTGCGCAGGAGGCCAGGATATTGGAGGCGAGACCAGCTGCTTTGGGGGTAATTCGTTTCATAAATCTTTGGCTCCATTGGAGCGCTCTAAGGCCCTCAGCAAAGGTCGGGGACTATCGTTACACTAGGTGAATTACGGTCAAAATACGTGAGGTTAGAGCTTCACAAGAGCAACTGATCTCACCTGTCAGTCTCCAGGCTTCCTGGTCACTATGACTCATGTTGAGGCGCGTGCGACTGTACTGTAGTTCACCAAGATCCTTCACTAATACCGACTCTCGTATGAACTGGTGTGTAATGCTAAGGCACTTGTTTAGTCGAATCCAAAGGGGCCACCTAGCGAAAACATTGGAAGCGGTTGTTGGCGGCAGCGCCGAGCTGCCAAATGTATACAGAGGGGCGTAACTCGCGAAGGAAAAATAATTGGACAAAGAGAGATCAAACTCTCATGATGAATGCGAATTCCACCCCACACAGACAAGAAAGTTTATTTGCCATCTAACTTCACGATGGGCTATGGACGCTCTCCGCGTAGCCGCCGCCGGCGTTCCAAGGAGGGCTCGCAGATATTTCTCAGGAACTGTGCGTAGGCGATTCTCAGAGTCTGCTTGAGCTGACGACGTCCTTACAACTTGACACACCATTATCACTTTTTGTGGCCTGTGAGCGTGTTTTCACTTGTGTCAAGAGTCTTAGTGTCCTTCAGTCGCTCGTTCTTGCAATGACGGTGCTGCTGTTTTATTTGGAGAATTCAAGGAAGTTTCGGTGGCCCCATAAACACTTTTAGCCAAACCGTATTAATGCTATGGCGGCATCGTCACGTTGAGAAAAATCTACAATTTAGGGCAGCGTCTTGACCCGAAAACGAGCAGCAAAGAGCCCTATCCACCTCATGGTAGGCTTCTTCAGCTGTTCGCCCTCCTCCGCAATTCATAGAGGAAGCGAATTCACTAGATTCGGATCGTCATGGTTAAATAAATCGCAGGAACTTTGCTTTCTACAGTTGCTTGTCTTGCGCTCCTGTGCTGTCGGCAAACATTGCCAGGCCGTTGCAAGCTGTCTTCGAAAATCTGAAAGTGAGAGCGTATGGAGCTTGTTGCCGACGGTGTCCAGCGTCGGGTTAGACAAATGTGTAGCGGTGCAAACCAGAAGAAATAGAGAGCAGCGGGTAAAATGGTGCACTATTTTATTGTACGCTCACTCATTTCACGGGAAATCAAACGACTATCGAATCGCTAATCCTGCACAGGCGTGCGGTTGATGTGTTCAATTTGGTTGCCTACCTTCAAGTGTGTCGCGGTAAACAACCTATGGTTGGTATTAAGAAGTGCCGCAGAATTCGCGCCAGAAATATTACAAAAGAATAATTAAACCGCTCACCCTGCTTTCACGCCACGGGTGAGCAATGTATGAAGTCAGTACATTTGCTTAGTCCAGCCGCAACAGCGCAAATGCTATCATAGCCTCTAATCGATGGCATAACCACTCTGGAGCTCCCTCAGGCATTAGTCCAGATCCGTTAAGGGGCCCAAACATTTTGAAACATTTTCTGGGCCTTAGCTGCTGCTATTCCGCGCAAACAAGGGCACCTAAGACGCGTTTTTCAGCCGAAGGGTGCATCGCAGGCCACCAAAAGGACCTGCCCAATCTGATCAACCTTGTCAGCATGTATACACAACCACGGAAAGGAAGGCAAAATGGAAGAACTTTAAAAAGGCAAGCAGTGGCTGCGGCCAAGTGCCATGGGATTCGTTGAAGAGCGTACGGGAACCCTTAAGCACGTTCTTCCTATTGCTTTGTTTTGTTGCTCTTCTGTTCGCTCTGTTCTTTTGTTTCCCGCGTTGAATTGGGCAATGCCGCTGCCTGGGCCATGCCTTGGTGTTTAGGTATGAATCAGCGCTCTTCACACTGCCGGTTTTGTTTCCTTCTGCATGCAGTAATCGATGTTGTTAATTATGGCAACAAACAAAAAGAAGAGGCGGAAGACTGAAAGAGAAACGATGGACACCAAATTGAAATCACGAAAAAGAGTAAACAAGCAAACAAGCAAGCGGAAAACAAGCATGTACTAGAAGCAAAGAGAGACAAACGAGCAAACCAAAAGCCCAACAAGAGCTCTAGTAAAAAATGAGCAAGCATACAAGCAAAGGCAGAAGCAAACGCAATTCCGTGAGGGCAACAGCGGTAATCGGAGCCGTGGTGGTGTACGGAAATGCATACACTCATATGCATATGTGCATAAATATAGGCATATGCGTGCAGTTTACGCGTTTGTGCTGTTCTTCTCGGATAAGCATGCATCGTGGATTGCTGGCATTCCTTGCTCCATACAAGCCAAGGGATAGTTGATGACTTTCCAGAAATAATGGTAGAGAGGCTCAGTGCAAGAAAATTCTGCATCTTGACACAGGAAGGCGGAATATATTTTGTTTTCAAGTCTCATGAGGATTCTGTAAAGACGATTTAAAAATTGTGCCTCAAGTAATTTGATAAACACCTCGTAATTAAACAAACTGAATGACAATCGGGAAATTAAAGTTAAGCAGGCGGACGAATATTGCGTAAGCATCAACATGGAAGCGACAGATAGCACCGAAAACAAAACCGAGCACAAGAACGAGGCCTAAAGGAACCAGGGAAAACAAGAATCAACATGTGAAGCAGAACGACACCACGAAGGAAAGCAAGCAAACGAACAAAAAACGGCAAGATGTATACGTAGTACAAGAGGAGGAACCCCAATTAGACTATGAACGTGGAAAAGAACAGATAAATCGCAAGAAAAAGGACAAGAGAAGGAAAAAGAGCATTGAAGGAAAAAAGAACGAGAATACCAGCTAAAATAAGAACAAGAATATGAGCGAAACCAAGGATAAAACGCAGGTGACACAAACAGAAAAAACAGTAGTAAGGGAGGAGAACAGGAAAAATGACAGAAGGAACAAGAGTAGAAAGGAATAAGAAAAGGGCGCTTTGCTGCTGTTGCTGACGAAGGCCGAAAAAAACAAATGGAAGGACAAAAACAAGAAAAAAAGAGAAGACGAAAGAAGAAACAAAGGAACGAATATAGGGATAACGTCAAAAGCAACAAGAGTGGGGCAGTCTTCTGTGCTGAACGTCTCTACGAGCAGAAGACAACCGAAACCAAGCGAGCGCGAGCGAGAATAATAATAAAAATAACAATAATAGTAACAGTGATAGTAATACTAATCGTAATAGTAACAATAATATACAGCCACACAAATGATACAACAAGATATGCACAGACAAACAAATAAGTAGACAAACAACAGAGATATTTCAGGGATCATTACTTCTACTATTTATAGTAATATTCGTAATACAAGTAGATAATACTGCTTTGGTAGGGGAGACACGCCATAAAACTGTTAGCTAGCATTTTAGTTATGTCTTCTCTATTTTTTCATAATTATTAATTATTCATAATGAATAATTAATAATAATATTCGTCTTTATTCATAATTATTCAGCTGTTTCCTCCCTGTAGAAGCGGCATTCCTTGTTTTTCTCTTCTTAATTTATATTTTCCCTTTGTTCAACTTTCCTGCTTGTCTGTTACTTTTCCCGGCTGTCTGTGAAAGTTTGTTTATAGTCGGCGTCACGGTAAAATAAGCAGAAATGGAGTACAGTAAAACAAAATTAATTAAATTAATTTTTTTTGAAAGAAGAGAGAGAGAGAGAATAAAACAAAATCATAACAACAACACACGGAACAAGATAATGCAAGCCCTAAACAGTTGTAAGGTAGCAAGCATGCAGGGTGTCATGGAAGTATCAGATCTAAATGATGAAAAGGAGAATAAGAAGGCAAACAATAACAAAAACGAAAAAGGGGAAAACAAAAAACAACCAACAATAATAAAATAAAGGTAATAATTAGTGGAAAGAAACAATAACACTTACGATCAAGGGCTCGCGATAAGAACTGGGGCGAAAATAATTAGATATGAATTACTAGAAGGAAATCATTCAAACAAGCATATATTAAAAGAGAAATAAAAGTAAAAACAAATAAATAAAAATAAAATAGATATTAAAATATGTTTTTCTCTCCCCCGCTGCCGCCTCGATGATCGAGTGTCATTCCATTGCTATTGCAGGTTGTGGTTGTTCTTCTTCGCGTTTCCTTCTTCATATTTTGACGTTGAATTTGCATTTTCTTTGTCTTTCAGGCATTAACGAATATATGTTTTAATGTTTATATTTTAATTTTCCTTTTATTTATCTGTTTCGCCGCGGGATCGCACGAGGTATAGTGGCGGCGCGTCTGCTAGGTCCTCTTCGTTTGTTTCGCTGAGAACGATCTTCTTTAATGAAGGTTCTTTGAGTATTTTGCAGCAGTCTACCGACTGCAAAAATTATATTTTAGACTATGCAATGAGTGTGGTGTATTTAATTCGAAGGGTAGCGCACTGGCCTGCTCTGAGGGGCCCCTTCGTAAGCGTAGCCTCTTCGCCTCTGAAGGCGTCATCACTTCCTTTATCGCACTGTCTGTACACCGACTGCAGAACCGCATACCGGTGGTTGTCTCCTTCATCCTGTTCATTTCATTATCAAGCTGCCGCGCCTTCAGACTCTGCAGCAGCATCAGACGGGGAGGCCGCCGTAGATTCTACAACTGAGCTACAGCAACAGCCAAAGACAGAAAGCGGGAAGGAAGAGGAATCAAACAGTTTACAAGAGAAGAATAAAGATAATGAAATTGCATTTAGATTTCCTCTATCACTTGAGCAACGATGGGATGAGGTGTATTGTAGTGAACTGTGTCTACAGCTCGATCGCCTCATTCTATCCTGTTCAACAACAGAAGAAGTGTTAAGAATTGTAGCTAGCCACAGAGGAGCATTCTTTGTGAAGAATTTGGTTTCTGCTATTAAACATCTTGCTACGCTGTCTGTACAGCCCAACAACAGCAACAGCAGCAGCAAGACAGCATGTAGTACAGCAGACCCGCAGCATAACATTGCAGCAGAAACTTCTACTGCTTCTCCCTTCTCTCGACTCTCTTTAAAACTTCCCTCCCCTCCTACTTGGCCTCAAGAGCCTTTATCTCTATTTCATTTCTTCTCGGCTTTGTCAGGCGATGAAGCTGCTGTTGAAAGGAGTTTGTCTCGACGAAACGAAGCAGAATCCATAGTCCGAGACCCCAGGCAGGTTGCTGCTGTTTTTGCTGCTGCTGCTGCTGTTGCTGCTGTTGCTGCTGCTGTTGCTGCTGCTGGAGTTTGCTTCCTTTCTTCTGTTTGATGGCAGCAGTCTCTCCTCCCTTCTAGCGGTTTTTCTTGTTTTCCTCGATATTGTAATGTTGTTGTTTTCTATTAAATAAACATCAAAGGGATTAGAGTAGTTATTTTCTTCTTTTGTTTTTATATCTTCTCAGATATTTGCTTATAGTGCAAGATCTGCGTCTTCATCGGGGTGTACTGACATTTGCTGCTGCAGCAGACGTTGTGCTGTCTCTTCATATTCTAAATCACCCGCACTATCCTCTCTTGTCTGCCTTACTCCCAGCCTTTAAGCATATACCTCTACCTTCTGCACCTCCTCCTTCCCTCCGCAAGCAGCAAGATGAGCTGCAGCACGAGCAGCAGCTGCAGCAGGAACAGCAGCTGCAGCAGGAACAGCAGCTGCAGCAGGAGCAGCAGCTGCAGCAGGAGCAGCAGCTGCAGCAGGAGCAGCAGCTGCAGCAGGAGCAGCATCTGCAGCAGGAGCAGGATCTACAGCAGCAGTATGAACTGCAGCAGCAGCTGCAGCTGCAGCAGCTAGAGCTTGCTTTGTCTGTAGCTGAGGTGTATGTGGGGTTTGGGTATAAGCAAACGCCTTTGTTTGGGGCTGTCGAACGATATTTGCATGCAGCAGCAAGACGTATATTACAATTAAATTGTAAAGACAAACAAACAATAACGAACAGCAGAAACCCACCACTCCCCGCAGCAGCAACACCAGCTGCAGCAGCAGCTGCAACAGCAGCAGCAACGGCAGCAGCAACACCCGCAATACCGACAATAGCAGCATCAGCAACAACAGCAACAC
>OY986946.1:6409737-6414737 GCA_963920595.1 Eimeria praecox | reverse complement strand
CCTTTCAGTGTCGCGGCTCTCAACCGAGGCTGCGCGACCAGAAGCCATATATTAAGTTTATCGTATTTTGTATTGTTGAGAGTTTGTTTTTGTTTCTTTTTAAATATTTTTATAAATATTTTATGATTTAGTTCAATGTTAATTTGAACTAGGATTCGTTATTTTATATTCTCTCTATATTTATTTGCTGGTGCCTACAGCCTCATGACTGTCCCTGTGCAATCTCAATCTAGCAGGGGGATGTGTTTATTGTTTCGTTTTTCTCTGCGTTTTTCTTTTCTTTTATCTTTATTACTTAGTTTATTTCTTTTCTCTTCATTTCTTCATCAAGTTGAAGGTCATAGCTTCTATGAATCTAATTCCAATAGAGAAGGGGGGGGGGGCCGTGATGGTGGGTTTGAGGGAGCCCCGAAGCCAGGCCTATTGCCTCGTCGCTTATTAGTAGGATGGAGTTTAAGAAAGTTTTTCTTTGTGAAAACGCCAGAGACATTATTAGCTGAGAGGGCTCGATCGCTACGTGTTATGGCTCCAGGATGCGATTATGGTTTACAATTTTTATATAGTGTAGTGTTAGTAGCAGGTAAACATACAGCCGAAAGATCTGCATTAATTGATACAAGTATGGAGGATGTAATTGTAGCTTTCTTTCGTCTTGCTGAACTTGATAAAGAAAGCTTTCCTTTACAATGGTATGCAATTGAAACAGCATTAAGACGATCTCATGCAAGAGCCATACAAATGGCATTACGAAGACAACAAGCAGAACAACAAGATTATGAAAATGATCCAGATAGAGAAAAATTAATTGAATTAACTGTTCCAGAATTTACTTGGATGTTAGGCCAACAAACACGAGATTCAGATTGGTTTTTTGATGGAAACACGTTTCATAAAAGAGGATCCTACAACATTCCTGATAGACTTACAGATCATGATTTGGGGTTTTTAAAGAGTTTACCGTATAATATTATTCGAGTTGCTCGTGGAATTCAAAGAGAAACACCAACAAAAAGTGTAGCTCATCTCATATCTGAGTTGCGTCAACGCGGTGTACAGACAGCTCATGATTTCTTTGTGAATACAAATTTCTTGGATCTTTTGGTTTCTACAAACGTAATTGATGAAACACTTCTTCAAATAGATATTCTTTCAGAATATATTTCAAATTGGGAGGCGTTCAAAGCAAAAGAGTTAGTTCCTCCATCAATTCCGATAGGCAATGGTTTACCTGATCTGTTACAAACACTAACAAGTAAGAAAACTACGAAAGAGAAATACCCTAAATGCCCTACAATGCGATGTTATGTAGAAGATATATGGCATCAACGTTCAGAACATCCTATAGATAAAGAAGATAAACAGAAAGATCAAAACGAAGAAAAGAAGAAGGAGCCATCTAGTGAGCCTTTCGCTGAGTTATTAATAAAAAAAACTACTTCAAATGCCCTTAAACTTGTTGCTATTGGTAATACTGGTCAGGCAAATTACGAAAAAACTGGGGGATTTCTAGGAAAAGTTAAAAATGCTCTAAAATTAAATGAATTTGAACAAACGGTCCAAGCTATGAAAATATGGCATGAGAAAGAAGGTGTTGATGTTGCTCTTGGTGTTGGTGATTTCCTCAAACCCCCAGGAATATTCTCTGTTAAAGACTCAGGTTATAAAGAAAAATGGAGGGATATATTTGTTAAGGTACGCATAAATTAAACACCACACACAGATATATATATATATATATATATATATATATATATATATATATACATATATATATATATATATATATATATATATATATATATATATATATATATATATATATATAAAGATATATATTACAAGTAGAGGCCGCGAGGTTGGGACTGTGTTCTGTGTTTGATGTTCAATGTATGCTTATTTATTTCATGTTGTTTTATATTTTCTATCTCTCCCTCTCTTCCTCCTTCTCCCTCCCTCTCTCTCTCTCTCTCTCTCTCCGTCTCTCTCTCTCTTATCAGTTTATTATTTTTATTTGTTTTTTATTTTGTATACAGGATGCAGGTCTAGATGTACCTTGGTACATGGTGAATGGTGAGGCTGAGAGTATGATAAGCAACTCAGCTACTTATCGCTATCACTATGCCCGCAAAGACGTAAACTATCATAATCCTAATTGGCTGTACAAAGCAGTTATTACGATGGTAGCAAATCTTACAACAGCAGACGGAGGAACAGAAGATCAAGAATTCACTGTTCATATCATCTCTTTAGATACCTGGGCTTTCTTTGGAGGGCCTCCTTTCTGTAAGTATATATATATACATATATATATATATATATATATATACATATATATATATATATATTAAATAGTTTAGTGAAAATAAGTTATTAAATTCTTAGTAAATACCTTCTCACATAGATCTTAGCACTTGTTGCTAATTTATTCAACTTCTTGTGAGGTATATATATATATATATATATATATATATATATATATATATTCAAGCACAGAATGCAGTCAGTTAGCAAGGAATAGCGTCTTACCTCTCTCTCTCTCTCTCTATATATATATATATATATATATATATATTCAAATCTATATATTTGTGTGTGTGTATATTTTGTGTGTGTGTAGACGACAACTTGGGTCAATATCAGAATAACATGATATCTCTGAGCAACGTATTATTTCATTCTGTGAAAGCCAAGGCAGATTGGATTATAGTACAAGGGCATCATCCTCTAACATCTACAGGCCCTGAGGCAGAGGAAGCACGATTAGTTTATATTGATGATATGGTGAAATCATCAAGACCGAGAGGCCCTGAGCATCGTCTTGTTGATTTATTAGCTGCATATCAAGTAGATGCATATATATCTTCTCACGATAATGTGATGGAGTATGTTTCTATGGCGGATTTAGATAAAAATAGTACATTAGCATTTATTACAAGTGGAGGAGGTACAAATATAATGAAGGGAATATTTGGTAGAGGATGGTTAGGAAGAATAAGAGGAAAATTATTTCCTGTTCTTTGTTGGTCGGGGAAAAGAATATTTTATAAACTTGATCCTGGAGGATGTAAACCATCTGAAAAGGATCAAGCTCTTGCATATAAGTTTTATGCTCCTCAAGGCCCTAATTGGAAGATAACAGTAAAAGAAAGAATATTAAATACTACAGGATTCCCGAGTATAAAATTAACAAAAGAGTTTCTTATTGTTGATTTTATTAGTAGTGAAACAGGGAAACCAACAGGACGAAAGTTACATAAACAGTCCAATAAAGCAGCACGGGCAATAAAATTTATTGATTTTTGGGAAGAAGCAGATTTAAAATTAAAAGAATTAAATGTAGATCATGAAGCATTTGAAGAAGAAAATCGAGAAAGAGTTGCGAGTGAGATCGCTTTCCAAACACGAAGTCCTATACTAGCAGAACGATTACGGCTTTGTGAAAAGGAGTTAGTAGATATGTATAATGAATATCAACATCTAAAATCAAAGAAAGCTATGTATGAAACAATGAACGCACAGAAAGCTGCAGCTTTAGAAGCACAAGGAGAAAATTTAAGAGAATCTGAATTGAGTGAGGGGATGTATGAACAGACAGAACGTATAATTGAATTAATGTATATAATTGCGGCACATCATAGTTATTTATGGGGACGTTATGAAATATTAAAAGAAGAAAGAAAGAAATTACCTTCGCATGATAAGAAACAAGCAGAAGCTCTCTTGAAATTAGAGAAGAAACTTATTGAATTAATGCGACAAAGAAGAGAATTAAATAAAAAATATGTTGAACAGGGAAATCATCCTACAGCAGCAGATGCAGAACAAATAAGAGAATATGCTGTTAAGGCCCGAATATTGAAGAAAGATATAGCTGAATTTGAGAAAGTAATAGAAGAAGAAGAAGAGAAACAAGCTGAAGATATAAATAGAATACAAGATGAAAAGAAAGAAGAAAATGAAGACAATAGTAAAACACAAACAGAAATAGAAAATATAGATATACCTATTAAGCCCATAAATCAAAGTATAGAAGCACGCTTAGAACGTAAAAGAATACAATTGAAAGAACATGAAAGAGTATTAAATCATATTAATTTATTATCTTCTACAGAAAGAGAGAAAATGAAAGAAGATATAGGTATGTTACAACGGCAACAAGATAAATTAAGATCTGAAATAGATAAATTAGATAATATATTAACAAGGAAAGGATATGCTGCTGATAGAAGACCATCAGAAATATGGGAGAAATATCTACAAAAACATGATTTAGAACAAACATTAACACATTTAGAAGCATACAAAGAATCTGTTATATCTTTACCGAAAGTAAAACGTAGAACGAAAGATTTAAATGATACAGTAGCACAGATTGAGTTACAGAAGATAGAAATAGAAGAACAATTATTAGATATAGAAGATGAATTATATAAAACAGAAATAACACCATTACAGAAAACATTTCTAGAAAAATTAGATCGATTGAAAGAAGTATCTATTCTTGTAGATAGTAAACATACTATGCCTGTTGAAGCATTATCAGATCCAAATATTCAAAAAAGTTTAGAGGAAGCAAGAAAGGCATTAGAATTATTACAACAAGAAGTAGAAGCAGCAGATGAAGCTGTTCGAAAAGAGTTAAATGAATATGATGAAGCTTGGATTAAACGAATGATTATTAGAGGTATAGATGTAAAGACACTAGCAGAAGAGTTTTCGATTGATGTTGGAGCCGTTCTAGATGAAAACGCGAAAGAAAGAAAAGATAATCCAAATAAACAACTTGAATGGATAGAAGAACAAATACAAATATTACAAGACAAAATACAAACCATAGATAAATTACCTGCCGATAGAGCTGAAAGATTTATTAATGATAGAAAACAAATACAAACTAAATTAGATGAAATGCAAATATTAAAACAAGATGCAATACACGCTGTAGAAGAAGAACAGAAAAAACAAACACAAACACAAACACAAACACAAACAGACACAGA
>OY986946.1:6397237-6402237 GCA_963920595.1 Eimeria praecox | reverse complement strand
GTTTTCAAAATTATTCAAAAGACGACGGAGTCTGCACATATCGTTTAGACGCAATGTGGCGTCTATACACGTAGATAAAAGAATCAGATCTTCGCATGCGTTTATCTGAAAACAGACACACACAAGCATATATATATATATATATATATATATAGACATATCTATATCTATATCTATATATCTATATATGTATATATCTATATATATAGATATATAGATAGATACTATTATATATATGCTTTACATACTTTATAGATTTTATATAGACTTTATATACTCTATATATTCTATATATTCTCCTCTATATATATATATATATATATATATATGGTTTTAAGGTAAAGGAGCATCTATACAACTCCACAGACATATAAGATATTTATCTATAAACATATAAACTAAACACCACACAGATATATACATATATATGCATATATAAAATACATATTATACATATTATATATATTATATACTACGTATACAATATATATATATATATATATATATATATTTAGACAGAGAGAGACAAACTCTATAGATTACATACAACACTAAAAACATCAAAAGAAAACAAAAACAAACAAATATAAACAAGCAAATAAACAAACAAATAACAAATAAAGATAAATAAAAAATAAAATAAAATAAACTACAAGACCTACTTGATCCATCAATCGTAATGTTCTTCTAATTAACTTTGAATCTTGGCCCGGCTGTAAACTCTTCACCAACGAACTCACCGTAAATTTGTCTGGCTGTACACAAATAAATATAAATATAAACATAAATAATAATAAATATAAATAAATATAAATAAATATAAATAATAATAAATATAAATAATATTTATATTAATTAACTAAACTTCTAGAACTCACGTGTTTAAACAAAGAAAACAAACAACAAAGAGAAATAATTAATATATATATATATATATATATATATATATATATATATATATATATATATGCCTCACAGTTATATACAAAACAAACAAAACGAAACGAAAACAAATAAAAAATAAAACATTATATATATATATATATATATATATATATATATATATATATTCTACAGTTTTATAATCCCTCAGTACTTCTTCACCAAACCAAAACAGAGAAAAATAAAAACAAAGACAAAGAAGATAGATAATAAACAGCACTAACAAATAAACAATAGCCAACTACTAATTAATTAATAATATACTATACTAATATATATATATATATATATATATATATATATATATATATATATATATATATATATATATATATAATCTTACAGCCATATGCGCTCTCTGTATTTCTTCAACATAGAACCAAGCCCTTTCTATATTGCCTGCTCCTACAGCAGCATTAACAAGTAGATTATACGACACCTCATCAGGATTTAGGTTTTTCTTCTTTAAATGCTCCAATATCTTTTCTGCTTCTTTAATATCTCCTCGACATGAGTACGCCTTCAACATTGTGTTGTATGTTACCAAATCAGCCAAACCGCTCTCTTCTATATATACAAATAAACATTCTGAGAGATAAAACACAAACACAAACAAATATAAATTAAATTAATTAATTAATTTGTCTGTTTGTTTGTTTGTTTGTTCGTTTGTTTGTTTGTTTGTTATTAATTATTTAATTAGTTAATTTAAAATTAGAAAGAAAGAAAAAAAATGGAGTTGATGTTTTATATACATGAAACTCATTTGGGTCTACGGCTGCTGCTACTGCTGCTGCTGCTGTTGCTGCTGCTGTTGCTGCTGTTGCTGCTGCTGTTGCTGCTGCTGCCGCTGTTGCTGCTGCTGTTGCTGCTGCTGCTGTTGTTGCTGCTGCAGGGTAGGAGAGGGAGTTTATATATAGTAGTTTTATCAACTTAAACATTTTATTTAATTGCATAAAAGATATAATATAATATAATATAATATAATATAATATAATATAATATAATATAATATAATATAATATAATATAATATAATATAATATAATATAATATAATATAATATAATATAATAATAATATAATATAATATAATATAATAATAATATAATAAAATATAACATAATATAATATAATATAATATAATATAATATAATATAATATAATATAATATAATATAATATAATATAATATAATATAATATAATATAATATAATATAATATAATATAATATAATATAATATAATATAATATAATATAATATAATATAATATAATAATAAAATAAAATATAATATAATATAATAATAATAAGACAACAAGCCAAAACAAAAACAAACAAGAACACCAAACAACCTCCCGCCCTCAAAACCAAACCAAACAAAACCAAACAAGACAAATAAAATAACAAAATAAAATAAAACAAAACAAATTAAATCAAATCAAATTAGATTAAATTAAATTAAATTAAATTAACTAAATATCTTACTAGCCAGAGCCAGTTCGTTGCTTCCAACGCAAGCAAATAGAACATAATTAAGTAGTTGACTATCAGCACTAACAACGTTTTCTCTTTCTACTAACTCCAATATTTTTATTGCTGCCTTTGCGTCTTTCTTTCGTAAACACTCTTTGACTAAACTCATATAATATTGGAGTGCTGCTCTGCTGTCTCCCTTCCCGTCCTTCGCTGCTGCTGCTGCTGCTGCTGCTGCTCCTGATATAAAACAGCTGCTGCGATTACGACGGCCCCCACCGCGACGGCTTCCTCCTCCTGCTGCTGCTGCTGCTGCTGCTGCTACTGCTGCTGTTGCTGTTGTCGTCGTGGGTGTTGGTGTTGTTGTTGTTGCTGTTGTTGTTGTTGCTGTTGTTGCTGCTGCTGCTGTTGCTGCTGCTGCTGCAGCAGCAGCTATGCTGCTGCGGTTAACAGACGCACCAGGATTCACTCGGGCTGCAGACAGCAAGCGTTCCTGCTGCTGCTGCTGCTGCTGCTGTTCTTGCTGCTGCAGCTGCTGCTGCAGCTGCTGCAGTTGCAGATGCTTCTGAAGCAACTGCTTCTGAAGCAGAAGCTGCTGAGAATGTTGCTGCTGCTGCTGCTGCTGCTGCTGCTGCGGCTTCGGACGCAGCAACTGCTGCTGCTGCTGCTGCAGTAGTTGCTGCGGTTCCTGATCCAGCAGCAACTGCTGCTGGTGCTGCTCATGTAGCAGCAACAACTGCTGCTGCTGCTGCTGCTGCTGCTGCAGCAACTGCTGCTGCTCATAGTCAACAGCAGCCTCAAATCGTTTAATGTCTGAAGCCTCTTCCAGACTCTGCAGCTGAACGAGCAGCGAGTTGTTAAACACATCCTGCTGCTGCTGCAGCAGCAAAAGCTGTTGCTGCTGCTGCTGCTGTTGCTGCTGCTGCTGGGGTAGAGAGAAAGAAGAAAAGTGTGAGTTGCTGTTAGCTTCCTGCTGCAGCAGAGACAGAGGCAAGAACGCTTGCTGGTTGAGTAGAGCAGCAGCATCTGTTGCTGCTGCAGCATCTGCTGCTGCTGCTGCTGTTGCTGCTGCTGCTGTGTCTGCATGTACACCAGCAGCAGCAGCAGCAGAAGCAGCAGCGGCAGCAGCAGCAGCAATTGTTTGAGAAGAACAGAACGAAAGATCAAGAGATAACGGCGATGCAGCAGAGAAATCTGCAAAGACATTCCCACCCATCCACATAGGCGTACTGCTGCTGCTGCTGCTGCTGCTGCTGCTGTTGCTGCTGCTGCTGTTGCTGCTGTTGCTGCTGCTGCTGCTCGTGCTCGGGGTTGTGCTGCCTAGAGGAGCAGCAGCAACAACAGGTGCTTGCTCCCAGCTTTTGCTGTGATGGAGTAAATGTTCTTCTTCTGTTGCAGACACACCGTACATACTCTTTCGTTCTTCTGCGTCGTCTCCCTCATCTCGAGACAAAGGCAGCAACAAGTCTGCTGCTGCTGCTGCTGCTGCAGCAGCAGCAGATACTCCTGCTGCTGCTGCTGCTGCTGTTGTTGTTGTTGTTGTAGCTGTTGATGCTGTTGCTGCCGGAGAGGAAGGAGAAGGCAGAGACGGCGGACTGTCTATACCAACATCGACAGCAACTGCTGCTGCTGCTGCTGCTGCAGCAGCAGCAGCAGCAGCTGAAGAAGCTTCTTCTTCTTCTTCCTCTTCTTCTTCTTCATGCTGTTGCTGCAGCAGCTGCAGCAGCTGCTGCTGCTGCTCTGTTTCGTTATGGCTGCTGTCTTCTACATCTGAAGCTTCTGGTGTCTGTACAAACTCTGCTGCAGCAACTTGCTGCTGCTCTTGCTGCTGCTGCTCTTGCTGCTGCTGCTCTTGCTGCTGCTGCTCTTGCTGCAGCTGCTGCAGCTGCTGCTGCTGCTCTTGCTGCTGCTGCTCTTGCTCCTGTTCAAGTACAGCAGCATCTACTGTAGATTCGACTGCCTCCAATCCATCCAGCAACATCAATTGCTGCTGTTCCTGCTGCTGCTGCTGCTGCAGTTCTTGCTGCTGCTGCTGCAGTTCCTGCTGCTGCTGCTGCTGCTGCAATACCTCTTGCTGCTGCTGCTGCTGCAATACCTCTTGCTGCTGCTGCAACGCCTCTTGCTGGTGTTGCTGTTGCTGCTGCTGCTGCTGCTGTAGTTGCTGTAGTTGCTGCTGTTGTTGTTGCTGCTGCTGCTGCTGCTGCGCATTACAGGTTGCTTCTCTCGCTGTAGCAACAGCAGCAAGAGAGAGCCAACCTAAGAGCAATACAGCTAGAAGACACAAATCAAACTGTACAGCAGCATCAAGTAGAAGACACGATATAAGCGTAACAAGGAAAGCAGCAGCAACAAGTATATTTGGGAAGAGCCAGAAGAAAACAGATTTAATAAAATCTTGAGATGCATCTTTCGATAAACCTAACAATGCACACAATTGAGGTGTACAGACAGCTGAGGTTAGTAAAAAAGAAGAAGGACTTGAACTCAAACCAGATTTTGATATGTAGCTAAACATGTTATTATCCTCACTACACACACCAACTTCTGTTGATGCTGTTGCTGCTGCTGGTGTTGCTGCTGTTGC
>OY986946.1:6377237-6387237 GCA_963920595.1 Eimeria praecox | reverse complement strand
ATATATGTATATATATATATATGTATTTATATACAAAAGATATAAATGCAAATACAACCACAGACACGCGTATAAATAAACAAACAAATAAACAAATAAACAAACAAATAAAAGTAGATAAACCAACAGATAAGAGGATTAAAAGATAGATTAATAGAGAGATTAAAAGATAAATGAAAAGATAAACAAGTACAGCTATATATATATATATATATATATATATATAATATACTAACCTATATCTTTAGCGTGTTTGGATGTTAGATAAGGGAGCCCTCCGTGGCATCCTTGATTATAAAAAGAACAAGACAGAACCGACTGCGAGGAGAAGAGCGGAACGACTTCCTGCTGCAGCAACTTAAACAAATCTGCAGATGTTATCTGCTTCTTATCTAACTGCTCCTCCTCCTTATTATCATCACTGCTGCTGCTGCTGCTGCTGCTGCTGCTGCTATCACTGCTGCTGTTGTCACTGCTGCTGCTGCTGCTGCTGCTGCTGGTAGTGGTTGTGAGAGCTCTGTGCATAGCAATAACAAAACGCTGCTGCATGGCGTGCAAAGCAGCAATAGCATAGCAACTCCCACAACCTCCTTGATTCGTTGGAGGTTCTGAGAAGGAAGGATGTGTGAAGGGATTCGGCCAGGCAAACGAAGCAGGAAGCTCGATATCGATCTCGTCCTCAACTTCCTGCTGCTGTTGTTGTTGTTGCTGCTGCTGCTGCTGTTGCTGTTGCTGTTGCTGCTGTACAGGCTGTTGCTGTACAGGCTGCTGTACAGGCTGCTGTACAGGCTGCTGCTGCTGTTGCTGCTGTTGTTGCTGCTGCTGCTGCTGGTCTTGCTGCTGATTATGAGCCTTCACGTCTACTACTTTGGTTGTGTTCTGCAGCATACTAACAGGAGACAAAATTGCCTCTACTTGTTGTGTTGACTGGGAGCGACTGTCCTGAATGACTTCGCCTGTAGATGTTCAAGTTTAAGACAAACACATACGAAAGACGAAGTATAATATAATATATATAATATTATAGTAGAGTAGAGTATAGTATTTAATATAATTTTATATTCTATCATATTCTATTATATTATATTATATTATAACATAAATAAATCAGTAATAAACTCAGGCGAGATATCAATGCAGGAAATGAGGACGGTGATATCGTCGTATGCAAATTCTGCTTGAAAGAGATATTATAAGATATAGTTTTGATAACTAGTTAAACGTCAAGATATATATATATATATATATATATATATATATATATATATATATATATATTGCTAATACGTATCGTTATAATTATGACTGATATTATAAATTGTTGTTCTTACCCTCCTTGCAAGGGCATGCGTACAGCTGGGCAGCTGCGGAAGAAGAATTGGAGGCGAGGCCTTCGCCTTGAAGAAAAGAAGGAAATACTTCGCTTGTTCTGACTGCACACACGAAGAAGTAGAATATTGAAAAAGAATACAACATGCGATCAAAAGAAACAAATTCAAGAAAAAAAAGAAAGAAAAATCACGCAAAATTACAGAAAAAAAGAAATGATGAGTTAAAGTTCCTACATAACAAATTGAGGTGTACGTACACCTGAAATAAATAAACGAATACAAAAAAAAATTAATTTTTTCTTACCAGCGGGTTTTACTTTGGAAATTCCAAAATCTTTAATAAATGCTGAGAGATGTTTCTTATTTTCTTGTATGAAAGACGTATTAAACGCAGCCTCCCACATTTTATTTGGATTACTGTTGTGTTTATCTACAAAGTCCTTGCTAATTAAATAATCAAGATATTTCTTTTGTTTTCTACTTCTTTCTTCTTTTCTTTCTTCTTCTTCTTTTTCTTCTTCTTTTATATCTTCTTCAAATGTTGAGATTCCTTGAACATAAACAAATGAAGGAGCTGCAACTTCATCTCCTTCGTTCCCTGATTTCTTCTTCTCTCCATAAAAACATCCTGACACCGTCGACCCATCCTCCGCTCTCTCCGCTATATACCACCCTGTAAAACACAAGAAAATAAAATAAAATAAAATAAAATAAATAAAAATAAAAATAAAAAAAGAAAATGAAAGAGCATGAAGTATAATTCAACAAAATAGAGAAGAAAAAACAGAAAAAGTACGAGGAAGAAACAAAAACTCAAACATAAAACAATGAATCAAACGCATTCATAGACAAACTTTACTACTTCATTTCTAACAAAAGAAGAAAATAGTAGACAAAGGATGGATTAGAAACAGAAAATCCCACAGAAATGCAGTCTATAGAACTACAAGATAAATATCTGCTTGCAAATAATAATACAAAAATAAAAAATATAAAAAATATAAAAGAAAAGGAAAAACAAAAAACAAGATCGTAAAAACTATATTTGTTATTTCAAGAAAAACACAAAAAGAAGAAACAAGAAATTAGAATTCAAACAAACAGAGATAAACAAAAAGAGATAAATAAGCAAAGGCAAACAAAAGAAGATAAACAAAGATAAACAAAGAAAGATAAATAAACAAATATAAACAAAACAAACAAACAAAAAGTAGAGAAACAGGCAACACTCCGCCTCCTCCTATACACATATTCAAGCTCTCTTAACACACAAACCTCCTCATCTCTATCCTGTGGAATATATATATATATATATATATATATATATATATATATATATATATATATATATATATATATATATATATATATATATATACACAGAGAGAGAGAGACAAAGAAAGGCGTGAAGTGTGTTTACTAAACATATATATTTATATGTTCTACATAATAAATCAACATATTTACTGAATATACTTCCTAAAACAAACAAATAAATAAATAAATAAACAAAAGTAAGTAAACAGAACACAGGCCTAACTAACCTATCTGTGTCTTTGAAGGGTCAGTAGAGTAGCAGACAGTCCTCCCATTGCTGTCTTCGAGATCTCCGTCCTTCGCCTCCCCGCACTTTTCATTTCTTTCATATTTTAGAATCGCAAATAATCTCGTCTTGTCCTTCAGTAACACTTCAAAGCCTGACACACACACACACACACACACACACACAACACAAACCCTAAACCCTAAACCCTAAAATCTAAACCCTAATCCCTAGGGTTGATTATAAACCCTAGAATCAAAACCCTAAACCCTAAAATCTAGACCCTAGGCTCTGAACCCTAAACTCTCAACCCCCAACTCTAACCCCTAAACCCTAAACCCTAAACCCTAACCCCTAAACCCTAGACTATGACAAGTTGTTTGTCTGTGTATACCTTCATCATATACGGTCGTCCATCTTCCCTGCAGATTGGTTTTTCCGTCTCTTACTGCTAATCCTCCCCATCTCCTTCGATGCGGATTATCAGAAGTGTCAGAGACGGCGCTGTAAGGAATTATCTCATCACTCAAATCTAACTCGAGGACTGTCGATACACCTGAAAAAAACAAAAATAAACACATAACAGGAAATAAATGTAAAGGTGAGACTGGCAGCTATTCATAATAATAATAATAATAATAATAACATAATAATGATATTGTTAGATTGTTATTTTTAACAGTATTATTATAGTAGTGTGTAGATTGTTCAACTTAATTCTGCTTTGCTTTTTTCTCTTATACCAACAAATAGTTGTTAGGAATACAAATACAAATACAGATATAAATATAAATACACATACAAATGAATAAAAATAAAAATAAATACAAATACAAATAAATACAAGTACAAATATAAATATAAATACGAATGCAAATACAAGTAAGAACACAAGCTCTTCACTGTTTTACACCAAAGAGAAGCAGCAATACTTTAGAGACAAAACTCCTCGAGAAAGAAAATAAAATAAAAGAAGAAAAAATAAGAAAGAAATAAGAAAGAAGGACTTCGGTAGAAGAACAAACAACAAATCGAGATGTAACAACAGTAAAACGTACGCGACTAAAGAACAAGGGAGACAGAAAGAGAGGTAGAGATAGATAGATAGATAGAGAGATAGAGAGATAGATAGAGACAGAGAGAGAAAGACAGAGAGAGATAGAGGTAGAGGGAGAGATGGAGAGACAGAGGTACAGAGTGAGAGAGAGAGAGAGAGAAAGTACACTCGAAGGAAGAGAAAGAAAGAAAAGAAAGAGAAGGGAAGAGAAAAGTAGAAGGGAGAGGGAAGAAGAAAAAAAGTAAGAAAAGGAAAAAGAATAAGAAAAAGAATAAGAAAGAGAAGAAAAAGAATAAGAAGAGTAATAAAAAAAATAATGAGAGAAAGAATAAGAAACAGAATAGGGGAAAGAATAAGAAAACTAAGAATAAGAAAACTGAGAATAAGGAAACAAGGAATAACAAAAAGAATCAAAGCCACGATATATATATATATATATATATATATATATATATATATATATATATATATATATATATATATATATATACATATATACATATATATTCTTACCTCCCCTCTTCTCTAAAAATATTCGGCTGTCTGCGAATTCTTCAGTTAGATTTTGAGTATTTTTGTTTGGAGTGCCAGACCCGCACGACGTCACCACCTCTGAGGAGGGAGGAGTTAAGTAAAACACCCTGTTAGGAGAAGAAAGATATTAAAACAGAAAAGAGAGAGACAGAGAGACAGACAGACAGAGAGAGAATGAAGAAGAAAGATATTAAAAGAAGAGAAATATAAAAAATAAAAGAGAAGACGAAGGTAAAAGAAAAGAGGTAGAGAAATACAAATGTAGTAGTACAAGGAAAAAACACAAAATACAACTGCGTAGACAGTAAACAAACAAAAACAAAGATAAATTAAAAGAAAAACAAAAAAACTAATATATAAACAAATAAATAAAATAAACTAAACACTGCAGATTTGTAAATATAAAAAAAACGAACAAATGTTTATTTTTCTTCCTTTCTCTTTTTTGTTTGTTTATGTATATATATTATACCCTTTATCTATATAATTATATATATTAAATAGATATCTTATATATTTTGTATAGACACCTAAGATAGCTGAGAGAAACTACTGCCTCTAGGGAAAAGACTGTTCAATAGAAAATTAAAAAAAAACGAAAAACAAGGAAAAAAACGAAATAAGAAAATAAGTAAATAAGTAAATAATAAGTTAAGTGAATAAAGCAAGGATACAGAAAGCCCCCTCTTTATTAAATAGACTCTCTTATAAGTAAATATATTTTTAATCATATTTTAATAATAATAAAAAGAAATGCAAGGCGCCCTCTTAGAAAGTAAAATCTGCATGCGTGCTGCGGTGTACATGCAGCTGCTGCTGCTGAGGTTTATGGATGCATGTATGTAAAAACCCCTAAATATAATTAAATATATTTTTAGATGTAGATAATTAGAAAAAGAAGAAGTTATGTTTCTTACCAGCTGCCTTTGATGTCTCGAATTGTTGCATGAATAGGCAAATCTGCTAAGGTGTCTGTACACCCGAGCAGCAGCAGCAGCAGAAGATGAAGAAAACTACGTAGAGGAGCTTGTACACATTTCATCTTCTGCAGCTACAACAATACACAATCCCAGCACCAGGAGCAACACCTACAACAGCAGCAGTAGTAGTAAACAGCAGCAGCAGCAGCAGCAGCAGCAGCAGCGGCAGTTCACGCCTGAGGAGACGGCGGGGCTGTTTGCTGCTTCTTAGCAACACATTTGCAGCTCGAGGGATTTACAGTCCCCGCTGTGTTATGAATTTGATGAACAAACAAAGAAAGAAGAAAGAAGAAAAAGAACAAGAGAGGGTAGAACGTCAAGAGAGAGAGAGGAGATGAAGAAGACTTAGTGCGGCACCGCAGAGGAACTGCTCGCGCTTTATAAGCTCTTAAATAGAAAAATGAGATTAAAAGAGAGAGGAAGGAGGGAAAAGAACAGACAAAACAGCAAAATAAGAAAACAGCAGCGGGATCGAGCCAAGGCGAGGCTCAGGTACAAGTCCTAAGGCCTCTGGAGAAGCAGAAAATGAGTGAAATGAAGTTAATAAGGGGAAGATAAACTTACAAAGGAAATTGTCTTGAAGGAAAAAGCCCCAAAGCAAACATCTCGTTGCTCTATTTCATGTTTTCAAATGCGGACCGGCCCCTGAAATGCTTGGCTAGCCGAAGTGGACCGGAGGGGGAAAACACGAAGAATCAAATTAAACTTTTTTCTTCTCCTGAGTTTTCCTGTTGTTTTATAAAACTTTAAATCACAAAAATATAGCAGAGATCTGCAAAAAAACTACTTCTAATGCAGGAAAGCTGACAGCCTTCATGCTCGCGCAAGGGGGGGGCCAGGGGAGCTTGTGGCTGTAGCAACCGACATCGATAGAAGTAAAGATGCAAATAAATCTGCGATCTCAGGGTTTTTTGGACTTAATACTGAAATTTATCTCCAATAGAAGTGCATAAAAGAGAAAAAACGATTGTCTAGACCCTTTTCCCCTCAGCTTTCTATGCTACATGCCGCTCGGGCGTCTGTACACCCCAATCTTCCATTGCGGTTACGACGTGCAACTTGTATGTTTCTTTAGATCTACTCTGCAGAATTGGGGCTTTCTCTTCCATACTTACTTACACGAGTCCTTCCCTCTTTGAATTTCTCGTCCTGAAATGTAGCCTAAGCCGACAGATCGTCATGGGAAGGATTCGTGTATTTCCCCCTGTTTGTCTACAAACAGAGGACTGCTCGGTTAGCATCTCTCGTGTTTCTTCCTTCTTGACGATACAGCAGAAACTCGGCGGCATTAGCCCTTCTGCAGGGTAGAAGCCCTGCTTATTTCAAGGTCACTTCTTGTTATCTCGGTTTGAAGTTCTTCTTTTCTTTGTTTTCTTCCCTCGCTGCTCCCTCTTTATATTTCTCCCCCCTTCTCATCCGGCGGGGATGGCGAGAGGGTTCGAGAGACAGTCGATAGTTTTTTTTTCTTTCTGCTTCGCAGCTATTTATCAGTTGATAACATCGCAGCCCTGCAACGCTATTATATTCTTCTCTATCAAAACAACAGAATCCTCCTCTGTAAACCATCACCACGACACTCCTGCTGCTCGGCGGAAGCCTCGGTTCAGCAGCAGTCAAGGACCAGTGGTCCCTGGTGATGTGGTCCAGTGGTCATTCCCCCCTTTCAACAACAAAGAGGAGGAAGAGGATGAGGCTGTACACCTCTCCTCTGCTTCGCGAGGTAAGTTTTGTCTTTTCACTTCTAACACAAATATTATATTGCTGTGTTTAGTTTGTCTCTTTTGTTTGTTCTTCTCACATTCTTTACTTACTTATTCCTGCTGTCTGTTGTGGTTTAAACAGGAGACAGTCTTGTACAGACATCACCATCATCATCATCATCATCATCATCATCATCATCATCATCGTCTGTTTCTTCTGTCAGCCCCGAGCAAATTTCTGCTCTGTCTCGTTTAGATGAAAACTTTCGAAGGGCGTATTCGAATCCTCTTCAAGTGCCCCAGAATTTAACTTCTTCTCTGAAGCAAATGCAGGACGGAGGTGAGGAGGAGTGATTGTTATATATCTATAACTATATATATATATATATATATATATATAGATATATAGATATATGTATATATATATATATATATATATACCTGAATGGTATATGCTGATGTCATTCTTTTTTTGTTATTTAATCGAAGAAATCAAACTTTTCGTGTTTCTGTTTAGTGCGGTGTCTGTACAGCCTGCCGTACTCTGTTATGGGGTAAGGTACAGAAAGTATCAAAGTATAAACAAAGGAAGGGTATAGCGAAGAGTTTAAATTGGTTTTCTTCGTGTAATCAATCCAAATTTATTCTAGGAGATGGAGGGGAGACAAAGACATGGAGAGAATGTTCTTCTAAGGTTAAAGATAATTTCAGCTTCTTTTCTTGGGTTTTAGTGAAAGGAGAAGAGAGAGGAAAGTGTGCTTTGATCGGAGTTAAGCCTGATGTCTCAGCAACTCAGGAAGAATTAATTAATTGTCTTAGAGATGGTAAGAAAAAAAAACAGAAAAAACAGAAAAAAAAAGAAGAGACGAGATTCGTTTTTATTGTTCTTGTTTTTCTTAGTATTCTTCTTTTCTATGACATGCAGAATTGTTTATTATTTTTTTAGGTTTTTAATGTTTTTTTCTCTTGTTCTCTCTCTCTCTCTCTCTCTCTCTCTATATATATATATATATATATATATTTCTTAAATTTTTCTGATTCTATTTTGCAGCAACGGAAGAAGAGATAGCAGTGTCCGGCTATGGCGAAGACGACAATTGTACGACTTGTCGAGTTAAACAAACTTGGGATTATACAGTTTGTTCTGTTTGGTGTGAAGTTGGAGTTGAAGGACTCTATCGAGAAATAGAAGAATACGCAGGCTTAGAGAGCTGTACAGACACCCCAGATAAATTCTGTGATCGATGCCCTCATCTTTGGGAGACGAAGAAATGTAATCAAGGAGTTAAATGCGGTGAGAATATAAAATATTATTATATTTTTATTCTAAACAAAACTTACAGACACACACAGAGAGAAGAAATACACGCATAGAGGCAGAGATTATATATATATATATATATATATATATATATATATATATATATATATATATATACATATATATATATATATATATATGGAGAGAGAGAGAGAGAGAGGGAGAGAGGGAAAGGGAGAGGGAGAGAAAGAAAGAGGGAGGACGGGCTGAATAGACAGTTCATAGACTTATAAGTAGTATTTATGTATTTTGTGTTGATAGTAACGGAGTGAAATGATCGAAGAGTTGAGGTGTATATGCACCTCACAGAAATGTGCATAGATTTAATTTTTCTACGAGATCAATTTTATTTTATTTTATTTTATTTTATTTTATTTTATTTTATTTTATTTTATTTTATTTTATTTTATTTTATTTTATTTTATCTATTTTTATTTTGTTTATAGGAAGAGGCATTAAGCTAGGGACGCACTTCTGTCCTTCAGCTCATAATCAAATATCAAAACAAACGAAAGGATGGAGAGAATGCAGAGATGCTTGCATAAGCAACTTCAAAGACTCGGGGGGAAACTTGTACGCCTCCTACACACTAGTTGATTAAGACACACACCAGCGAAGGAGACAGATATTAATTAGAATAATAATAATAATAATAATAATAATAATAATAATAATAGTAATAATATAAATGTATATATGCATATACGTAAAGTACTAAACAGTAAACATTAAATAAGAATAAGGAGCGGGAAATAGCACAAAAACGACACAAGGCAATAAGCCCTAAACACTTAACCTTAAAATTCAAAATACATTAAACCCTAAACCCTAAACCCTAAACCCTAAACCCTAAACCCTATGCAGTTCAAATCCCACAGTCGGTGATTTTGTAATGATGGGGAGATAGCATATGCTTGTCTGTCTGTGCTTTGTTTTCTGTTGTTTGTTGTTAGTTGTTTGTTTGTTTTAAGAACTAAAAACAAAGTAAAAACAAAAAGAATAAAGATAAAGATAAACTAAGAACTTGGGTTTATGTTTGTTTTTCTGTTTTTGTTTGTCTTGCAGATCCGACTCGAATACATTTTCAGAAGCATCTTGTTTTTTATATTCTTTCAACAACAACACTTTAACGTGTGAGTTGAAGCCTCTCCTCGGCTGCAGCACATCAACAGCAGCAGCAGCAGCAGCAGCAACAGCAACAACAGCAGCAGCAGCAGCAGCAGCAATCGAAGAAGAAGACGAGTCGTGGGTGTCTAGCGATGTTCTGTTCACTCCTTCTTCTTCTTTTTCTACTTTTATTTTCTCTGAGTGGACGCCGTGGACTTCGTGTGAAGGCGTAGATAAGAGCGGATGGGAGAAGAGAAGAAGATATGTTCGTTCTTACTTATTTATTTATATATTTATTTATTTAGTTTAGTTTAATATAATCTAATTTAATTTAATATAATATAATCTGAGTTAATTTAAGTTAAGTTGGTTTTATTTTATTTTATTTTATTTTGTTTTATTTTGTTTATTTTGTCGTATTTGGTTA
>OY986946.1:6297237-6372237 GCA_963920595.1 Eimeria praecox | reverse complement strand
TTTAAGTCTTTGAACATTTAACAAACAAAAAGCAAAACACTCTAAATAACAGCTGTACGTACACCCCAAAACTACAACTCCAACCTCCTCCATCAACAGCATTAAACCCTAAACCCTAAACCCTAAACCCTAAACCCTAAACCCTAGATCGTAGATACCTGAGGAATGATGCGGGTGCGAAGACCTGTACACTTCCGCAGTTTTGTACATCTTGTATAATTTTGTTAAATTCATAAAAATATGGAGATTGAAAGAAATAAAAATTAGAGAAGGGTGGGAGAAGCGCATGCATACAAAGCTGTCGAGACACTGCAGGGTAGTTGAAGCCAAAGATTGTTGTTTTCATTAATTGTTTTTTATTTGTTGTTTTGTTGCTGTCTTCTTCTTCTTTATTTCTCTTCTTATGTATCTTCTTATTCTCTTCTTTCTCTCTTCTCTCTTCATCAGTCACAGACACTTTCGCTATCTCCTCCTGCTGCTGTGGCTTCACCTGCCGCTGCTGCTGCTGCTGCTGCTTCAACTGCTGCTGCTGCTGCTGCTGCTGTTGCTGCTGCAGCTGCAGCTGCAGTTCAATAAGTATATCTAGGAAGGCTTCTGTCTTTGTCTTCATCGTCTGTAATAGAGGAAGATGTGTTTTTCTTATTTGTTTTAAATCATATATAGAAATCTTCGGGACAGCAATTAGATGAATAGCAGCAAAAGAAATTAAATTTGCTGCTATCAAAAAGTGGAAAGAGCGAAATAATTCAACATAACGCCAACGTACACCCGGTAAATTTATTAAAGGTTGAGGCATATCATTTAATATCTCTCCAAGGTCTTTCTTTTGATTTTCTTCTCTTCTGCATGCATGCAAAGCAGCAATCTTCTCCTCTAAAGCCTCAGATTTATCGTGATGAGGCCCTCGGCTTAACACCAACTCCAATACAGGATCTCGCGCTATACTTTGAATGTCTAAATCAGACAACAGCTTTCCACACCAGCAACATCGTGAAGCAGGCAATATATTACTTTGCATACACTGCGGACATATCTTCTTATGATAGCGATTTGTGAAGAAACGCTGCAAACGTGCAGAGTGATGATATTGAGCTGTGAGTGGAAACCATGAAGAAAATGAGGCTCCAAAACCTGATATTCGGGACTCTATTGTAGATAAACGACAAAATAAACAACAAAAACAGGCAGATAAACAGCAGAAAGATGAACTTAATCTACATGTAGCTGTCGCTTCAACGACGGGAAACCCGAAACCCTGCACTCTGACTTTCTTCTTTATTGCCTCTCCTCTGCGGATAATCACGCGAGAGGGAAAGCCTGCGATAGATGCTGTAAAAGATGATTTAAACATGTCGAAAATACACAAAAAAACACAATTATACTCTAAAATATCTAAAATGAAGTGGCAGCAAATGCAGAACGCAGCGCCCGCGTCCAAGCATCGCCGTCACCGTCGGGTGTATAGGCAGCACCCGATCATCGTTAGTATGAAGAAAGCAGAGGAAAATACGTAAATTTTTGTTTAAATAAAGAAGAAAATGATAGTAATGTTTGTTAATATCTACCGCATGCATAGCCGTGGGGCCCCAGTCCCAATTAAGACGAGGTTTCCGACCCGATGTTATAAACACCAACTCACTCCCCCCGCCAGTAGTAACTGTAAGTACACCTCAGATGAATATGCGGGAAAACGCTTTTGTTTTGAGCTTAATGCTTCATATTTCATATCTTTTGTTTAATATTTGCCTCACATCTTGCCACAGACAGGCGGCAGTACTGCCAGCCATCTTCATCGTCTTGTGTTCTAGGGAGGGAGGAGGTAGACGAGCATAGTTTATTGAATTGATAGATTATATTCTTCTTACATTACGATTCATCTCTTAATTTATATATATATAACAATTTCATTTTGTAATTTCTCTCTCCTGAAGTCACAACGGCATGTCGTAGGCACTCTGTCATATCATCTCATCTTCTGTATTTGCCTGTCTTTTTTTCCCCTTCCTTCTCTGTTTTCTCCTTTAATTCTTTACTTTTTCAGTTTATTATGGAAGTCTAATTCAGGCCGCCTTATCTTGCGGCCATTCTTCTTCGATTGAAGGAGAAAATGGAGGAAGGAGCCCCTGCAGCATCACCTCTAATTGCTAGGCGGTGAGCGTCTGCAACGTATGTATGTATGTGTGTCTGTGTGTGTGTGTGTGCGTGTTTTGGGGTGTATATACACTTGAATTTCTTTGGATTAGGAGCATCTTTTCAGGCAGGAAAGAACAAAGGAGAAGGAGGCTGTTAGAGATCCTTTAAGATATACTTTCGTGTTGTCGCTGCTGTTGCTTCTTCTTCAGAAGAGGACGTCTACGAAAACGAATCAATAGTGAAGATGAAGATGCAGGTGTATCTGCATCTGCGGGCTCTCCAGACACTGCAGCTGTCGATACACCCGAAAATCAACAACAAACCTCACAACAATCTCGCCTCCTCTCTTCACCTGAACGTGGCCAGCTGCCTGTACACCTGAAAGGAGATGAAGACACACAGCAGCAGCAACAGCAACAGCAGCAGCAGCAGCAAGAGCAGCAGCAGCAGCAGCAGGAACAGCAAGAACAGCAGGAGCAGCATGAGGAGCCTAGGACGCCTTCTCCCCGTGTTCATCGTTTACGGCTGAGACACCGAAGAGATACTGCTGCTGCTGCTTCTCCTACTGCTGCTGCTGCTTCTCCTACTGCTGCTGCTGCTTCTCCTGCTGCTGCTGCTGCTTCTGCTGCTGCTGCTTCTCCTGCTGCTGCTGAGGATGATAAGTCTTTGAATTCTTCTTCTATTAAAAGCAGCAGAAGAAGAAAAGAAGAAAGAAGAAAGAAAAACGAAATGAGGTGGTCTTCTTCGAGTGTATCTTCAATGGACGAGGTATATCTGGGGTGTATAGGCAGCTCATTTTCTCTTTCCTGCATATTTTCTCTGTCTCTCAGTTTTATTTATTTATTTATTTATTTATTTATTTATTTATTTATTTATTTATTTTTCCTATTAATTTAATTTATTTATTTTTATTTTATTACTTTCAGGACAGTCATACAGAAACAGACAGCAATACATATTCAGCCTCGTCTAGCGATGCGCCCACGAGTGATGAGGACGAGCGCTCTTCTCTCTCTCCTCCTCGAGCAGCAGCAGCAGCAGGAGGAGGAGCAGGAGGAGGAACAGCAGCAGCAGCAGCAGCAGCAGCAGACTTTGAGAAGGCCTTAGATTGGTGCTTAGGATGGATAAGAGAAGAGAGAGCTTGGGCTTTGACAGATATCACAGAAGAAGAAAGAATTGCAGAAATTGCTTTGTGGGATGATGAACTCACAAGAGGAGGAACGGTAAGCCGAGAGGGGTTAGGGTTAGGGTTTAGGGTTACGAGGGTTTAGGGTTAGGGTTTAGGGTTTACGAGGGTTTAGGGGTTAGGGTTTAGGGTTTACGAGGGTTTAGGGTTAGGGTTTAGGGTTTACGAGGGTTTGGGGGTTAGGGTTTAGGGTTTACGAGGGTTTAGGGGTTAGGGTTTACAAGGGTTTAGGGTTTAAGAGAGCCTAGGGTTTAGGGTTTACGATGGTTTAGGGTTTACGAGGGTCTAGGGTTTAGGGTTTAGGAGGGTTTAGGGTTTCGTGTTAAGAGGGTTAGGGTTTAGGGTTTACGAGGGTCTAGGGCTTAAGGCTTATGTTGGATGCGTTGCTGTTTGTTGCTATATTTTTATTTTAAATTATTTGTTTTGTTTATCTTAACTTGTCTGTTTTATTTGTTTTAAATTGTTTATTTTAATTTATTTGTTTTATTATTTTAGTTGTTTGTTTTATTTATCTTCAATTGTTTATTTTATTTATATTGTTTATTTTATTTATTATTTATTTATTTGTTTGTCTTTGTCTATTTATGATTCGATGCAAAACGATGTCAGCAATATGATTTATCTTATTTTGTTTTACTTTAAATAAATAAAAATTTAATTTAATTTAATTTAATTTAATTTAATTTAATTTAATTTAATTTAATTTAATTTAATTTTGCTTTAATTTGGTATAATTTAATTTAACATTTATGTAATTTAATTGATTGTGTTTTAATGTTATTAAAATAAATATAATTTTTTAATTCATTTTAAATTTATTTAAATTTATTTTATTTATTTTTATTTATTTTTATTTATTCTTATTTATTCTTATTTATTTTTATTTATTTTTATTTTTATTTATTTTTATTTATTTTTATTTATTCTTATTTATTTTTATTTATTTTTATTTATTTTTATTTACTTTAAATGTATTTAAATTTATTTTAGTATATATTTTCGCATTTTTTAATATATTTTAATATAATTTAACCTAATTAATTAATTTAAAATATTTAAATTAATTTTATTTATTTGTATGTACAGCGTACATTTGCGAGCGCCTTCGATTGTGAGAGTACTCGTTCCTCTCAATTCTGTCATCTAACTTCTTTAACGAAAGAAGAGAAAGAAATAATTTTTCTTGATTATCCTAATAAAATATACAAGACAGAATTTCTTAACTTGTCAGTATATATATATATATATATATATATATATATATATATATATATATATATATATATATATATATGGAGAGAGAGAGAGAGATAATAGATACAGAGAGAATAAACACACACAAATATAAATAAGTATAAACAAATACAAAGACTACGAGTTAATCTAAACAAACACAATACACACAGAAACATAGAGAGAAACAAAGTCAGGAAAGGAACTTAAAATAGAAGAAAAAGGCATAGAAATATAGCTAAAGACAGACTATCATTATTATATATTATATTATATTATTTATTATATATTATATATTATATATTATATATTATATATTATTATTATTATTATTATTTTATTTTTTAATTTATGACTGCAGGCGTGTGATAGACCTTCGAAGTCGTCGCGTTATATTATCTAATTTATTAAAATGTTTAAACGACCAGCAAACAGCATTTCGTGTTTTTGTTTCGTGGTTAGAAAATAATAAAAGATTTTTTATTACAGAAGAAGAAAAATTAAATAAAATGTTTCATCTTAGAATTGCAGAACCGAGAGGACTTAGAAAAGTATGACACACACCACTTTATCTTCAAATCTCTGGGGTTTAGGGTTTAGGGTTTAGGGTTTGAGGGTTAGGGTTTAGGGTTTGAGGGTTAGGGTTTAGGGTTTGGGGGTTTGGGTTTAGGGTTTGGGGGTTAGGGTTTAGGGTTTGAGGGTTAGGGTTTGCGGTTTGAGGGTTAGGGTTTAGGGTTTGGGGGTTAGGGTTTAGGGTTTGGGGGTTAGGGTTTAGGGTTTGGGGGTTAGGGTTTAGGGTTTGGGGGTTAGGGTTTAGGGTTTAGGGTTTTGTGTTATGGTGTACGTGTATAGTCCCTGTCTTTATGAAGTTGTCTATTTTATAACTTTCGCATTTTTATATTTTTACTCTTCTCTTGTTTTTTATTTTATATATTTATTTTTTTATTTTTTTTTAATTCTAAGACGGCAGATAATTTAATGTTCTTTCTACGCACGTTTGCTGAACTTGCTGCTGCTGTATCTGCTGCTGCTGCTGCTGCTGCTGTTGCTGCTGCTGTTGTTAAATGCTTCTGTTGCTGCTGCTGTGGCATTTGCTGCTGCTGCATGTGTTGTTGTATTTGCTGCTGCTGCTGTATTTGCTGCTGCTGCTGTATCTGCTGCTGCTGCTGTATCTGCTGCTGCTGCTGCTGCTGCTGTGTTGCTGCTGCAGCTGCAGCATTTGCTGCTGCGGGCTGAGCAGTGTGGATTGATTGAGAGAACAACTTCGTTTAAATATCGTAAAGTAGATCCAAGAGATATACAGGAGATGAAAAACAAAGAAAGTAAACAAATATATTATATATTATATATTATATATTATATATTATATATTATATATTATATATTATATATTATATATTATATATTATATATTATATATTATATATTATATATTATATATTATATATTATATATTATATATTATATATTATATATTATATATTATATATTATATATTATATATTATAAACAATATATTATATATTATAAATAATATATTTTAAATTATAAATTATAAATTATAACAACAAATATAATGCTATTGTCTAACATATATATACATATAGAGATGTAGATAGATAAGATATATGGGCGATATGTATATCTATATAGATATATATCTATATATCTTTATATAAATATATAGATATATGTCTATATAGATATATATCTATATAGATATATAGATATATAGATATATAGATATATAGGCATAGATATAAATATATCTATATAGGTATAGATATAAATATAGATATATTTGTTATTATGTTTTGTTTGTATGTTAATATTTCATAGTATTAGTAATAGTAAAAAGAAGTAAAGCTAATTAGTAAAAAAATAAAAAGAGTAGGAGTAATAATTGTATAATAATATAATAATATAATAATAATAATATATTATAATAATAATAATGTAATAATAATATTATAATAATACAATTATGCAATAATAATATAATAATAATATGATAATATCATAATAATATTAGAATAGTATAATAGTATAATAACAATAATATGATAATAATAAAATTATAATATTAGTAATCATAATACAGCAAAGATAATATAATAAAAATATAATATAATAGTAGTAATAATAATACAATAATAATACAATAATAATAAAACAAACAATAATATAATAATATTATTATAATACAATAAAATAATAATAATAATAATAATAATATAATTTTGTTGATAGTATGATTACAAACCCTAGTACGATTCTAATACGAATAATTATTTTGTTTTTCTTTATATTTTTCTTCTTATTTTTGTTTTATTTTTTTATTTTATTTGTTTATTTAAATAAAAACAAAAAAACGTAAAGTATGCAAATTGGGGTGTGCATACACCTAAAGTGTTTTATGTGTGTTTTTGTTTTTTAGTTTCTACTTCTGCTTTAGAGGCGAAGACAGAAACAACTGCAGCAGCAGCAACAGCAGCAACAGCAGCAGCAACAGCAGCAGCAGCAGCAGCAACAGCAGCAGCATCATCTGCTGCTTCTTCTTCTTTTGCTGCTGATAGCTGTCAATACACCGCAGATTTATTTTCTGATGATGAAAGTTACAGCTATAGCCGCAGCTGTACAGACACCTCATTCAGAGGCTGGGCTGCCCTTAGAAGGTCTACTCTCCCTAAACCCTTACAATCTAATAATTCTTGTGAAGGTATAACCAGGGTTTAGGGTCTAGGGTTTAGGGTTTAGGGTTTAGGGTTTAGGGTTTCAAATTTAGGGTTTAGGGTTTCTTAAAAAAAATTAAGGTTTTAGGGTTTAGGGTTTAGGGTTTAGGGTTTAGGGTTTAGGGTTTAGGGTTTTTTGCTCTTCTTCCTGCTGCTGCGGGTAGATTATACATATAATATATACAAATAATATATACAGTAGAAATATACAAACGCTAGACTATAAAAAATATTCTTTTATTTATATTATTTATATTATTTATATTATTTATATTATTTATATTATTTATATTATTTATATTATTTATATTATTTATATTATTTATATTATTTATATTATTTATATTAATTACATTATTTATATTGTTTATATTATTTACATTGTTTATATTATTTACTTAAATTATTCAAATTATTTATATTATTTATATTATTTATATTATTTATATTATTTATATTATTTATATTATTTATATTATTTATATTATTTATATTATTTATATTATTTATATGTTGATTTTTCTATTTTTTAGGTATGCCGCAGCCTGATATGCTGCAGCAGGCAAAGCAGCAGCAGCAGCAGCAGCAGCAGCAGCAGCGGCAGCAGCAGCAAGAGCAGCGGAGACACGAGAAGAAAACAGCAAGAAGAAATGCTTTGAGGCTTCGTTGGGCCGACATACAGAGACTAGCAAGAAACACACATACAGGGTATGTACATACACCGCAAATAATTAAATCAACAATCAACATAACCTCAAAATCATCATACTCATCTTTAGCTGCTGCTGCTGCTGCTGTTGATATGCTGCTGCTGCTGTTGCTATGCTGCTGCTGCTGCTGCTGTAGATATGCTGCTGCTGCTGCTGTTGATATGCTGCTGTTGTTGCTGCTGCTGCTGTTGATAGGCTGCTGTTGTTGGTGATGATGCTGTTGATCTGCTGCTGCTGCTGTCGAGCTGCAGCAGCAGCAGCAGCAGCAGCTGCTGCTGCTGCTGCTGTTTATACAGCTTTTCATTTTCGTTTTTTTCTGTCTTTGTTTGTCTTAATTTTCCGTGAAACTTCGAATATTTCTTTTTATTTTATTCTTTTTATTCTCTTTTTCTCTCCTTTCTAATTATATTTGTTAATATATCTTTCTGTTTATATTTATTTATATTTGTTTTTTATTTGTTATATATATATATATATATATATATATATATATATATATATATACTTGTGTCAATCTCTTCGTTTTTTTTGTATTTGTTTATTTATTTATTACTATTTATTTATAATTATTATTTATTATTTATTATTTATTATTTATTTATTTATTTATTTATTTATCTCAGCCCTCGATTCCATCATCCCTGCCGCGAAGAACATTGCAAAGCTCTTCGATTTACTGCTAACGGATTTTCTTTCTCGCGATTTGTGGGGCATGCACCTCGTGTCTTTGTCTTTATTTATTTATTTATTTATTTATTTATTTATTTATTTATTTATTTATTTATTTGTTTGTTTGTTTGTTTATTATTATTATTATTACTTATTTTTATTATTTGTTATCATCAAATTATTATTATTGTGTTGTTTATTTTATTAAAATGTATGACACGTATGTCTTTGTTGTTTGTTTTTAATTATTTATTTTAATTATATTTAAATATAATTAAAATAAATAATTAAAATCAAATCCATCTATTTAGCGTATTTACTAGAATTGTTTGTCTTGTGTCTTTGTTTTTTTTATTTTATTTTAGTGGAGGGTTTTGCTTGTTTTTTCTTTTGTTTTTCTTTATTACTATGATTATTCTAATATATTATTTTAATATATTATCTTAATATATTACCTTAATATATTATTTTAATATATTATTTTAATATATTATTTTAATATATTATTTTAATAAATTATTCTATCATTTACTTACCTTCCCTCATTCTTTCTTTCTCTGTTTTTGTATTATTATAATTATAACTATCATATAATTATATTATTTGCTTTCTTGTCTCTGTCTTTATTTGTCTTTATTTATATACAGGATGTGGTGTATGTACACCCCCCTAAAGAGCTAGAAGGTAGATATCGAGAAGCTGTAGAGGCGTATCTTCGTCAGCTTCCTCGCATACACAAACTCCTCTCAGAGCCACACAAACTAGTAAACCTGCTGCTGCTGCTGCTATTCTTGCTGCTGCTGCTGCTGCTGTTGTTGTTATTATTGCTGCTGCTGCTGTTGTTGTTGTTATTCTTGCTGCTGCTGCTGTTGTTGTTGTTATTCTTGCTGCTGCTGCTGCTGCTGTTATTCTTGCTGCTGATGCTGATGCTGTTATTCTTGCTGCGGCTGCTGCTGCTATTCTGGCTGCTGCTGCTGCTGCTATTCTTGCTGCTGCTGCTGCTGTTAGTGTTGCTGCTGCTGCTTTTATTGTTGCTGCTGCTGCTGCTTTTGCTGTTCTATGTGCTGTTGCTGTTATTATATTTAAGATATTTTGTATTTGTTTAATCTGTTGCCGCTGTTGTTGCTGCTGCTGTTGCTGCTTCTGCTTCTTGCTGCTGTTCTATCTGTGTATGTATATTTATTATATTTTTTTATTTTTCTTTTGTTTGTTTTTTATCTTTGTTGTTTTTTCTCTTTCTTTTTATGTTTGTTTTGTTTATTTTATTCTGTAGGATGTTCTCAGCTAATATCTTTTCTGCTTATTTTATTTATTTATTTTACGTATTTTATTTATTTTATGTATTTTATGTATTTTATGTATGTTATTTATTTTATTTATTTTATGTATTTTATGTATTTTATTTATTATATATATTTTATTTATTTTATTTATTATATTTATATTATTTGTTTTATTTGTGTTGTTTTTTTTTCAATTAAGGCATTGGCGTCTCGTTACGGTTTGGTGAGGTGTACAGACACCCGCGACCCCACAACAGCAGCAGCAGAATCAGCAGCAGCAGCAGCTGCTGCAGTGCAACGGAACGAAGACCCGCTGCAGCAGACATCAGCAGCAGCACATTGGAGGGAGCTTGAGGGAGTCTTCGGCTATCGCCCCTGGGATCTGTTAACAGCAGATGATGCGTTCATACCTAAAACCCTCAGAGACAAACTCGCAAACAATCGCAAGACACACGCAAATTTAAAAGAAAATAGCAGCAGCAGCAGCAGCAACAGCAGCAGCAGCAGCAGTACTACAAGCAGCAATAGCAGCAGTGCAACAAGCAGCAGCAGCAGCAGCAGTAGTAGCAGCAGCAGCAGCAGCAGACATAAGGATGTGGTTGTTTCATCTCCTGTTAGTCTTCGCCATCAAACTCCGATACGAACGAAAAGAAGAGAGTTAGCTGCAGCAGCATCACCTGCGCAGACACCCCGTCGCCCTCCTGCTGCTGCTGCTGCTGCTGCTGCTGCTGCTGCTGCTGCTTCACTTCAAGACAGCGCCAGCAGCACTCCAGCCAGAGGGGCGAAACAGCAGCAGGAGCAGCAGCAGCAAGTAGATATGCATGCATCGAGTGTACGTACACCGCAGCGTTCAACTCCTTCTTCTAGAAGCAGACTGAGGAAGACAAATACGATTACAAATATAAATATAAATACAAATATAAATATAAATATAAATACAAACGCAGCAGAACTGTCTGCGGAGACGGCCGAGAGACAAGAAGATGTTGAAGATGCTACACTGAAGAAGAAGAATAATAATAAAGAAGAAAAACAACAAGACAGAGGTTTATATCTACAAGGAGAGATAGCTGTCGATACACCTCAATTAACATCTTCTTCTCAACACTCTCCTACAAATTTTTCACAGACAAATAAACAAAACTCAGAAAAAGATAAAGAAGAAACAACAAATAAAACAACTACAACAAACACCAATACTGAGGCCGGGCTAGCAGCTACCCTCTGTTCTGCTTCGGCTTCTGCTGCTGCTGCTGTTGCTGCTGCTGTTGCTGCTGCTGATACTGGTGCTGCTGCAGAGGGCTGTGGGGCATCGGATGCGGCTGCGATGGTGGAGGACGATGAAGCGAAGGAGACGAAGGAGACAGAGAGGTGTCTAGACACCCCAAAGGCTGCTGCAGCACCAGCAGCAGCAGCAGCAGCAGCAGCAGAACCTCCAGCAACACCTGCAGCAACAGCACCTGCAGCAGCACCTGCAGCAACAGCAGCAGCAGCACCTGCAGCAGCACTTGCAGCAACAGCAGCAGCAACACCTGCAGCAACAGCAGCAGCAGCACCTGCAGCAACAGCAGCAGCAACGCCTGCAGCAACAGCAGCAGCAGCACCTGCAACAGGAGGACTAAGCGGAGGCCATGAGAAGTGTGGTAAGAGTGTGGGGCGTAGCTACACCTGCCAGGGGCCGAGACAAATGAAGTTAACAGATTTATTTTTATTTACTTTCAACAAAGTAAAAAACAAAGTACAAATTCCGCTAAAGAATATACGGAGGAGTGAATATTTGATTATAAATAATAACAAAGAAGAAGAACAAGAAGAAGAAGAAATATTACGAATCCAGAAAAAAAAGAAGAGAAAAATGATTGATGATGATAGCATCCCATCAACTGCAGCAGCAACAGCAGCAGCAGCAGCAACAGCAGCAGCAGCAGCAGCAGATAAACCTACACCTGCTGCTGATTCTCAAGATTTAGATGTGTCTCCTTCGATGGAGGGAGAAAGAGAAGAAGTTGAAAAAGAAAACGTTGCTGCAGCTTCTGAAGACAGAAGCGAGGGGCCGCAGCAAACAGCAGCAACAGCAGCAGCAACAGCAGCAGCAGCAGCAGATGCTGCAGATGCTGCAGCAGAGAAGGATAATCGTAAAGATGAAGAAATAAAACAACAGCAAGAGAAGAAAAAACAAAAAGAACTAAGAAGAAGACAGAAAGAAGCAGAATACAGAAAACAAAGAAGAATTGAGAGAAAGAGGTAAATCCTGTTTATAATTATATATAATTATATTTAATTATATACATTAACATTGTTAATTTAATTTATTATATTTATATTATATACATAGATAGAGAGAGAGAGAGAGAGAGAGAAGTGCGTATAGGAATACTAGTATATATTATGTATATAACAGTGCTATATATAGTAATATGAAAATAATATTATAAATATTATTATTATTAGATTATAAATATTACAATATTATAATATGATATAATAATAAAAATAATATAGTATAATAATATTTTAAATAACAATATAGGAGGTGTATATTATCATACCTATATGATATATATATATATATATATATATATATATATATATATATATATATAGTTTTGTGTTGTCTTATATATGTTATTGTATGTATGTATTGTATTGTCTTATATGTTGTATTATATTGTATTTAATTGTATTTTTTTTTGTTTCTGTCTAACAGACAAATGCGAGAAATAGTGAAGAAGATGACAGAATACGAAGCAGAAGAAAACGATGAAGAATTGAAAGATGATGTTGAATATGCGGCGGCTTTGGAAGAATTAAAACATCGGCTAGCAAGAGAAAATGATGAGGAGGAAGAAGAATATGAAGACAGGTTTGTTATTTGATGCTGTTATTTTATTTTATTGCTTTTGGTGGAAGAAATAAGCTTAAATATATATATATATATATATATATATATATATATATATATATATATATATATATATATATATATATATATATATGTATATACATATATATATATATATGTATATACATATATATACATATAGATAGATAGATAGATATATGTATATATATATATATAATCTAAATTTATTTATTTATTTATTTATAATATTTGTTTTTTCTTTTATTTTACAAACAGCGATGAGGATTTTCTGGAGGATTTGGTAGCTCGTCCTGAAGAAGCAGAAGAAGAAGAAAGAAACGAAGACAGAGAAGCTATGAATAGAAAGCTGCATAAAGATTTGGGGGAGAGAGAAGAAGAAGTTTATGAACGGCTCATTGGGAGTAAGTAGGAAATTAATTAAAGGGGATATATACACCTAAATATATATATATATATATATATATATATATATTTCTCTTCTTTTTTTCTTCAATAATGTGCTTACAAACAAAACACACACACATACACACACGCACACACCAAAAGATATATTCATACTCAACCTTCTTTAATATAATGATATTGTTATTTATGTAGGGTACCGTAGAGGAGGCGAAAATGGGGGACAAGAATTAACAGAACAAGAAAAACTTGAAATAGAATTAGAAGAAAGAAGAAGAAGAATAGCAAAACGTAGAAGACTTCTCGGGGATGATGTTTTCGCGGTGCGGAAGTTTATGAATATAATCGAGAGGTTTTATATGTTGAATTCTTTGTTTTTTTTTGTTTTTTTATATATTTAATTAATCCTATTGTTTTTATTTTTGTTTTATGCATCTATAGATATACATATGTATGTTTATTTTGTTTATTTTCACTTCAAATGTGTATGTTACAGGGAATGGAGTTAGATGATTGGTTATCTGAAGATGAGGAATCAGAAAGTAATTCTGAAAACGATGAAAAAGAAGAAAATATAACACAAATTCAACCAGAGGAGATAATTCGTTGGTCTACATTCTCCTTAACAGAAACAAATAATAAAGATTTATCTACATTTGATGGAGGGAAGCAAGTAGTAACAACAGAACAACTTGTAGCGAAATGTACAGAAAACGCCTCACGTAGACAATTACTTCAGAAGATAAAACTATTGCAGCCGAAACAGCATCAGGCTGTTCCCCTCAATTCAACAACAGGAAACAGAGGAGAAATAGAAAAAAAGAAAGAAGATATTCAAAAAACAAAACCAAGAAAAGAAATATCTTGTTGTGAAAAAGTAAAAGAACGACAAACAGAACAAACAGACAGTGAAGAAGACGAAATGAAAAGCCTTCTTAAAAACACAAATGTAGTACGAAAGAATTCATTAAAATCTAAACCATTCTTACACAATAAAAACAATAAAAACTCGATTCCTTCTACTTGTATTCGCTTCTCTCCTACATTTGAACGTGATTTAGAGCTATCTGGCAGCAGTAGGTACGTAAAGAAATAGCACAAAAGAAGCATATATTTCATGTTTTATTTAATTTATTTATATTATATGAAGAAAAATATAACAAATTAATACTCATCTATATTATTAATACATCTTTATGCTCTGTTTTTATTATACAGCAGAACTGTTGGGCCTGTGTTTGCTGGGTTTCGAACGCGGGACGCGCCGAAGCCAAAGCCAAAGAAACAGAGTCCTCAAGATTCATCTGCCGCTCAATCTATACGGAAACCAAGTACGAATTATATATATATATATATATATATATATATATATATATATATATATATATATATATATATATATATATATATATGTCGTGTGTTTATTGAAGGAGTTGCTGCAGTTGTTTTATTGTATGTGATGATAGAAATGTGAATATTTCTTCTTTTTTTGTTTTTTCAGGTTCTGGTTTCTCTGGTTTGTTAACACGACTCGTTGGCGGGTCGTCTGACCAGCGAAAACAAAAACCCAAGTCATAATATCGAAGTTTGTAATAATAATAATAATAATAATAATAATAATAATAATAATAATTTCATTAAACTATAACCTGTCACCTTCTGAATCTGGCGTCTGAAGGTGAAGGAGGTATCTCCTAGTAAAAATAATAATTAATTAATTCTAACGAAATTAATTAATTATTATGAATTAATTATAATTGTCAATTTCAGCTGAATTTCAATATTATGTACACATTGTGTGTAGCTGCAGCTCGCTCGGGTTTATATAAATTGAGGCAGCTGAAGAAAATCTCTTTATGTTGGTTGTTGTTAAAGATATGCTGATCTGTCTCTGAGGAATATTTCTTTTTCACGTTTTTGTTTGCGGTGTATGTACACTCCGTTTCTAACATCCCTTGATGGGCTGAAATTATTTTTCTTAAACCCAGAATCTGCTACAAGCATATACAATATATATATATATATATATATATATATATATATATATATATATATATATATATATATATATATATATATATATATGTATATATATATATATATGCATGAATGCATGCACAGCAGCAGCAGCAACAGCAACAACAGCAGCAACAACAGCAACAACAGCAATTCAACAAAGCAGCAATTGCTCATCCTCGTGGATAGTTTAATTGAAATTCACCGTAGGAGGAAAGGAGTTTAGTTCGCGTCAGTTGTAATAAAAATAACAAAACTGCGCGTGTTGTGTCTGTAGAGCAGCAGCTGTAGTACTGCTATCATAAAGAATTGAAATTGGATTTCATTGAATAGTATTATTTAATTGTTGTTGTATTTAATTTAATTGTAATTAAAATTTAACATATATCTAAGATGAAGAAACTACTGAAGCTTTCTTTCCTCGTTGAAAGACTGTCATATCAGTAGCAGCAGCAGTTGCTGCTGCTGTGTTTATGTCTTCCCCTAGAGAAGTATATTTAGATTTATTTTTTATTTTTTCTAAGAATCGAAGTGGAGGATCGATAATATAAAGATAAGTTGCGAAAAGAACAAGAGCTGTGCCGCAACAGAATAGCATAGAAGGAAGGAAGTCACCAGCAATCATCCATGAAATTAAACATGAAAATACAATAGACATAGCATTTCCAAAGCATTTTAATATATTATCTGCATATTTTAATACTGCAGCAACAACAAGTCCTCCAAGAGCTTGCAATAGAATCGCTGCAATTGTCATACTTGTATATCCTTGAAAAAATCCTCCCTCCAATATTGCCTTACTATCATTCCATAGGGCCCCTATAAGCCCAGCAAATACCCCATAAATAGCTAATTGCAAGTTATTTACCCACATTGTTGTTGTTTTTTGTTTTAATAACTTCTCTAAATACACTCCAGCCAGCCCACTTGTTAGTGAAGCACACAACACCGCCACTAGCCCTATAAAAGGGTTTTGTTGTTTCCCCCCCACCAAAGCAGCAGGAGCCTCCGATGCTGTTGGATATTGTATTAAACTAACCCCTAAAAAGAGAAGAAACAAGGCAAACCACTTAATTAATGATATCCGTCGACCCAAAATTATAACTGACAACAGAGCTGTCGTCAAAATCTTGAGCTGATATGTCACCTGATACATCGCTCCAGACAGATTTGAAAGAGAAATAAAAATTAAATTATTCTGCAAAGCGTATAAAAGACCTGGAACACCAACCTTTGCCATCTCCTTCGGATTTGCAAGGATACCCCGATACAAAGCTGCTGCTGTCTGTCGAAAGCTTCTGTTCTGCTCTATCCACAACATCGGGAGGGATGTTAGCAGCTTCACGACTTCAGCTGAAACTACAGCTGTTGTTGTGAGGTAAGGAACATCTCCAGACCATTTGCTAGATCGTGATAAACGCAATACACTCACCCCCGCCACTGTCTGGCCTACGAGTGCAAGAAGCGCAACCCATCGCATCGGAACCCCCATTAAACGGGGTTCCTCATTGCCCTTCGCTGTGCTCATGCTGAGGCATTCATTTAGTTACTCGGCTTCTACAACATATCTCAGTTTCTTCACAAAAAACCAACGGATATCGAACTTCAATACACACAGTTTGAACGCAACGCAAACAGTATACACCCCGCGGAAGAAAGAGGAACACACACACCTGGAAATGGAGAAACTAGAACCCTGAAATCAAATTTAGATGTTCATTTAACAGGGTTATCACAGATGAGCCGGATCCGCGTTGCAGAGGCCAGCTGTCGGAGTAGCCCGACCGAAGAAGGGCAGCGATGTTGGCTTGTGAAGTATAGAAACCAGGAATTCAAGAATTTAATGAAACCTTCTCGGTGAGAAGGTAACATAAAAACAATGAAGAAAAAAAAGAATTAGTAGATCGCCGCTACTTCTTTCCCAAGACTTCGGCGGCGAAAGAAGCGGCTTCTGCTGGCAACGAGCCGTCGGATGGTGTGGACGGACGACGACACTGTGAAACTCTGGATGAATTATGAAATATATATGCTTCAGAAACTGTTTATTTGTAATGACTACAGCCTTGACCCTCTCGAGTAACGGAAAATGTTATCGTCTTCCCTCCTCTCCCGCATGCATTCTCACAATGCACGGGGTGTAGTCGGCGTCGTAGCTCCCCGTCTGCTAAACCGTTCAAATTACGCCTCGCGTTGTTTCAGCACAGAAGGACGGCTATTGAATCCAAATCCGCGGCCTACGCAGTACCAAACAATCATAGTCAACGAGGCAGTCAACCCTCCCCCTGGGAAGCCCTTCAGCTTTACCCCCATTCTCATAGGGGCTGGCGCTTTCATGGTCCTCTTTCCCTGCATACAGACCACCATGGAGCTGCGAAAGTACTACAGAGAAGTGAGGATACACGCACGCCGCTCGAACACGAAGGTCGTTGCCTCCCAAGTGCAGCGGGATTTGTCTTACATCTCTGCCCTTCAGAACAAAGACAGAGGCAAAAGAGAAATGCTGCACATCCTCCCAGCCTACTTCTCGCTGATTTTCGCGGATTTTTTCACAGGATAGGGGGGAAACTGTCGTCTACAGTCAACATGTTTTTGCGTTGCGTTTCGTCTTTCGTGTCTACCTGAATCTGCTGAGCTTCCCTTGTGTTTGTTTCTGTGGTTTGCTTGTGCGTGGGGGATGGGCGTGGGAGGGTTGAAGGCGAAATAGGATTCAATATTTCAATGAAATGTACTTGGGGTGATGGTGGGGATCCGTTTTGTGTTTCTGCAGACAGAGCACTTGTATCGTGATGGCTGGAACCGACATCACTACGACGACATGAAGAATACATATTTATCCTGAGCGATTTTCTGTTGGCTTTAGACAAAGTCAACGAAAGCTAACAAACTTTTTTTTCAGGTGTTTCCCCTTTTTTGGTTTTCGGGGGTCTGTGGATCCAGCTGCTCTTCAGCAGCTGGTTCCTTACAAGTGCAATTAAACAAAAACAACAACGGCATATTAGTGCATTTCTTCCTCATTCGAGTGGCCGCTTGCATATGATTGAATATGGGCGACGATGACGCCTTCAGACTGAGAAGGGCTTCTGCCCTGCAAAGCTTTTTTGTTTTCGTTTGTTTAGTATCGTTCTTCTTTCCTTCAGGGTTTGAGTTCTTTGTTTTACACATCTTATTAGGAAGTTGCAGAGGTAGAGTCGCAGTAGATAGGTAGAAGAGGAGCGGACAGGACAGCTTTGCGATAGTTAAGGGCAGTAAGTAAATAAGAAGAAGATCAGGATCATATTATGAACACAGTCGCAGTGCTGCATGCAAGCATATATCATCTCAAGCTGGGGGTAAACGGCTGTCTGGGGCTTCTTCAGCGTTACTGGAAGAGGAGGAGGGGGAGGGGGAAACAAACAAGAAAGAGCGAATATACTCTCCGCTTGACTCAGACACAACTCCATGAGCTTCACTTCCTGAGAAGCGTTGACGAGCTTTGGACGCCAGTAATTCAACTTCCCCCCCGACGTCATTATGCTGGCGTCACATAACAACATACATGTGCATATATGTTTGCAAAGAAGATGAAGTCTCAGCTTACCAGAACCCCAGCATGGAGAGCAGCGCGACAGACAGAAGATAAAGGACTGTAGAACCCTGTTGTAGAGTTTTTTGAAGATAAACAATTCTGCTTTTCTTTTGATTTCTTCAAAAATATTTGAGTTGCTTACCGCTTCCATACACCCGGGCGGTGTTGTGAGCCAAACACCCCGCAGGACATACGACGAGTTCACGCTCTTCCACTCCCAGTTTTAAAGTGAAGACCCCATTTGTTTCACACGAAAGAACTCTAAAGAGAGGAGCCACTTCAACAGAGAACGAACGCAGTTCTGGCCCTGTGCTTTGTGTGCTGCGTATGCCTGAATGGATTAGCATATATTTGCATGTATATGTAGAATTTGTTGCAAGAAGTTTGATATATTTGAATATACTACAACCCACCGAAATGTCCCTGAGAGGCGTCATAGACTGGTTGACCTTCAGAGACAGTCAACAACACCTCGCCACCTTCCTTTGGCACTGCGCCAGCATGCAGTGCTGCCTTGCAAATAGAACTCTTAGAAGTGAAAAGCTTGCAGCCTTCTAAGGGCGCGTTGGCGTGCAGACAGTCGGGGGGACAGAGTGCCAGGAACTTCTGGCCAATGCAGCCGTTGAACTCAACACGACGTAGAGAGTCAGTACAAGATAAGGAAACTGCAGGCTTCGTTGGTCTTGCTGCTGCTGCTGCTGCTGCTGCGGCCCACAGAGGTCCCTGCACAGAACAAGGAGACAGACACAGCCGCCCGTCTTCTGTGCGCCTGCTTTCGCTCGGCGCCTGAGGAAGATGAGCCGCAAGTGTCTCGGGAGTGAAAGCATTTTGTATTGTCGCTGTCGGGGTTTCCTGGTTGAACAGCTTAACCCCTAAAATGTCTCCTTCAAAGTAGTCCGCCTCTGCTGCGCTGGCCCTCCCGATGATCATGTGGCCCTGCAGCCAGAAAGAGATGGGGATATGTGTAAAAGTGCGTGTTCAGCTGTCTAGACAACTCACTCTCAAGTTGAGGTCGAATTCAGCTTTCTCGGAGGCCACTGGCTTTCCATTTACAAAGAGTTGGAGCAAGTGTGTGGTGGCGGAGAACGTGGCAGCGGCGTCGAACTTTTCTAAAGTGTTTTTCAATTGTACTGCGTGCGCTGACTTGAAACAAAATTGCAGCTTACCTCCCAACTTAGGCACAAACCCTGACTTGAGTTGGTGAGGGTGGCAGGTCTGTTCGAATATCAACTCGTCATTCGGGTCGACTAACAGAGAAAACCCGTTGCAGTCACTGTGGGCGATCAAAGTCCGCCATTGTCCCTCCCCTCCTGTGTACAGACAGCAGAGAGCGGTTTTCGATGTAAGTGCAGATAGAGTTAAGCCCTGCAGCTACGCGCCTCACCTGTGACTACGGCGCGTACTACAACGGTGAAGTCCCTTATTGATGACACGAGACTGCCGGTAGCCAAACTCGAGGTGTCCACGAAATCCGATGGCTTCCCGTGAAACCCTGTTATATGTATGATGAAGATCCATTATTATTATTATTATTATTATTATTATTATTATTATATGTTTAGGGTTGTGTGCAGCATTTCGCTTGCAGCACCTTTGAACCCTTCAGGTGGAAACCAGTGAAATATGTCTTCTGGATGGGAAGCGGGTAGAGCGGGGATTTTCATCATGCGCGTGTAAGGCGGCCTTTGAGAGATTGTTTGGAGTCGCTGTTCTACTGTTGCTGCTCCTGCTGCTGCTGCTGCAGGTGGAGGTGAAAGCATATAGCAAATAAAGTTAATAATAGGTATCAATACCTACTACTCACTTGTGATAAGCCGTCTGCCATCCCCCGTTACCAACGGGCTGCGGATCTGATTTGCTGAGAAAGGGAGCAACTGGTGTCGTGTGCCAGGGACAGCTTCAGCTGAGTTTTCTATGTATATTACAGTGTTTGGCTTTTTTACACTACTGGGGCCGCGTGTTTTTCCGTAATATGTTTGTAGCGAGGCACCTCCACTTGAACTGAATACTGCATTTCCTCTTGCTGGAGCAGCAACAGACCTTTGTGCTGCTGCAGTTTGCTGGGTTGTGTTGGCTGCAGCGGCCCCAGAAGCTATGGGGATTGTTGCAGCCGCTGCGGGGGGGGTTGCAGCAGCCTGAGCAGCAGCACCAGTGATACCAGCTGCAGATTGGAGGGCAGCAGGCTGTGCCTGGGGAGCTGCTGTGCTCGTCAGAGGCTGAGCAGCTGCTGCTGTTGACTGCAGCACCGCATGAGTGCTACTCGAGATCACCAGACTGTGAACGGAATGATCCAACTTTGCAGTGGTGACTGAAGGGAGTAGAAGTTTCAACTTAGAGATGCATGTATTGCTTCTGGTGTAGCTACTGAATATACAACTGCTCTCTACTACTTACAGGATCTGGCGTAGGGGCCGCTTTCTCCGCTGTGTATCCCGTGGATCTCCATGGCTGAGAAGTGATGCTGCCCATGGCCAACGACTAGCAGACATTCGCCGCCTTCTTGAGTATTTGTCCCGCTGTGGATGGCGGCTCGGCATATCTGATTTGCACAGTTTACTTTCAGAGAGGGGGAGAAGCAGAGGGGGAAGGGCTTAAGCCTACCGCAGAGCTCGCAGTGTAGATGTAAGCGCCGTTCACTTCAGCTCCAGCAGAGCTGTAGAGAATGACTGTTGCGAAGGCGCTGGTGCTGCATGCAGCATTGTTTTAACTTGCCTGCAGTTGGGAGGACAAACAACCAAATGCATCGTGCCAGGGGGGCCCCCTAAGCCCTGTCGCGTCTCGAGGCTGTCGAAGCAGGTGAGGTGAATCAACGAGAGGAAACGCTTCTTCTGAACAACTGCTTCCTCTTTGTGAAAAGCCCCAACACCAGATGGGTCGCCATCGCCCTCGCATGCAACCACCACGTCCTCCGCATGCACGCAGTAAATATCGTCGCCCACAGCATGCGGGCACTGGCTAAGAGACGCCTCTCTGCCTGAACCCTCATATGTAGGCCAAGCCCTTTCAAAAATGGCAGAGCAGCAATAAGCACACCTGTACACCTAAAGTTGACAGCAGCAATCTTCTCCTGGTCCGGGCCACAGTAGTTCTGCCCCATGATGCTGGAGCAGCTTTCGTTGCCAGGGCCTTTATCCTGAGTCGTGCGGCAATGATAGGGAGTAGCTATAATCACAGACGATATATCTTGCATTCACCTTTACATTGTTGTAGCCCATCTGTCTGCATGCCACCTGTTCAGATTTGATATTCCATCCATCAGAGCAGACGCTGCCGAAACCTGAACAAGGATGTTAAGTGGGTAAAGGAGAGAATCACCTCCTCGTGCGATGGTTGAGAGCGAACGAACCTTTGTTGTAAAATTGCAGGCGACCGAGGCCGGATGGAGCCGGCGTCCCCGTAGGACCCACGATGCGAATAGTGCCTGCCTCTGGCTCCGCCCCAGCAAGCATGTTGGTGCACTTGATGACTACATCATCGTCGTGTTCTAGGCAAGTGGCTGGAGGGTTCTCAGCGGCACACTCAGCGAGAAACGCCTCATTTCCGCTGCACTAAAAGCAGATCAGGTGGTTTGTTCTGAACGCGCGAAACCAAAGGACGCTCTTACAGTAATACCTGAAGTTGCAGGCGGTGTATACAAGAGCCAATGTTTAGAAACCATCAAAAGCATTTGAACTAACCAGCAGTCGCCACGGGATATCCTTTATCTGCGCACAAGTTGGCCCCTTCCACGTCTTTGCACCCATCGAGCAGCACAGCGCCCGTTTTGAATCCTGCAAGCATTCAAACGCGAGTGCACAGAACTTGAACTGGGGGGGAAGACTGGAGGGATTACCGAACTCTTGGCACGCTTTTAATGCTGACTGGGGCGCAAATGTCAAGTAGTCGCCTTTGTTGCTGAAGAAGAAGAAATCGTTGAAGCTCTTATTCTGAGTTGCCGCAAAAACGTATCCTCACCAAACACTCCCCCAAACGGCGCCACTCTTCACCTCAAGCCGCCCAACGGACGAAAGTTTGCCGAACTCTATTATAAATGAGACTGTTTGTAAAGTGGTTTATGTGTGAGGCGACAGGGCTGCCCACCGTTGACGATGCGGACAGCCGTCTCGATGAGGTCAATGGTATCTGATGGGAAAAGATGATTTTGACTGTCAAAGAATCCGCTGTTATGTAGTGTTCTCACCGACAAGGTACATATGGAAGCTGTACTGTTGTATTTCGGGAGAGTACGCGTAGTCCACTGCGTCGATGCCTGAAACCAAGGGTCGTCTTTGAAACTGTTCTTGTGCAAGTCTACAACTAACCCGGACACACCATTGTACGCAACCCCTGTATACTGCTCCACCGGCCCTACAGCTGTCAACACGAGCTCGCCCCCCGAGGGACCCATCAAACCGTCTAGAATGGCAGCTGTGCATATTGAGGATGACGCCGGGTGCAGCGAAGCCCCTTGCGTGTGGGCGAACTCAGACGCTTGGCAGTTCATAGGGCAGTGAACTTTTGCTGCGTTCGTCAGACTTGGTTTTCTGAGGACAATAAAACCCATTGGCGTTTTCTAGTGGTTTGGTTTCTGCACGTTTGCAAATACCCTTCAAACACATCTGCCGCGCGCGTATGGCAGTCGATGTCTTGAGGTGTCAGCTCCAGCCCCGATGGATATCGCGGGATATAAACAGACGAAGGATACGGAGCCCCGATCCATCTCGCTACTTTGAAGCTTGCAGAACTGCCGTCCGAACGGACTGTCACGTGTTTGCAGAACCAAGGCGACACAGTCGAGTCGTTGCTGAGGACCACTGCTTGCAAAGAGCCAACTGATCCGAGAGAATGAAGGACAAACAAAATATTGCTGTACTAAACAGTGGGATATCACCGTCGGCAGCTTGCAGGCGGATTGCTCGGCTGCTTCCCGGAGGAAAGCTCCCCTCCAACACCTTCGGCCCAGACGTTCGCGATGAACCAATTAATGAAATACGCGCGCGGGGGTGAAGGCCACCTTTGAGGAATCATATTAGATATTTCCAGGTGTAACCATGGAACCGAAAGCTTGCCTTTGGGGTCCGTTCCGGTTACAACAGCCAATTCATAGACTTTGCTCCCCGATAGTGCAAACGACTGCACAGTTCAAGCACATGAGCTTGTGCTTTTTCACCCTACAGAAGGAAAGTTATTTCTCACTCCTTCGGGAGACAAAGGCGAAAGAACGTCTCCACAGTCAAATAACCAATAGCGAAAGTCCTTCCACACAGTTATTTGTCGACATGCCCACGAGGTCGGACTGCTGATGTAAGCATGAATGACTTCGGGGTTGCTAACATCAACTCGATCTGCCGTGACCCTATGTAGATGTGCCAAAGTAGAGGGAGAGAAGAATAAAGTACAAAGTGAGAAAACACTTCTCACCGTTTGCTGGTTCCACCACCAACGGATGCAATGGAAATCGGCTTCGTACGACGGCCGTTTGATCCCTCCAATATAAGTTTGACGTCGCTTCTAGGCGTTTCAAATGCGCTTAAAGTTCAAATGCATGCGTTTGTGTATATACCATACTTCGTTTCTAGACCAAATCCAACAAGAGGAGCCACTTCCAGCACATATCGCGCCACTGCTTGCTCAGCTGGAAGACAACGAGCAAACTCAGGAAGCCCCGCTTGCGGTGATGCCTTGCACCAACCATCATTCCCGTACACTTCCACAAAGCAAGCCCCAATAGTAATAATGATGATGTAACAAAGCATCTTCTCACACGAGAACTCAGCACGAAACGCAGTCCCTTCTGCAAAAGATGCACTTTCCCTCTTCAACAAATGGAAACGTTCAAGTGTCGCGACATCCTAGTCGCTCCCCTTTTGAGCTAAAAAGAGGGGAAACTGTAATATTCAACTATTGGACCATATAATCGAGTTCGAAAATAGAAGAAACCAGACAAGCGACAAGTGCCGTTTCCTGCTAGAAAGCTGTAAAAAAGCGCGAACTCGGCTGTATGTTCAGAACAATGACTGCAGAGAAACCGTGTTTGTGTTGATTGATTACTATTCTAAATTCTCGTATTATGGTCTAACTAACGTTTTTCTGCTACCCCTTCTTGCACACTAAACTTTAGGGGGAACCTTGCCTGAAGGCTCGCACTCCCCTGGTTTGGCTCTGCATGGCTTCTGGTTGATCTACGCTTTAACTAGGGGAGCTTCCGAGCAATCTATTGCAAAGGAGTAGTCATTTCTAGAAAAAGGCGAATTAGCGTAAGTACAAGAGTCACAACTTAACCCGAAAGGTCGAAAAAAAGTCTCGACGGCCCCCAGTTCTCCACACGGAGATTTGGGAAGCCGAAACTCCTTTCCAACCAACGCCACCAAAGTGCAGCGGAGCTGCGCGTTTACTCGTCCTCGGCTGTGTTGAGCCTTGCGGACTTGTTGAGGACGAGGACATTGAGCTGCTCTGCTCGCTCAATGATTTCTCTCCTCTTTCTGGAGGATACTCCAGATGCGATTTCTGCGGCGAACTTTGTGTTGTGCATGAGCAACATATCAATGTCCTGGGCTCTTTCGACGCGGAACTTGTAGAAGCCGTTCCTCAGCATGTTGCGGGTCTTCTTGTTGGACCCATAGCCGATGTTGGGCATGAGGTTGGTGCCCTTGAACTTGCGGCGCACGCGGCAGTCAATACCTTTGGGTTTCCTCCATGATGACTGCGCGCAATAAGACAAACAGCAACAGCACACCGCTTATACGCATCGACAGGCCTACGCTCCCCCAGTCCCATGCTAAGCATATTGTTTCTGCTGAAGAGGCACACAAGAGGATGCCATATCCCACAATTGACGTACGCTAAGGCGTTTATATCTGTCCGACTGGAAACGGTTGAAGCGCTTCGTGCGCTTCTTGATGATGGTGCGCTTCACGGTTGAAACGGGAGCCATCTGCAGCACAGCACACCAGGTGTACAGACAGGCACAAAGAAGATGTTATTCCTGGTAGTATTTTACCCAATCTTATCAATTTCCACAAATAGCACTTGCAACACTCAGACACTCCTTCAGAGCTGCTGCCGCACAGCAGAGCCCTCAAGCTGGTGGAGGCACTGCCCCGCTACGCGGCGACCTTCTTTGGTGCTCAGACCGCAGAAGTTTTGTCTTCGTTTATATTCTAAACGAACGAACCACTAGAAAAACCGAGGGACGAAACCAACCCTCTTCAACCCTCCCCCACAGGGCCCCCCACGAGAGTGTACCGCTTACTGTGACGGCGGGACTGTGGCGTTGGCGTGTTTAAATTCCCACTAAATTACCCCGCGAAGTGATCCCCGATCACCAGAGATGCGGCAACTTGTCAAGTTCATGCCTTTAATTGCATATAGAAGGCAGCGCATGGGGAGCCTTTCGAGCTGGCCCCGCACCCGCCGATGTTCCTGGGGCTGGCTGCATGCGCTCACCCCAGGGAGAAATGATGCATCGTCAGCTGCAGCCGCAGCTTCGTCGCAGGCAGTTAACCTCCAAAATATTTATTTTATGTATATCAACACTCGGGAGTAAACAAATTGTGACGGAATCCTCTAGCCTGGTACTTCGCCTGTCCAGAGCCATGAGCAACCGGTACCCGTGCAGCGTTTTGCCTCCTTTTAGCACTGTTTGCGTTCAAGAACGCTTGCTCATTGCAGTTTTGTACTTTCCATTTGGTTTAGAACTTTATTGGTTGTAGTTTCAATGAGTGACAGCCTAATTCAGAACTGTCTCCGTTGGCGAAGGTTCTCGATAATGCAGATGTTGTACCATGGAGCATGTGAAGTTGCTAGTACATGGGCACAGCCAGGCGGTGGCTGACTTGTACGTGTTTAACAACTGTCTAAAGTGTTAGACAGGTAGGCGGTGGTTGGACTTGTACGTCTTTAACAAGTGTCTACAGTGCTAGCGCGTGTAACGGAGAGTGCTTGGTTGTTTTTGCACGTGGGGCTGCCTTGCAGTGCACTGCAAAGGCTTTCGATCTTAGCTGAAAACCACATGGAGCTGCAATAGCACCAAATATTTTGTAAGAATGTTCCGATTGTTCCGAAGAAGCATATGTTAACCTAAAGTGCAGTTTCCCTGCGTCCTGTTACATATCAAGTGTTGCATGGGAGAGCTGTCGCTGGCTGCTATGCAACTGTGCACAGGGAGGCAGATCTTTCTACTTAGGAGCTGTGATGCTTGGAATATTTGGGGGACGTAATGTAGGAGTGGCCAGTACGGTCTCTTTTTGAACAACTTGCGCAGCTCTCATAGCTCACGGCAGTCTAAAGATAAGGAAAGCTGGTATACCGCGTACATTGTTCATGAACCACTAACTTAAGCATGGCGCAAATACGCCAGGCGTAGGTTCACCTACGTCTTTTGCGTCTGTTGCACTCGCTGTTGAGCCGTCACCGCTGTAGCGATACTCCTTAATCTCAGCTTAGGACCGTCACAAGCTGCAGTGCAGTGAATGGCTTACACAAACACTTTCCAAAAGCAGCTTTCCTCCCCTCCGGCCTCCTGGGCACAGCCGATGAGGGGCCTAGGGCTGGTGGGGACGCGGGCTAGTCTGCCATGAGCTGCAGTGCACCTTGCCGTAGCTACGGCTACAAGGCATACCCATATGCAGGCACAGTCAATCCTCCCTTTGCTGCATTCATGCAAACACTCCACATAGTAGTGTAAACAGTCGTTAAACATTTACTTGGCTCTTCATAGTCAGCCTGCGAGCAAGTAGGGATCCGAGTACCACCGGCTGTCCCACGGAATATAGTAACATGGAGGTGTGATGTTGCCCGTGTACCCACGGAGAGTGAAGCTGACGGTTAAACTAAATTTAGATGGATGTACGGAGAGAATAGGGTATTCTGAGCATTGGCACGTGGTACACAAGCAACTGGGGTGGGAAGAGCATTACGCATAATGTGGAACTTTAGAATATGAAATTAAATTATCAAGCCATAACCAACTACAAAGGCAACAAGGTTGAGGGTAACAGATTGTTACTGCTTTAAAGTCGCTGGCTTCGCACGTTATGGCAGAACCTCCACCTCTCGCTGATGTCGGCATAATAACCATATTCTTACGCTCCACCTAGGTGCTCCGGGTGTTCCATTACAGGTGCATATGCTCTGTGCAAAACGATAGCTGCAGCTTCCTGTCCACATATGATCGATGCTGAAACTCAGAAGAGGCTTCCCTGGCTGATTGTTTCTCTACTAATGATCACAAGTCTTTGTTCGTGCACATGCTTGCTTGGAGGAGCCACTGTTTAACAAATGCAGGGTATGCAGAACTACAGTGGGCTACATCTTTCGTGCTGCCGGCTCAACAGTTTGATCTGCTCTCCTTGGCAAGCCTGGAGGCAGAAATGGAGATTTTTTTTTTGCATAGGGCTTGTTTCGACCTTCAGCAGCGTGAGGACTTATTCGTGGTGAGGAAGGCAGCCACAAGGAGAATATCAATTCTATTCCTACAAGTTCCTCTCAGATAAACTTGGGAAGATACTGCAAATTAGGTACTTGATGTGAAGAACACAGAGCCTTCTAAGCTTGATGTGTTGACGGAAGCGTTTTGCCCGGTTACTGCTAGAAAAAACCTGTTTGACAAGCAACACACTTTAGTGCATACAGCACTCCCCGACCAGCTAAAACTTGTTTGCACAGTTTTATGTTGGCCCTCCAGGGTCTTCTCGGCTGTGCTAACTGTCTCATGATCAAATGCAGGGGCGGACAGAGTGGTAGGGCGAGTGAGCGGTAGCGCGTTTGCTGAATCAGCTGTACCAATACAGATGCTACAGATATTAGTGCACACTGGTGCAGGCGCGCCGCCCACACTTTGCATTAAAGCAACAAATAACTCTGCAGTAGCCGCACTTGCGCTGAAGGCGGCGTATTCTGCACAGTCATCTGAATTCTCAATCACAGTGACGGTCCCCCGTATTTCCCCCTCCCGTCTCATGCACCACCTGACTTAGAACGCGACCCATCTTCTTGCGAAGGGAGGGACAGTGCCGCTGGCATTGCTCTAGCAGTAACGCTCCCCTTGCAGTCATACGAGCAGAAAGCAGAAGATGTATTGCTGGCAAGGGCACTGGCGATCTTCGGCCATTCTGGAGTCTGCTACTTTATACTCAATATTTCATTTTCATGGAGATCGTTCTTCTAAACGGTCGAAAGAAGTATGCCATCATCAATAGAGAGATGAGCGTGAAATTATTTATCCCTTTCCATGTAGAAGTAGCGGCTTTATAGTTATATATTCGTCCATGAATGCTGGGTTGTTGCTCTTTGCTCTCATGGGGGAAAGCGGCAGCGCTTAATTCCAGCTGCAGACTTCGAAGGAAAGCGTTGAAGTTTCCTGTTTTTCCATGGACTGAAATGGACGTTTGAAGTTCAGCATTGCAGTTCAACAGCTGTATATCTTCTCAGGCGGAGGTTCTGTACCAGCATTTTGTTCATCATTCTCGTTTTCTTTGGCGCAACTCCCCTGCCGGAGTACTCAATTACCTGAGCCTCGCAAGCGGGGCAGCCCGCTTAAATCGTCTTAATCGCTTTCGTCGTGAATTGAAACTCAGCATGGTGTTGTCAGCTGGGAGCAAGCTCCAACACACGTTGTACCAGCGCAGAATGTAGTTGCCGTCCAATTTAAATGGACAGACGACGCGTATTTATGCACTCAACGGAGCTCACAAGAAGCAAAGATGCACACACCAGTGTTTGGCAGTGTTTGGCAAGGCCACAAGATCGTTCTGATAGAATTTTCTCAGCCTCATGCTGCCTTGCTCTGTGTGGAGATTGCTAGCAGGTGGGAATTTCTCACATACAATAATAGCATTGTTTTCATCTGCTGGTGACTCAATTGGTCTCTGCTACACAGGACTTCCGCGGAGCTCTCTCTCTATATATCTTCGTTTCCCGGAATTGCTCTTACACGATCGCTGTGTACTCGAAAACACTACTTCAGTGGAGTTAACAGGCTGCAACCTTTCTGAATTGTGAAAGCGCGAAACTTTGCCATAGCAAGAACCCCACCCATCACCTGCTAGCTGACAACTAAAAGCCTGGGGTGAAAAGAAGAAAGTCTCCGTGTTGACACCCACTAATCAAATTTTGCCCTCCACCTATACCAAATAGCATAACAAATGCTGGAAAATTTGTCCTGCCGCCCTCTGGTTTAACTATACAGCACAGTGCGGATGGTGGGACGATTGAAGAACAGGCATACAAGAATTCGCCTTGGATGAGAACAGGCATACGGTAATTCGCCTTTGATGGACTTGTGATTTTTAGCATAGACATGCATTGACTGTGCCCGGCTGTGGCAGACTTCTGAAATCTGTTCGTCCTGCTCAGCCTTTTGATCATACGAATTCGCTTGACGAATTCTAAACCGTAGCGGAAGAGAGACTAGGGTTGCTTATTAAGGAAAGCTCCACGCCGTTCACATAATCAATGCTGTCGCCAGGGTGTTAGTGTCAGCCCTTCAGAGCAAGTTGCGCTGATGGCGAGTACAAGGTGTACAAGCCTTGGAAAGCATACCAACGTTTACTGCTTATTGTGTGCTCTTAAAGGTCGAACGACAGAAGTGCACGCCGCTTACAAGCACTCCACCTGTTTGGTCACTCAGTGGTTGCCAGGTAATGCGGGCGGGGGTATTCAGCGCAGCAAAACTCCCACCTACAAGCGCCCCTATATTTTGTTGGGACATGAGAATAAACGTGCCATTTGCATATAAAATTAGTTACCACGAGGAGAAAAAGAGGTAGTCCATACGTTTTCCCTAGCACCCATGGGGCGTCGTAACCCGCGTGCGGATGGCAATACACGAATGCTCGCCTCGTGGAAGCATAGCATTTCGGTTGTTTCGAGCTCTCACCTTGTAGTATCCTAGTAGTATATACAGTAATAGCCAGATGTCAGTGGTATACATGGGAAAAAAAGGTTATTCCAACCCCCCGTATCCAAGACCATGCTACAGACAGGAGGAGCACCCAGCCTGGATTTTGGATACAAAGGTTCTCCGCAATGGCTTTAAGCTCACAAGACCACTACTGAAACCCTTGTTATTCATAACAAATTGCTAATCTTTTTATGTGAGGAAAACAAAGAAACATTGGAACTTGCCCAGTGGGACAGGGCTGTCGAGGTTCCTCTATGCAAGAAAACGTCGATATCAAGGTGCTCCCCCCCATTTGTGGGGTGAGGACAAAAACTATCACTTGCTTTTGAGATTCTTCACAAAGAAAACAAACATAAAATAATTGTATATTTCACAGGAAAATGAAGCGTGATTCCAGTACAAAAAGCATAACGGCGTGTGAATTTCGTGACTTAACAGAGGCTTATTCGCCGTCCTGAGCATCCTGGGGTGGGGCCCGGCCGGATAATTATAAGCATACCTTCTCGGCCTTTTGGCTATGATCAAGTGTAGTATCTGTTCTTATCAGTGTGACAACTGATATGGATCCAACTGGATCCAATTCTGTCACAACAATTTTTGTTTGGAGAGGATAGGACCCTGAGCTTGCTCAGACCTTCCTCAAGCGTTGTCCTGCCCTTACACTTTCGGCAGGGTCGGCGCATCCACTCGACCCTTCGGGGTTAACAATCCTTTCTTGCCTTTAATACGTGTATGCTTTTAAATTTGTTAGTTGGTGTTTGCCTCTTTGGTGTCTTAACTGTGCTTCGGTTCGTTTATTTTTCTGTTCTCACCGTTACGTGAGCTCTGGCTCTTGATGTTTCCTTTGCCCCCTCCCTCCCGAGGTAGTTCCAGCCAGCTAGACGAGTCCTTTCGCTGCAGGCAAAATATTAAGAGCTTGCTCGAGTAATGCTGTACTCCAGAAATGTACTGTACCATAGAGGAATGGTGCGTACTTGTGGGGTGTGGGGTAGATACAGGATGCATTATATTACGTCATAACTAGCAGGTAATCGCTGTACTGGTGGTGGGGCGTTACAAAATCCACTGGAAACTTCCAACGAAATAGCAATAGAGCATCTAAAAGTAGCATTTAGCAGGCCCTTTCTGTGAGCAGGATGCTCTGTGCATTGCAAAGCGTTCGAAGTCTGTTGACTAGTGCAATCGACGTACTTAGTTTCTAGGTTCGATGAGGGTTGTTTCCTACGCTTCGATTAGATGTTGTGCGTAGAGATACAAAGTGCCTTCTCAGTTGGTGAAAGGCATTTAACACTGGGGAAATTATCGACATGGCTCAATCAGTGTGCTTTCTTTGATCCGATGATTTCGATGCAACCTGTAAACGTTACGTCCTACGACGAGTGAAACGGGTGATGTCGAACCCGTCGCATACGTCAGATATCGCTATGTATACTGACTGAAGCCTGCGTTACCTAGAAGATAGTGTTTGTAGTGTTCGTCTGCGGTGCTGTTCAAGGCTGGGGGCTTGCAAAATCCACCGGAAAGTTGGGACGAAATAGCAATAGAGCATCTAAAAGTAGCATTTAGCAGGCCTTTTCGTGACCACACACCAACGCAGACTTCTTTAAAGAGGCATGTCTTTTAAAGAGGCTCGATAGAGCCGTTCCGTGTAGCTGAGTCCGAAGGCCAAAAAGCGGAAACGTCGGTGGAGCGGCTCGTAGAGCAGTTACCTTTAATCTGTTCCTGGTGCAATATCATTTAGCAGTCGTCTCCTTCTCCTTCTCACTCCTTCTCAGTGACTTGGTCTTGATGGTCCTGAGAGCTTGCATTCTCAACTCTTGACGATGCTGGCTGCCGACTGCAACTTTCGGTCACTTCAGAGCTGAAAAAGTCCACGGGAGACCAGAAGATGTTAGCTCGAGACCTAGAATGCATCTTCCGTCGATGCTGTTTCCCTCCCTGGTTCTTAGGAGCCTTCTTCGTAATTTTTTTGTGTGGGGGAATTCTTCTCTTCCCTGGACGGCACTCACTGGTGAAAGAGAGTCGCATCCATTCTTGAAAGGCAGACCTGGGTTGCAAAGGAGAAGAGCATCGAGATGCATCTCCACCCCAAAAAAGAACAAGTCAGAGGAGCAAGAAGCTCCCTTTATGTCATAACATTACAATGTTATGACATTACGGTATTGATGGGCGGGAAGGTCTCTTAATTTAGAGACCATAGAGTCTATCATAGTATACACACGTATATTGTCGGTGTCCCGGAGCGCCATGATGGCAACGGCAGCCAGAATGACATCCGACAAATTAAGAGAGCCCTTCTTTTCTACTACATTTGTTAGAGCCACTCCCCAGTCTTCGATATTTGTGAGGACAGAATTGGAAGGTCGGGTTGCATCGTGTAAGCGTCGGCCTTAGCGAAGGCGAGACACGACAGTGTCTGAAGGGGTAGAAGGGGTAGTTGTAGGATAGCTGTTTAAAGGTGCTTGCTGTGCCATGATCATGCATAAAATATCAGTGGTAAGGATTACGGGATGCTCAGGAGCCGGTGGTTTATCATTCTGCATAAGGAGAAAGGCTAGCATTTCCTCAGCTACCTGTGTTCTCTAGGTGAGGACCCCCCTCATTCAGATCCAATTTAGTAAAAAGTAGTTCCCACTCGAAAGGGCCATTTTAAAATTCCTTGCCCATGTTGAAAACAAACATAAAATAATTGTATATTTAAAAAGAAAAATAAAGCTTAATTCCACTGCAAAAAGCGTAACACCGTATGGTTTTCGTGCCTTATGAATAACGAGGCTTCTTCGCCGTACGGAGCGTCCTCGGGTGGGGCCCGGCCGGATAACTATAGGCATACCTTCTCGGCCTTTTGGCTATGATCAAGTGTAGTATCTGTTCTTATCAGTGTGACAACTGATATGGATCCAACTGGATCCAATTCTGTCACAACAATTTTTGTTTGGAGAGGATAGGACCCTGAGCTTGCTCAGACCTTCCTCAAGCGTTGTCCTGCCCTTACACTTTCGGCAGGGTCGGCGCATCCACTCGACCCTTCGGGGTTAACAATCCTTTCTTGCTCTTAATTTCAATATGTTTCCAAATTTGTTAGTTAGTTTTTGGAAGTTTGTGGGTTTTGCGTTTTTCGAAGTGTCTGTGCTGTACTTCGGTTTGTTTGGTGTTTTCTTACCCCCACACTCTGTCTCGAGGAATGGCTCGTCCTAATTAAACGTGTTCTTCTGCTGCAGGCCTAGAAATAACTATTAAGGTTGCTTTACAGAGATGCAGTGTATCTTAACTATAGGAAGGTGTGGGTTGCGTTGCCTACAGGATGCACTGTAGGATGCATCATACGGCAGTCTGCGTTGCCTAGAAGCCAACTTGTGTCTATCCACGTGTTCGATGGTGGGGCCTTAGTATAAAATCCACCGGAAAGTAACAACGAAGTAGCAATAGAGCATCTAAAATAGCATTTCGCAAGCCTTCTTGTGAGCAGCATGCTGCTATGTGCACTGTGGACTGTAGAGCATTCGGAGTATACTCGAGTGAAGCATTCGTAGTATTTAGCGTTGCTATCTATGCTTCGATTAGAAGCTGTGCGTAGGGATACAAAGTGCTTTCTCAGTTAGTAAAAAGCATTTAACGCTGGGGAAATGATCGAAATGGTTCGATCAGTCTGCTTTCTTTGACTCTTTCGATGATTTCGATGGAGCCTGTAAACATTCCGCCTTAGGGACGGTGAAACAGGTAATGTTTAACCCGTCGCACACGTCAGATACCGCTGTGTATACGAAGTCCGCGAGGTACACGCAGTTGAAGAGGCAAACAGCCTGCAAGCACAACTCAACCAGCATCATCGCCAACTGCATCTCGAAGCCAGAGAGACCATGAAGAGGGGATGACTGATGGCTTTGGGGCTTAAAAGACTCACTAAGAGTGCCCAGAACTCCTGATTAACTGTAAGATCCCCAAAACGCAGAGCAGCGGCAGCCGCTGCCAGTGGCAGCATCGGCCACTGAATGAATTTGTAAGGGAAACGGCATGTTGCCGACAAACAAAGACGGAGGAGTAGTATGGAGTATGTCGAACAGATTGCAGTGTACACAAGGTAGGGATTTAAAACGGGCCGCCACACAAGGCCTGCGAGACATCACAACACTAAGCAACTAACCATGCACCCTTCATTATTTGCCTGGACGATAGCCGACAGTAACGGTGGGAAGTGTAATAACAAGTATATCCAAACTAAGGTCCCAATCTATTTAATACGTAATTACTCACAATGCATATATACAACTCCCTGGACGAAGATGTACACCAGGAAGACGATCACCTGCATAAGGGCCACCAACGGCTGTGCAGCCCGACGGACCCCCATTACAATGTTCAAAACACAGAGCATGGTGTTGCTGCGGCACACAATTGCAACAGAAAAGTCAGAGTCGGTATCACGCTGTTTTTTAAATACCCAGAGCTGCTGCACATGCATGCACTACTGCGTAGTAACAGAGAACAGTGAAGCCTCACCAACCCAACAACATCAGCTGAAATATAACACTAGCCGTAGCACTTAATCCAATGGCTCCTGCGAGTTTTGCTAGCGGTATCCTGCGTACATGATACCCACAGACGGTCTGTTTAATGGTTTCTTGCAAAGAGTAAACAGAAAAGTCCTAATACGCTGGCGACGGCCAACAGCGTTACACAACGCACCCAACTGTAGACGGCAGATACTGAAGAAGATCTACATGATATATTTCAGGGCCAAAAATACCACCCAGGATGGAGAAGAGTATGACCTGTTGGATGAAACACAAACGGAAAAAAACAAGAAATCGTAAGACGTGAACTGTCGAAGCTTCCTGAACTCCCTATTTTCACTAACCCCTCCTCAGCTTTTCAAATACCCAAAGCCTTAAATACTGTCAGTGTATCTCAAACCTAAGGCTCAACTCAGCATCCATTCTTGCATATACATGTGTATTTGCTGTTAGCTAGCACCGCTGCGAGGGCAGGAGGGCGGGACAGGGGTTTAGGGGGTTAGAGGGGATTCTGTGCATGCACTCGAAGGACTCCTTACCGTCAGCTGGGCTTCCGTCACGCCAATGATGCCCGTGGCCGTGTAGAACACGCCGAAGTGCAATTCCCACCACTATATGCATAAAACCACAAGGAGTTTGTGGAGACAAGCAAGCTCATACACAAGAATGAGTTTAACAAACATCTCGTAGCCGATGGGCAATCTGGATTCACGAAAAACAAGAGCAAATAGTGTTTGTATTTGCATGCGCTTAGCGCTTACAGTGTACAGGAATTGCAGAAGCTGAGAAGAGACGACTAATACCCCGTACTGCCGAAGGCCCACTCCCCCTCCAATGATAGCTGTCCCTAGAAGCGTCAATGGGGTGGTGCAAATGATGTCACATCCATGGTCCATGAGTTGGCCTAGAGGAGAAGACAGGCCGAGGCGGCGTGCATGTTTTCCGTCGATGGCGTCTAGCGTCTGGTATAAGAAGAAGAGAGCTGCTGAGACTAGAAAGACCCAGTGGGGGGGATACTCTGACAGATATGGGCAGAAGCCGAGCAGCAAACAGCTTCCAATGATGGCTGAGGTACAGCTTGACACCGTCAAAGCGTTTGGGTGTACACACCGGGGAACCAACTTCTCCACTGCTTCCCACCATGGATTCATCAGGGTGTCAAATGGGGTGCGATGGCCTGAAACGTATGCATATTTATGCAGGCTTGCCACGCCAGATGGCAGCAAGTAATGCCCAAAGAGCCCTTTCATGCTGCTGCAGGCGACCACTTGTTAGAAGGGGGCCACCCGCCTCAAAACACCTCTGCAGGCCAGTTTGCCGGCCTCTCTAATGAAGGTAAAGGTCAGAGACAAGTAAGGGCTTGTCCGCACACAAACGACTTATTTATCCCTTGGGATTCCTCTGAGGCCTTGCCTCTAACAATCCTACCCAGCTATACTTGCTGGGTTCAATCGCATCAAAAAGCCTGAGGCAATCAGACGCGTTCCCCAGCTAGGATGCGTCCCTGGAGCACTAGCACACCGGCCCACGAGCTGCTCAGCTAGCTCAGGGCGATTGAATAGGACTCCTTTCGAACTTCCTCTTTCCGTTTCAGCGTAGATGGACAATTAATCACGATTCAGCAGCAATGACGACTCCAAAAAAAGCTAATGGGCCCAGACGTCTTCAAAACGGCAGCGGCAGGAACGCCTGGCAAGGTGCCGTACAATGCGCCTGGCGAGCAGGGCTCTTAGAAAATGCACTCCCAGGTGGAATTGGTAGTAAATAGGAAAATAATACCCTAAACGTGAGGGGAAAGCATCATTTTCCTGCGCTGCCGACAACTGGGGAGTGCCATTGTACGCCAAGCCCCCAGAGCACCGTACCTAAGTGTCTGTACCGGGTTCGGGGCTCCTGACTCCTACGAGGGAACCTGAGTGCACTTCTTCCAAATATATTATGACGTTGTACTTGTGAAATGAACTTACTGTCGTTGGTTAAAGTGTCGGCTTTCCGCTTGGGTGCTGAGGCCGGCATCGCGGCGGTGCCCAGCTGAACTATCGATTGCCATGTGGGAAACACACAAAGCAATAATGACTCTTCAGCATGCCCAGCGGATGCTGCAGAGAAAGGTTTCCTTCAGCTGGATCGGGAGTTCATGCTACAGAACTACAGCTGTTAATGGCACGCACACCTACACCCCCCAGGATCAGGATAGGCGATGTGCCGCGGTACAGCGCAGGGAGACATTCGTTTTTCAATATCCTTGGCACACTGCTCGTCTCCTGCATGCATTCGCGGTGCCAAACGTGTGTGCCAATCAACTCTTATCAAGTGGACTGCGGAGGAACATTGAGCATGCTGCAGTCGTAGGAGGTCCTCCACCTTCCGCCGTTGACTCCCCCATCAGCAGTTCTTCAGATGAGTGCTGCAGCTCAGAATACAAGACATTTCAGGGACAACAGGCCAGGGGTTTGGCGGCATGTGACTCTGGAGATGTGTCGACATCTCCCAGCTCAGACGTCATTCGCCAACCAAGCAGTGTAGGTACAACAGCATGCGGCGGATCACCGGTACCGCCGCGTCTCTTGGGGGCTTTCAGTGCTACTAGCCCCGTTCGTCTCATGTGGCATCGTGGTGTTCTGGAGCTCCTGTGCAGCAGTTGCCGCTATGTGGTTCGGCGTTGGCACGTTCCAATCCTTGGGGTGGACTGCAACGCAAACCCCCGCCACAAGCAGGCGTTAACATCCCCGCCGCCACGTAGCAGAGGCATACCAAAGCACCTCACGCCGTACCTCGTGGGGAAACAGGCTCCTCGACACCCGAGATGGAGACAAGACCACATGGTCCGCGCTCGAGCCACTCACTTTTACAGAGGCAGGGTGCGCAGAAACGGTTAGTGAGGATGATCTGTGAGTTGTGGTGTTCTTGTGTTGATTGGATCTGCTATGATGCGTACTCTAAGCCAAAGCCATGCAGACAACTTTGGCTGCCACTCAAGGGCTGCATATAAGCTCTTGCGGCCAGGGGTTAACTACACTCCTCTGATGAAGTGCTAGAAATATGTTGCTTGAGAACTTCCATTTCCTGAGTGTATCATGACCCCTTACATTCGTTGAAGGGTATTAATAAGTTGTATATAAAGGTGAGCGCTTAAACCAGGACGGTGTACGCCGACCGACGCCGACCTTAAGATAGGGAGTGGCCTGCCTTTGGTTTTAGACGCTGGAATGTGCATGTGCGGAATGCAATATATGCACCATCCCGAGCTCTTCTGTTGCCGGCAGGAACATTGTTTTTGCACTGGCAGTGTGAGAGACCGAAAAAATTATCTGGGAAAACAGTGAAGGGCTCTGAAGGGCTCGCGGAAATTTTAACCCATCATACAACTGCGTTTTTCAGTGTTCTTTGTTGGCGTGTGTTTCCACTTTGGACTTTTCCTGTCCGTGATGAGGGGGAGGGTTTGAGCCATTGCATACAGCGAAAGTTATCTCCCTTCACTTTGCCCCTTTCACCACGCTTCTACTGTAGTCGATTCTTCGCAACTTGGCTAGCTGTCATAGTCCTCCACATCCATCATATTGCCACATCGACGAGAGCGTCGAGACAGGCTTTCCCAGCTACTGCCACTAGCTCGTTCAGTTGGGAAGGCTGAAGAGTAACACACGAATACGGATGGTCTACTGCTGTGTGCAGCAGGCGCGCGTGTCTGAGCTCGATGCTTGATGCTCCCTTTGAAATTATAGTGTGCGCTTAAGTGGAAGGACTTCATTCAGCCTTTCATCTTGCCATGGTGATTAACATTACGAAGTACACAGCGGCATCTGACAGGAGGAGCGAAAAAACTGCGAAAATCTGCGTCATGCGGGTTTCTTACAGTGATGGGATGCATGAACTGGTCGTTAGTACGGCTAGTTACTCCAATGTGAACTGCTGCTGCCTTCATAAGCTCTAATCTTCTGGAAGCCAAATGAAGAAGCTGATGTGTTTCCATTTCCATTGTTTGAGCGCCGCAAAGCAGCAGCGTTTCCAAGAGGTTTTCGTTTTCATCCTGCAGCAAAAAGACAAATGTGGAGTGCTGCGCCTGCCAGTGTGTCTGGTGCCCTTCTCGGCATGCACCCGCATGATTTAAGACAGGTACAGCAAAGAGAAGGCGCTGCAGCACAGTATCCTGCTGCACGCACCCGAAACAGTTGATCTTCTCGCGCCTGGCAGCTGTAGAAAGTCTCTGCTGATACGTTCAATCCTGTAGCGTATGGAGCCCCGAGAACCGGAAAGTTGGACAGATTAGGGGTGGCAGTATTATTTACAAAACAGTTGCACACATGCAAGGCTTCGGTAGATATGCAGGGAATGCACGCGACAGCAGCAGCTAGCAATTTACTGAGACACGCTCAGAAGATTCAACAAGCTTGAAGCGCAGTGACTAACCTTCAAAGACGGATTCCGGATCATGAGCTGCAACATGACGGTATATGAGCCTGTGGTAAGTAGGCAGACGCAACAAGAATATACAGACAATCTGCACCACGCGTCAAGAACTCAAAGGAGTATTTCTTGACTGACAAGGGAGAAAATTCGCACCTTGAGAGCTCCGGGTCGGCAGCGCAAGGCCTCGTAATAATGTAAGGCTTCATCTCTACCAGCACAACGCAGCACGGGCAGAAATATAGCCGCGAATTAGTGTAGTCACTAAGATTGTCTTGCAAGGTTCTGAAGAGCAAAACTAATATCACTTCATCCGTACCACTAGAATTCGTAATCTCACTGTAAGCTGCATTAGCCTGAAACGGTGTGCGGCTTTGAACGGGGGCAAGATAAAGTGAGTGCCTGAAGAGCTAGCCAAAACTTAGAAATTCAGTTATGTGTACACGCCGCCATGCTACTAACGACGGTGGCAGCTACTTCGCCATGCGAAAGCACCTTGAGTTCTTGAGTAATCTGCAGCTGTCCCATCGAAAAACGCATAGTTAGTGTAGCATCCTAGCGATCCCGGGGTTGCAACGACGATTGACCCTGGCCGAAGGTCTTGGTCGAGCAAGGTGCAGGTGCCTGAAAAAACAAATGCCGCACAGCGGACAGGACAGAGAGCATTGCTTCAGTGGATTTGCCCTCCATATAAACTAGCATGCAGCTAAGTCGACCTATGAAGCAGAAATTGGTGGCCAGTCTGCCATTTAATGCGAGGAACTGTGCGCAGCTCAACTTTTTGTCCCACTCTTCTACGCTATGTTTCCTTGCAACTGTACGGATGCATCGTTAATTACACTCTGTGATAAAATACTACTCTTCAGGTTGCTACGTTTAATTCTGCGCCAACTTTAGCATATGCCAATATTATAGGAATACCAAGTCTGACGATTGCTAGAGGGCCATCCGTGAGGTAGGAGGCTTCCCGAACCAGCACGTCCATCATAGGGGCCCCCATACCAATGGAGACAATAGATACCGGTTTATTCTTGTAGAACCCTGATAACAAATAGGCAATCGCCTGGTCTTATGCGATCATGTATTACGAGTGATGATTATGGATGTACAAAACTGCCACGCGCGGTAGACTGTATGAACCGGAAAGCTTGCTTACTGGTATGCCACTCACTCTCCCTCAAAAAAATATGCTTTGGCCATAGCCCTAAGACAAGGCGCCGCTAGCTCACCCGAATGGAGTCTGAAGTTGCGATTGCTTTTCAAGGACAAAGTTCTCATGTGTGAGTCGAGGAAGCGTTCAGCTAGCCAGTCTGCTCGCCCTGCATGTCCAACCGTTAGGATTCTGTTGTACAGCTCCCCATGCTGGACGCCCAAGTGGTAGGCTCTGCCCTCTCCAGGGACCAGGAGGGAATCTCTCGTGCGCGTAGCGCTGAACAAAAGGGCCGAAGGGGCTAGACGATCTCTGGCAGTTGGAATGCTTGATCCGACACGCCCCACGCCTACAGCTTGATCCGTACGGCAACCTCCAGTGACGTCTTCTGCCCTTTTCTGATCTTTACGGTAAACTGACGAATCCCGATGAACTGTCGGTTTCTCGACGTGCGAAAAAGCATGCTTGGACGATGTTAATGAAGCTTGACAGTTACGAGAGGAGCGACTTGAATCAACAGTGGTAGTGAGCGTCTCTCTGGAGACGGGCTGTGAGGATTTGGAGGGTGCTCCAGTGACAGAAGAATGCCTGTGAGTTGTGCGGATTCCACCTCGTGTCACCGATGTTCCATGGGTCGAACAGGATGGGGACTCATCTCTATGGGAATGTGACTCTCGGCGGACACTGTTGTGGGTAACGCTTCCCGTGATTCGATCGCTTGCGCTGAGCCTTCTGTGGCAACTTGAACTTTGTCTGCTTGTACTCAAGCTGCAGGCAGACTGGTCAGGGTTCCATGATGCCTTGCTGCTCATTCTAGAAAGTGATGGATCCACGGCGCTGGTAACAGATGCCCCATGTGTGGTTGTGCGGATGCTTTTCTCGACAAGAGCAGAATAACCCAGAGGCTTTCCAGTAACTGCATTGCGTCTCTCTTGAACCCTGGCATGGTGGGGGATTTCAATGCTGGATCGCCGCCTGTGGCTGCCGCCCAGAGGCTCTGGTAGCAGCTGCGGATTGAGGAAAGTAGCCACGGTGTTAGAACGAGGTTTTGGGGGAACTGCCGAGGCATTTCTTCCTTCTGTACGACCGTCAACAGGTTTTGGTGGAGGGAGCTCGCCATGGCCCATCACGGGTAGAGGGTCTGCGCCGATGTTCGGCTTCATCCCGAACTCGCAGGGGCCCCCGAAACACAGAGAAATCTCGATTCTTTGAGTCTTCCTGCTGGATGATGACCTAACTTAGCCTGTTGTTTCTCAATAGAGAAGAGGTTGACGCCTCATTCTCCCGTTTCGGTCATCGTTCGGGAGGGCGCTAGCTACTGCCGCCCACTGCAGTGGACCTGGTTCTCGAGGGAATAGCCGAATGTAGCCGTTGAGAAATACATAAATGCGGGAACGAGCTCAGCGACCTAACTATCTTGCAATTCCCTGTGCACACTGCTCACAAGACACTGATGGCACTGCCTGGGGCTGGATGACCTCGTGTGCATAGAGCGCCAATGCTTACCAAATAAGACCAGGTCCGTTACCTTCATAACTTCCAACTCGATTACACAGTAACTTTAGCCCTTATTAAGGCTTTGGTAGGATTGGGGGTCTACTAAGGGTTGGTGTGCAACAACGCTGAGGCTACTACAACCGCCTCCGCGTTGCGGCACAGCCACGTGATGGACACCACTGCTAAAGCAGGGGCTGGAAAGAGCGAGATACGCACTCAAATTGTAAAACTGAGTTGATTATTCACTAATTGATTAGATAGCTCTGCAGAAGTATGGTTTACTTGCGCAAGATTGCAGGCTGTCTCCCGTGTAAGTTTGGCAGCGTGGGTGACAGAATCCGACGATCTCCATGACAAAAGCCCTCGATATTGGCCGAGAGGCGCTGTGAGTTCTGATACAGTCGAAAATCCTAAGAAAAAAAGCTACCATAAATCAGCTTTCCTACCTACCTAGTCTCCAGGCTCTCTGGGCACGGCAGCACGAAGGCCCGGTGCACTCATTATGCACGATCGGAAACTCGTACTTCTATTTCCCCCTGACCGCGGGCTGGCTAATGAGGGCAAGACTGGCGCTTAACAAATTTATAGTGTCAGAATATGCAACAAAGATGGCATGACTGTGGTTGCATGTGGCGTTGATTTGCAACACTGGCTCCAGCGAGCTGCACTGCATCCCATGACAGACTGCCTCCTTTCGGCAGCAGTCTCAGGCCTTTGGGCTCCAGTGCACCAGAAAAATGAAGGCTGTAGGAAAGTCCAGTTGATTTGGGGGGCTTTTGACTCCACTGCAGCTCTATAGGCCTGCGGAAGTGGTATCTTCTCTTTCCTTTTGTCTTTCCCTTATGCGGCGATACTCCATCATCTCTGTAAGCTCAACGATTTGACTCCCTCGTCCCCTATCCACGGCCCAAAAGATTGCCGGCAGCCTCTCTCCGGGGGACAGCCCTTGTATAAATCCATTATAAAGGCGCTTCCGGTCCACCAGTGGATTTCTGTTTACCAATGACTGATACTTCTCGATGTAGCGCCCGGTCGAGAGCTTTCCTTGCTTGTGTTTACTCTGTTCCTCGACAGCCTGCTTCCTTGCAGACCTGGGAGTAAGCCTGCAGCGCAGGGAAACCCCGGGAACCCTGCGTAATCTTGAGGCACACCGGGAAAGCGGAACCTGTGCTTGGATGAAACCCCCATCCTCGTGTGTCCCCTTTAAGCGAGAAGATGCCACTGCCAGTTTTAGGTCTTCCGGTGCATTTCGAAGACAAAAGTATAAACCGAAGGAATCAAGGAACTTCTCTACGGCCTCCATGCCGCGGGGCCCCCCATATCTGGCAGGGCGGCGAGGGCGTTGGCACTCTTCATAATTGCTCTTGGTGCAAATGCATTCTCCACCGAACGGGATGTGCAAAGCGAACTTGTTTCTGCGCCTTGAGGCCCCCTAGCGTGGGTTATTTCTCCACTCTGGAGCAGATCATAATCAACATCAATTATTCATGGGAAGAGATTGAGGCTTCACTGTGGATTTCCCCCAAAATGTTTTTTTTGATATTTCCTCTTTCCTTCCATATTATTTATTGATCCACACTAGAAACACTAGGCCGCCACTTTGCGGGGGGTGGGGTTTCTTGTTCTCGCCTGTCGCGGTGAACCATGAGGTGCTACCATGTGTAGTGAGTCCTCAAACTTACCGTAAAGACCGCCGTGAGGTGCACTAGATTCAACTACCTTATGAAAATTGTTTGCAAAAGCAGCTGTTATCCTGTCCAGCCTCCAGATATCATGGCTAACCCTGTCCCCTGTCCAAGGGCATGGGCTTGTGGGCTAGGCTGTCAAGGGCTTAAAAATGCACCTGGTGGCAGCTACGGGTGCACGACCAACCCCACATGCAAGCACAGCAAATGCTCCTTTTCTGAATGCTGTAACATTGCAGCATGCACTGCACACTGTATTTAAACACCTATGTCACCTTACGTAGTCAGTCTGCATGCTAACTGGGCTGCAAGTACAGAAATCATGCAGAGCGTGCTCAGTGATAGAGTCAAAGACTTAATGTAAGAGTCCTCATAAGGCAACTAGCTTGCCCTCCTCTATCCACGAGTCCTGTGCACAGATGTCCCAAGGGTTTGGGCCGGGAAAAGAAGCAGGCTTGAGTTAGTTCCAAGCTCAACTTGATCCAACTCCTGCTGCTTGGCGGGCCTACATGCGAGCGTTCCCAAGACCCGTTTTTATGCACGCATAAGCACTGTATGCGATTGTTAACCACTTATTTGGCCGTCTATAGGCAGCCTTCATGCAACTAGAGTTGCATGTTACAACGTCCGGCAGACCATCCCGCACAGACCACATTGCACTGCACGTTAACTCGACGCCCCAGTAACACAGGGGTCCCAACGCATGCTTGCTCTAAAGAGGCACATTTTCAAAATCTAGTTGCTCCTGCAAAGTCACTAAACCATTTGAATTAAACGACGTTAGTAGTGGAATTCCACCCGGCAGGCGCAGGCACAACAGAGTACTTAAGGGTGCCAGGTCCACATGTGACAGGGAACTGCACAGTTGCATGAGAACCAGTTAAACCTGAAAAATTAACAACTTCAGGTGAATCAAGTTGGTGTGTTTGCCTCAATAGTTGATCAACTCTTCTGGTAGTCAAGGATAAACCGAGTGGGGCTTGCCAACCCAACGATTGTGGCTGCAAGGATAAACCAAGCCTTGGAGGCATATAGATCCTCTACTAGGCCTGGCTCAAGATTCGCATGTCTTTTAGTCCTGAGAGTTTTCATATTGTATTGGAATGGCTTTCCTGAGAAGGATTATGACCAATACGTAATGAACTTTGCGGATGCTTTCTAAGTGCTGCCGAGCACTGGCGAGGCGACAAGCAATTGCCTTCCCTACGAAATAAAGCTAGGCTAGCGTATATACCGCGATCTTATGCACGTATTATCTGTTCTGCTTCTACTAGCGCGCTGAAGGCCTAATCAATTCACCTCCTGCGCTTTTACATACTCGGTGGCCGGGGCGGACGGCTCCTGAATGCATATGCAGCGACTAGTCACTTCCTCCGTGGCAGAGCCGGTAAAAATGCAGAGGCTATACAACTCGTTCCTAGTAAGGAAGCCTTGCTTCGCCTGTAAGCACGGACAGATGGGACCTGGTTCAAACTGCGTGGGTCCTGCCTTGGCGACCGTACAAGCTAAGGGGATAACTTCAGCCTTTCTTCCCCACTGTGCTGCTCTTCCAACAACGCTGACGCAGCACCAGCTACTAAGAAGAAGATCACCTGGGACCGAACACATGCACCCATCCCTTCCCTGTACTGCTGACGCACGCATGCATATTTTTTCCGCCGCTGGCCAAGCTCGTCGTGAAACTCGGAGCAAGTGGCTAGAGGCTGCTCAAGCGGTAGCGGGGAGGAGCGTTGAGGAGGAGGCCAACAAGCCTCCCCAGCCCCAGCGCTTTATTGTTGATGGAAGTGAAATACATCTATCGACCTCTCCGACAATCCCTGGTCACTCCAATGCTCAGTATAAAGGTAAGACGATCAGGATTTTTTCGATTAGATTTGGGGTGTTTCGCATAGATTTAGAACACGACAGCTGAGCAGTGCAATTTTTTCGGTAGCTGATCAAATGCTGCAGTTCGGCCAGTAAACGAATTAGCCAGAGGGTGGCTGAGCCTCCAGGGATTTTCTGGGTCAGCGCCTGCGCATCCCTAACTCCGCATACAAAGGCGTAATTCATTTAAAAATGCGTACACGTGGATCTGCAGGCTTGGTGGAGGGGTCGGCGGTGCGTGGACGGAGCGTATTGGAAATTTGGAAGCAGCAGCTACAGCAGCAGCTGGGTGGCGAGCAGCAGCTGCTACACGACCTGCTGAGAGAAACACGTACTTCTGCATTGCAGCGACTTGCTGAGGCAGCTGCCGCTGTTGGTGCCAATGCAGTTGTGAGTGTGCGACTGGTAACATCTGGCCTCCAAAGCATGCATGTTGAATACACCGCATATGGGACTGCTGTGAGAGTAACACGGGCTAATACTGCTTCTTCTCCGTAGAGACATGCAACATTTATTGGCAGTGAAAACATTCTCGACAGAATGATCGTGGCCTCTTGCTGTTTCGCAGTGGTCAGCTGGAATGCGAGCCTCGGACCCTGGCGGCTTTGCACGATGTGGCCTGTCTTACCAGGGCCACAAACGCTCTTTTTAGTCCTCTGAATGCATCGCAGTAGCTGAACCCAGTATTTGGTACGAACCCGACAGCGTGGAGCCCCACTGGCAGGGTTAGTACTTAGTTCCGCTTCAGTATGCCGATGGCGTATTGCACAAGGATGTCTGTATTGAACAGAACCCCCCGTAAATTCATTTTCCATTGGTAACAGGTAGTACAAGGGTGTTTGTTGCTGCTGATTAGCTTATGCGGACCCTCACGGGGTAGCTGTGCACCAGCTTCGTAGCAGGGAGAGGCGCTTCAGAGTCAGTGATATTCTCACCGCGAAAAACAGCGAAGACAGGCATTCCGCGTGGAAACATTACTTTTACTAGATGGACGGTAAAGGCCGCACTACAGGCAGAGGCTCTGGATCGATTGATTGATTGATTGAAGCGCATCGCTGTTACCCAACAGAACGCCGGGCCTCGTGGCTCATACAAAAAAATACTTGGTCCACCTCTACTTGAGCAGAAGTTCGAGGGGGAAAAAGGGGGATTCGGCGGCCCATCAGGTGCTGGGGAGAGATCTACTTAGCACAAAAAGTGGGCAGATATTCGTGCTTTCCCGAAAGTGCTGCTCTAACGATAGGGCAAGCTATCATGCAAATTTAGCGAGAGTGCGCTTGAAGAGGCAATGCAAAGCGTTTCCAAGCGTCCAGAACCAGTCCTAAGGACTGCACGGGGGAGGTTGATGCTTACAACACGCCGCCTATCTCCCTACAGCAAACCCATCCCTATGCGCATGTGGATCTGTTAAGCACTTCGCAGGCGACTTCCCACGTTACAAGCGGCGGTTAGACCAGCTGTGGCATTAACAGAGAATTCGATCACGGATGCACAGCAAAAAGTGGAGAATAGCAAGAGCAACAGAACCATACTAACCACTACGGCAGACGTTGTCCCTTGCTGATACTGCGGCAACTCCCCGCCGAAGAAGATGCGTTTCCCGTAAACCAGACGTATATAGGTTCGACTCAAAAAGGAGTAGGGATACTTACAAGAAGAGCACGCAAACGCCGGGCGCTCTGAAAACCTTCGTAGGGCTCTGCAGAAGTAACTCCCCATGTCGCATACAGATAAACTCCCAGACGGGGTATCTGACTTATCGAAGTACGAAGAATGGCATTCTAGCTCCTCCAAAGTGCAACCGTAATTGGCGGAAGTGAATGGATCTACAGTATTCTGCATAAACTACTGCCCTTGAAAAAAAGCCCAGGCTGGCAGGGACAGTGTAGCAGGCGTAGCGGGCGTTTCCAGAGGCGGTGACCCCCCAGACACGCATAGACGCCACTTACAGATGACCAGGGTGCTTTCTCTAACAAACGAGCTATCCCTGACACTGTGGACACGTTACATTACTATGACCCCCCAGACGATATTTAGACAAAACTTCTCTCCAACTGGTCGGAGCAGCAAAGTGAAGAAGTCCAGCTTTGCGTTGCTTCGCGGTTTTTGAGCTACCGGCTGTCAGCCCGTGCTCGAAAAAGTTAAAAAACTTCAAATTCATCCGGGAGCAACAGATGCATTATCCGAAGATATACAACCCTTGCGGCTGCTATAAGCAGCTTTGGTGCTCTGCTAGCTGCTGGTGGCTCGTTGCTGAAGAAGTGCCTGGGCATATGCAAGAGCGTCTGTGGTATTCGCTGACGCTACCCAGGGATGGTCCTGCGCAGTTCAAGCAAAGCCCCACAATTGGCTGCCTCCCGTACTCTTCCTGTTAAACAACCCCCCAAAACATGAAACATGCGCACGGCTCTTCAAAATCTCACCAAGATTTGGCGCACAGAAATACGGTCCTGCCACTCTGGATGGAGAACCCGACGAAAGAAATCCCGCAGCTCCGGTGATATGGGTGGGTTTTCAGGAATTCTGACAATTCCCTCCCCAATAGCCTCGAACAGGCTTTCTATTGAGTTCGCGCCAAACGGAACAGTCCCAAATATCATCACCTGCACAACGCTTCAGAAGACATCAAGTAAGATTCAGTGGGCTGAAGTGCCCGTTAACGCTAATTCTTTTGGGTTTGCCATGTGCCGCGGGAAGGCTGTGCATACAGCATTGTGAAGCCTTATGGCTAACGGGAGGCAGAAACAGCTTTATGACTGTGAAGCCGTCCCATTCATTCAGAGTAATCAAAGAACTAGCTTGGTATTTTGGACTTTGTAAGAGCTGTCTGATTGAGTGGAAGGGCATACGTAAGCGCAGATTCCCAACGCCCAGGTATCGGCAGCGCGACCGTCGTGGCCTTCGTACGGCTTGGATTCTTCTATCGGGCGGAGGCACTCGGGAGCCATGAACATGTATGTACCCTGCAATAGAAGGGCCAAACCGCACAGGAATATGCGACGAACTGTATTTGCATTTGAAAGCAATCCAACAGGCGGACTGCGGCTTTGCACGATAAATGCAACTGCTGGGTTGATACAAAAATCACTCCTATATCCAATAAGGCCAGGTCCAGATACACCAAGCCTCCGAGTTCAGATAAATGCATCAGGTGCTAAGGCTTTGGGGGAACCAGATGATGATGGAACATACAATAGCCAATGCTTGCAGAGCGAGTTGTTGGAGCCACAAAGGTACTGAATGCCCTCGTCGCAAGCCTAAACGTACTGCAATGCAAAGTAACCCCTACCTTTGTGTGTCTGACTTTGCCATTCGCACTCATTTTCTCGGCGCTCCCGAAATCGCCAAGACAGACCCGGCCGTCAGCCCCCAGGAGAAGATTGTCGACTTTCAGGTCCCTGTGACAAACTCCAAGGTCCTCGTGCACTGCGCCGCACCGCAAAACCCCATCCAAACAGCACTCTGGCAACAACTAAGGTGCGACCAACATAAGACCCTGCCCATGCTGAGCATGGCACTTCCACCAGCGAATGGCTAAGTGCTGGCTGCGCTCTAAATTTGCGACCCTGAGGGAAGTTGGCGTGTCTATGTTCAGCAGCCTAACGGCACTGGCTATGGCTTATCAAGCTTCTCACAATACGCTAAGCCTTCCGCAGCATCACGAATAAAGCATTTAGCTTGAGCTTCTGTGAAAGTCCTTATTGCTTCCAGCTGTGGAACGAATTTCTCTCGGACAACATCTTCAGTAGCCTCTGCTGGCAACGCTGCTGACACGTCGGATTCCGACAGGCAGCTCCGTTCTAAATCATCATCTCTGATGTTCTTAAGAACCATTAGTGCTCCCCCTTGCATAAAACTTGTGACTGTGTGAGCACAAGCACAGCAACAGAGCTACACCACAATTCGCATGTCAGAAAAGGCGATAGCCTAAGGGGAAGCCGGCATTGCCTTTACGGCTGATCCTCGCAGGAATACACGTGGCTATCCAAAGGGTGGTGATGGGGGTTTGCTATGAGATAAAATACGAAGTACAATGGATCAAGAATGCAACGACTGATGGATACTGACTGAAATAAACTTTGCCATCCGCTGAGTCCGGGTTTGAGTCAAGGATCTCCTTCAGCTTCAGACAGCGCGGATGGTCGAGAAGCGCCAATATGCGGGCCTCTTCCTTAACGTCCTCCAATTTGGTCATGAAACCCATTCCAGTTGGACCCGGGCGATACTCCCTCCGCCTCAAGAGTAAAATCTTCCGGTATCGTTTGCAGCAAAAGCTTGTGACAGCGCCACTAGAAGGGTTTGTCTCCTCTACTCGGAAGACGCTGGAAAGTTCAGCTGCAATAGCAACGCAAGCACATCCGACTTCTTACGGATAGTCAACAACAACGCGACACCTAAAGGAACTGACGAACTGACACCCATTTGGCATCGCATGTCAGGAAAACTTCAAAGGCATCCAACACACGGCAAGACTTTGCCACAGGCGTACAGATTCAACCATGTATAAGATACTAAAGAAGCAAAAGACTGCCATGCGACACTAAGGAAGCAGTCCTGTCTTCTCTTCAGTGAGTGGCTGTGCTTGCGAACCAACTGCTGAATACCTTGTTCCAGACGGCCAGGATACACCGGCCGGAACTTACACATCGAGTACGCATGCCACCATAATGCCTGCTAGATTGAAAGGATAAAACAGTGTATGTGCATCTACTCACTGCTCGCTAACTTTTCACAGACGCGGTACTGATTCAGCCATGCACTGCCATCTGGCAACCGGCGCTTTGAAACCAGCTGGACGTCGACTCCTTCCATGCGGGGCGATGGGCGGCGCATTGTCGATACCAGTACAGTGCTTTCATATTGGGCTGCCTGCTGTATACGGGTACTCAAAACTCGCTGCTGGGGAACGGCTCTCAGCGTTCAAATGACTCGAGAGCGATTTAACGCAGCGACTTAGCTCCAGTCGGCAATTTCTGATTGATCTGAGTGGATTTAAAAACCACCGAGTCGCCTTCGCGCCTCTTCATGGAACGCTGGCCAAGGCGCTAAGGCCTGGGCAGCGGTCCCCAGTTGGGGCGGCATTAAGGTGCGTTTTGCTTGCTCGTCTGTATGGCATAACCACACAGACGCTTTTTCAAGGGTTATATTCCCTGTGACTCTAAGCAGGCGATGTGTATATGAGCGGACCAGACGGGAAAACTGCTGTTCCTTCGACCCAGGTGGAAGCTATCTTTTGCTTCCGTGGCGGCATGCCAGTCACAAGAACGGGCTAGGTTCCTTGTGTGGATACCAGAAACCAGAATTAAAAGCAAATCTATGAACAATATGCACACAAAATGCACTAAGTGTGGCACGCGAGGCGGGTCTAGCGTCAACAAGGCACAGGGCGGCCGGGGCTGGATGAGACTGCGTGCAGCAAAGTGTAGCAACAAGCTAGCAACCTCCGATTCTCTTGTGGACTCCAGGCCTGATGAATTAGTTTACCCTTGTCTTTTATATCCTACTGCAAAGGAAGTTGCATGAAAGACGAAACCTACTTCTGCAGGGCAGTTGTGTGACGTGCTTTGCCTGATGCTAGTACTCGTACCCTTACTTGCTCGTAGGCTCACTACAGAGGATCAAGCAAGTGATTAAAGACAGTGAACACTACAGTATAGAATGCTAGTACATGCCGCAAAGGGGCACTGGCTATGCGCCCACGTGAAGTCGCCCTGCAGCACTAGCTGGAAACAAGGTGCGGTACAGCCCAAAGCAGGCGTGCACGCGGTCTAACCACCCCAGGCCCTCAGGCAGTTTTGCCCCGTAGGCTTTGATGCTGGAGGAGAGGGAACGTGCGCCATAGGGCTGCTGCCCTGGCTAACTCTTCAAGTGTTTGACTAATACAGCTAATGAGTTCGTCGCATTATAATTAGCCGCTAGCCTGAGGTAACGACTGGAACACTCCACAGTGAGGGGGCTGATACGACAACATATGTATTGCTAGAACGGCATATTGACACTATAAGAGATACGGGGAGCTGAAAGCACTCCTAAGTGGAGGGACCTGGTCTTGCACATGCGCAAAGCCGAAGTAGTTCAATAAGCTTTGTGTGAGGTGCCCACGTTAAGGATGGCAGAATATTCATGGGATAGCATATATGGGGCTGAAAATGCACTTCAGAATGGCCTATTTGCATGTGTAGGGTATGGTGCGACGTCGATTGAAACCAGTGTTCAGAAGGGTACAGGTGTAGCCGGTTGTTAGGTAGTGTGGGCGCTTGCCTGCAGCATCAGCCCGTATTTGTTTATGATGCCTTTCTGTAAAAATCCTCCCTGGGTAATGAGCCTTTGGCTTTCAATTCGGGTGGCTGCAGGAGGTTGGGTCCTAATGTCACCCCCGCCGATCGCAGGTCTCATCGTCTATTGTCAGTCCCCTACGTGCTCCCAGTTCATCCTTTATCTCGTTATTCACTTTTCCTTCCCTTAGTCGGTGTATTTGAGGCTGTAGGAAATTGAACTATGATTACAAACGCCCTAATTGCCTGTTAATTGCTCATAAGACTGTTCTAGATACCTCTGCCCCGATTTTGTTTCACACTAGCCGCGCTAAGCTCCTAATATCCTTGATAGGCCCCTAGCTCATCTGAGCTGGCCCCTGTAAACACTTAGGTAGCTGGCTAATGCTGAGAGCGAAGGCCCAGAAAAGGTCTGCAGGGTTGAGCACGCTCGCCTTGTTACAGTGTTATCAAAAACATGGAACCCACCACCAGCTCCACTCTTCGCAGCAGCATCTAACGCGTTGCCTGTTGCTACAAATTCCTCAAACTGGAAACTTCTGATGAAACTGCAGAAGTAGGTACACTTGAAGGAAAATATCTCAGATATACTATATAGCTAGGCATATGCAAGAGCGCATTTCAGCGCCTATATCGCACTCCAGATGCCCTATCTGAGAAGCACTGGTTCGTAACGGCAGAATCCCTTCGGTCTTGCATCGTACTACCCCGACTTCACGGATGCAATCACGTCGTCGCCCCTCTGAGAGATATATTCAGGAAAGATACACCAATTCTTTGGACAGTGACTGAAGAATAAGCCATTTGAAACCTCATGAGACACCTCGCATGGTTTCCGGTGCTTATGCTTCCTTATTTTTGCGAGGGCTTCTTTCTAACAGCATATGCCAGTGACATAGCAATAAAGGGTTTGCTCTCTCTATTAACAAGTGAACCGGAAAAGCATCAAATAGCTGCGTGCTATTCACGCCTTTTAACAGAATGGAAGCACCAGTTTACGGTAAATGAGACCCCCTAAGCGGCCTGGTGGAGAATGGACAAGCATTGCTTGCTGCGTTTCTTATACAGCAGGAATTTCATTGTTCAGGTATATACTATCAACCTCTGACATGCCAGAGAGAGACTTTTCACGGCTACGGTAGTGAAAGAGTCTTTCATTGACCTTGCCAGCTAAAGAAACACGATTTCAGAGTTACCTACATTAAGTTTGTCGCCACGTAACAGGAGTAACCCTCAATGCCCTGTAAATGTTCTTGTTTACCATGATTCCCGTTTCCTCTCAGAATTGCGTCCTTCTTACTCCATTGAGATTCACGAGAATGCGATTGCTGCTAAGCCCAGCAACCTGCGATGGGTTAAGCGCTACACCACCGACGGCGATCTCGCTTGGTGCCAGATGAAACGCGCACTCTGCACATTATAAATTTCAGCTTCCCTTTGTATGGAAATGCCGTTCAAAATGCACGATCATGGTTTAGCGGATCTTTGAGGGGTTAATGCAACGGTTAAGTAGGTGACTGGGTTCCTCTGATTGCCTAAGATGTGCTCCTTACGCCTGCAGCTGCCGGCTTCCGTACACGGCTTGCACCGACACGAAGAGGGCACAAATAACGCCATGCAAAAAACCGTGACAAACGAAGTACAGAGGTAGTTTGCAGCCTAGCCACTTGGGTTTGGTGGATTCGCACGCTTTTCAAAGCGCGCATGGCAACGAGCATCCGAAGAAAATAGCTTTCCGTTCGGTAAGGCCAGCTGCTGTTCACTCTCCACTTGACCTGTTAGTTTACAGCGTAGACCTATCCCCAACGTGACGATGTCATCATACCGTTAATATTGGCTTTCTCAGTCGATTTAGGCAAGCGTTCAGAATTCTCCAAAGTCTCCACCAAAAGGCAGCTATGCCAAAGAACGATGTAAAACCTGGAGGAGACAGAGATCCTGGACATGATTGTAACGGCCCGAAGGGGCACCTAATGGGTATCTAGGGATCTATAGTTTCAAACAGTTCCTTTGAAGCATCTATGTAGAGTGGGATGAGCCATGATCTGCTCCTACGTATATTCCCTTACTAGTTATGGAAGTGGGTTCCTTCCATCACTCACAGAAGATGCAGAAACAAACATGCTAAAAACTCAAGTCGTCGTAATGTGAGCCTCCTCCTCTAAAAGGAGAATAATTTCCCTCTTTGAAAACACTTATTACCTCCTTGTGCCAAGCGGCTTTGCTAGGGTTAGCGCCACTGTCAGCCGCATGCTGTGAGCCTACAAGTACTGCATCCTGGGCCTAGTCTCCTTTAGAGATAAGATTTCTACTGAAAACTTTCCAGTTTCACATCAGCGGTACTTATTGTGCTTTTATATTACTTTGGAAGGTTTTTCCTGCTCAACATTGTAGTGCTGCGCTCTCCATGACTCAGCGGGTATCACTTCAAGTACGGGTATGCGCAGCCCAGCATAAACTGGGGCTGCCAACAATTTTTTGACCTTTGTTACACCAGGGTGAAGGAGCGGTCGTATCTCACGCGTGCGCGCTCTTCTGCTCCGAGAGTTTCCCCCTAGGATGTAGAACATCCCTGTACCTACAGCTAGGCCGCCGCTGCCGCCGAAAACCGTTTTAATTTATTAGTTTAGTGCTGGGCCATACCACTTTGGAGTCGGCATGACCCCTGCCCACGCGCGTACTGTTGTCACGCGCTGCCAGAAGATTTTTCCATGCTTTCCATCTTGCTGCTGACAGCCAACCCAAACGGCATAGAGTGCCGTTCACGACTAGTGGCCACCCCGCTGGGCAGGCAAAACGGCTCAGCAGGGGTAGCAGCATGGCGAGTTGGAAACCCTAGATGTCTCTAGCCTGCCTCCTCCCCAGGCTATTTCGTCTTGCAGTTTTTGCTTATGGGTAATTAGGCACATGAGGACATGCCTTCCTTTGGGAGATTAGGGGGGGTAGATGTGAGGTTGGTACTGGCACTTCAACTTGAGCACAGGCCGGTTATAGAGGGCCAAGGAAGTGTGTAATAACTCTCTACACTGCACTCTACAGTGTTAGCTCTTGTACCAAAATGGAGATTTGTTGAGCTTGCACTAGAGGCTGCCTCGCGGTACTGGTTGCAACAAGGCTCGTTGAAGCTCCCGATAAATCGGCTTCCCTCGGTACCAGTTTTGGGACTCGTGAGTCTCAGACTCTCTAAGAGCTCATAGCAGTCTAAGATGGAGGGCCTCTCTTCAGAAACAAAACTATTCCCGCAAGCCCACTCTGTTGCTGCTGTTTCAGGCTGCATTTCCAGATTCAAAGAGGAAAATCCTAGTTATCAATATCAGGAACCGATACACCATAATGGGTATTGCAAGAATCCCCATTTCGTCGAGTATGCATATTGATTTGCTATAGTTCGAGCATAAAATACCCTACACTATTCTACCAACTGGAAAAGGATGCAATAGAGCTAGACGGTGCTCACGGGGGGACAGGTAAGTTTAAGCGACCAGATTCAGCGAATATCCTTTGCTGGTCTTTAGTATGATTATCTACAAAAGTAAATGCGTATACTTTTGATAGAAAAAGCATACTTCGCGGGCATGCAGCTTGCCTCCTCCTGTACAGATTTCGCGCCGAGCTGCTGAAGGAATCGAGATCATCGAACACATTGTTGTTAAGCGACTGCAAACATCGATTCAGTCATTAAGCACGAACTATCTTTGCACAATTCCAAGGAAAGGGATGACAAATATGCGTTTCTTTAACCCCGGGAAGTCATACTGTACAAATGGAGCACTCACATGGGCCCGGACTAGCGCTAGCTACTGAGCTACTGAGCGCACGCGTCTAGGTGCGCTGGCAGAAGTCCGAACAAATCGGGCATTCAAGAGGCAATAAACTCCCTAAGTTTACAGTAACTTCCACGAAGTGTTTTTTGATTTTTATCAACGCTTTAACAAGCATTTATCATCAGAAAACCTGTTGGGCGAAGCCAATTCCCTGGCCGGTCCAGCGTAGCCTCCATCAATCCTCGCATCGTTTCTTCCTTGCATTATTTCACTTCAGCGAATCTTTACTGTAATTTTTCTTTTTTGGGTTGGCAGTGAGTATTCGCCGTGAACCCAGAGCTTCTGGTTCCAAAGAAGGTGCCATCACTCGCCGCCACCCGCGCACACAAACCAGTCCTGACCATGAGAAGCTTGGGGGCGATCTCCGCCATTTTGGCAGCCTTCCTGTCCTCCGCAGACGCAGTGACCGAGAAGATACCTTCATTTGGAGAGAAGTCCATACCATGGCCTGAAAATGGATCAATCAAGTTCTCAACCCCCACGTCACCACCCAAGATTACCGTAGATGTTGTCAGCTGCTTCAAGGTTAATGTGGATTTTGCTGAAAATTCAGTGCAGGTACAAAAGCCAAGTGGAGAACCCATTACACTGCCGGCCACCGAGCGCCTGCGACCCGAGGGAGGTCAGCTGGTCGTGCTTATCTCCATGTTTGGAGGCGAAAACCACGTCATTGTCAATGCGGAGGACGAGACTGGTGCCTTCCAAACGCGCATGCAGAGCTTCCCCGCCGTTGATTGCAAGCTTTCGAGGGTGAGCGTCACAGGCCCGGATGGTGTGGAGTTGCCGTCGGATGCTCACGTTGCCATATCGCAGGAGATCGTGGACGACTTCAGGATGCCCAAATACCTTAAGGAGGAAAGCTCTGACAATGGCGAAAGCTCTACAAAGGAGGAAGGCGCTGCCAAGGAAGAGAGCGCTGAGGCATCGCAGTGATTGAGTATTCTCAAGTTGCCTTCCGAGCTGTTTTCCAGCCTGGCTCGTAGTTGAAGAATGCCAGATGCCCGTGTTTTGAGAACGTGTGCGTATTCGTACACCACAGCTCCCCCCGAGGAACTGTGCCAGACACACCTGATCTGTTGTGGCTATCGTGGCTCGCGCCTCTGGCAGGAGCCACTGTGCTCCGTTGGTCTGCAGGCAGCGTGACACGGCAGCCGTAGACACGGCAAATGACTTCATTTGGGAGCCGTCGAGAGTGACGACTAACCTGGGGCGCAGCGTAGTGACTTGGGGCAGTTTGTTCCTAAAACGGCACAAATCCCGATTCGGATGGGCCGTATGCGGGTCTTGAAAAAGGGGTGGACAGGAGTCTTAGTAGCCTCAGCACGGTTCTAAGCCGTGCTTGCTGTATTTGTTGCGTGGTGGGTTAGCTGACTCGCTTCCATTCGGAGCCGCGGTCCAGTTCTGGTTGCATTTGTAAGGCGTGTATTCGCTAGCAAATAGGTGAAATAGCTTCTCCCAAGGCGCTGGCCGCTCACATAGGCTCGGCTCAGGTTCCAGCATATTGTTGCGTAGGGAGCTAGACTCGAGTTAGAAGGTCCCTCTTAATGACAGTCTTCAGCAACCGCGTAGTACCAAGGCGCTTAGGTTCTTTTGCTTAGGGCATGGCACTTACAGGCAGCAGTGACAGCTACCCCGTTGAGTTGCGAGGGATGCTGTAGCAGGGTCGCTGCAGCCAGGGGAAGCTGCTGCGACTACCGACTTGCTTCTTGCAGACATACTTCCCGAGCCTCCCTCCGGATTTCTTCGATGCTTTGGCGAGGTGTGCTCCGGCCTCCTGCTGCCCTCGCATGGGCCACCGGATTTTTCTGATGCACCATCTTGCGTTGCCTGTTCGCCTTCTTCTCTAGTTTTTGTCTGCCAAGAAATCAGTCGTCGCGCAAAAAAGCACACGTGAGGAGGCGGATTAAGCCAACATCATAGTTGAACCCAGTCTTGCTCACACTGTTGAAACCAGGCAACATCCGCTATTCGCAAGATATACAATCATTCCCCAACCCCAATCAGAACGAAAGGAACGGGTCAGTCCTGTCTGGAACACTATCCAACAAGTCATGCTGGCCCACCTGAAATCTGCAAACAGCTGTGCCTTCGACGGCCGCGGTGATTCCCTAAGCAACAGGTGAAGAACATGGAAAGCAAATAACAGGATGTCAGAGCTGCAGGTTCCTCCCAACATAAGCGGCCCCCCCAACGACTGTAGGCTTGTTTGCGCCTGATAAGTGTAAAAATAAGGGCCTAAAGGAATATGCGTGGACGCAGGGGCTCATGAGTCTCGAGAAGATCTGTGGCAGTCCTCACCTGGCAAGCGCTGGATGTGCCCTTGCCCAACGAGCCCATTTTCTGTAGGCGACGTCCCAAGTCATTTCCTTTGAGCGACCCTGCCTTGTGTTAGTCTTCTTCGCGAGTTCTTTTAGGCGGCGTTCCTGGCGCCGCTGTGCCGCGGAGAACAAGAGCGAATCGGCAGTCCTGCGGTTCCTCTCCTCAGCGCCTTGGGAACTATCGGTCGGCCGGTGGGCCTCTTGAGCCTTCTGCTGGAGAATCTCAAGGGCCAGGCGCTTCTTTGTCGGTTTGGCGCGATCTTCGCTAGTGCCTATATAATCTTCAGGAATGCGGAAAGGGTTTGACCTTTCTGAAAGACGCCACAACAGGTTCTTCTGCAGCGGCCTGAATGGCTGAAAGGCGATCTATTGCACCGAAAATGTAACCAAAAAAAGCCTACGCCCAGATCGGCGGAAAATTGAACTAGCGGGATGCCGGGGCTCAACGCGAGGGATGGGACGCGTGCAACACTGAGACAACAAGGGTCACCCCTGAGCCGTGCACAGGTAGCTTACCCGCCTTCCTCTGTGCACCGCCCGCAGTGCCTTGCCGTTCTGCAGCTTTGTTGTTGCCGGTGTTGCTGGCCGGGGAAACGCCACCTGTTACACGTGCAAAGGAACACACTGCAGTGCCCTTTGAGAGAGTAATCAATCCCCTGTTGAGGTGGGTACAGAACGTACGAGAGGGCCTCCGGTTCAGCTGAGGAGACGCACCGACTGGCAAGAGTTCGTGTCGCCATTTCTGGTCAAAGCTGCGCTGCATGTCGAGCTCGTGGGCCCCAGTGTAATTCGATGGGTCTGGAGGGCTTCCAATGCGGCCTCTTGCACGCGTTATGCTGCACCCGAGGTCCTCAGCCGCAAGCGTTTCTTCATCAAGAAAGACAGCGCCACCTAAGCTTGCCCTCGACGGCAACCGCCTCACGCCGGCGCCTTTGTAAGCACTGTGCTGCCTCTGCCGCTGCTGCTGTTGGCGCTGCTGTGCGCTGAGTACAGCACCCAAGTCTGGGAGGGCCCCTGAAGAACCTTCGGCTTCAGGTGTCAATTCTCTGCCCGCTCCGGATAGGTATGGCGACCTCCCTAATGCGTCACTCTTGTCATCATCTCCGCAAGACGTCAAGTAGACATCCTCTATGCCCTGCGTTTCACGAAGTGCCATGTCAATTTCCACAGCGGCGCGCCCAACGCGTCGGGCCCGCCAGTCATTAGCGCGGAGGAGGTCTAGCGGTCGTTTGCTGGCGGGTCGAGCTGGAGCCTCCCAGGGGTGGTCCTGCACTGCTGTGCTAGAGTTCTGTTCTCCTGATAGCTGCTGCTGCGCTTCTTTCTGTTCTAGACTCTCCACTGCCAAGGCAGATACCTCAGCCGATGGAAAAGGGGCCTTTAGGGACGCGTCCCAGTCGGTGTACCCCTCGAGACCGACTCCCTGCGGCCCGCAACTAGGCAACCTTGCAGAGCCATCGGAAGCTTTTGGAGGTTTGAGACGAATCTCTTGATACACTGTGGCGGCCCATGTTGAATCCGCGGGATCCGAGTGAGCCCTTGCCACCTCACCAAGAGGCCTCGAGTGCGAAACTTCTGGGGCGGGCACAAGGGGGGGAATGGCATCGGGGTTCATCTCTCCAGCAGACATTTCGGGAAGATCCTCTGCTGATGGTTCCGCCTGCGGCGGTGTAGGCTCGTGTACCTGCCAAGTCTGACGAGAAGGTGCAGGCAGCAAATCCCGTATCAGGGCTTCAGCGCAAGATATATCCGGCAGCGGCAACGTCCCTGCGGCTCTATCCACGGCAGCTGCGACAGCGGAGCTCAACGAATTCTTTTCCTTGAGCGCTAACACCTCTTCCTCATCGAACTCAGTTCCAGCCAGTGCCTCAGCTCCCGCTCCAGCCTGAGGAGAGGCGGAAGCTAGCCCCAGCGGTCGGAGCTTTGTATGGCCTTCGCCCTGAGCCCTGGTGGGATCTTGCGCTGCAGCACTCCCGTAAAGTTTATCACCAGCTAAGGCATCTTCCCCGTGGGTCTGTCGTCGACTCAGCAAGCCGCTGGCGACGCCGGCAATGGAGGCTCCCCAGCGATCTAGAGCGCGGGCAACAGGGTTGTCTAAAGCTTGTGCCTGCTGCTCCCCTTGCGGCTGTTCCTGCTCCGCTGGAGCACTTGCTGCTGCTAGCCCTGACACAGCCGTCGTTTTTGTCTGTTCAGCTGCGGGAGAAGACCTCATGGCCTTCTCTCGTTTGCGAGCCTCCTTTTTTAAGCGCCGCGCCTCGGCCAAATTGGCTGCCTGTATGATGCAAACAAAGCACAACACCACTCACTTCCACCTTCGTGCCCTGCTAAGCCCACCAAACAGCTGCCGCACCGCCATTACTGCTCTGTAACCGGCACTATCCTTCACGAAGCTGAGACAGCTTTCTGTAGAGAAAGCATGCAAGCAAGGGGGCGACAAGGAAGAATATGCAGAGAATAGAGAAGCCTATGAACAGCCCTCCCCCCCCCCTTTGCTCGCCTTGAGGCGGAGTCTGCCAATGACCAGTTCCTTTGATAGGCGCAGCTTCTCTATTTCCGCTCGAAGAGGGTCCAAGCCTCTATGGCGCAGAGCACTGACGGCCAATGGCGGGCCAGCACATCCCTTGAACTTCTTGACCTCCTCTGAAGCCTGCACCACCAGAAATCCCGTCCTCAAGCACCACACATACGCTTAACAACACCCTGTCCTCCAGTCTTCGGGTCCAGAAAAGACCGAATGGAGCAGCTGCCTAGCTGCAGCAGATGATGCTGTTACTTGCCCCGCAGGCAAGGCTTGAGGGACGTGAAAGCAAATACAGTAGCTCTGCACTGCACGTAACAGTTCAGGGTACAGGGGCTGTTGCAACCGCACGATCTGGAGGATCTTGATGAGGGATTTCTGCTCCGGAAGATCCGCCTTTGTCAGCACGAGCTGGAAAGGAATGCGGTGACGCTCGAAGAAAGACAACAAACAAATATCGCTTGCCTTCAGCCCCCAACGCGCATCCACAAGGAGGAAGACACGCTTGAGATTCCTGACACAACACAACAGCAGGGACAGCACCACGCGGTTTGTTCTCTGATCAGCTCTCTACACCAGGGTATTTGCACCTGCTTCAATGTTTCTTTGGGCCTCTGCAATCCTTCAGCAAAGCCAACAACTGCGTTGGAGGTTGTGAACACGCTGAGACCCTATGGGGTTGGAGCGGAGGAGACGCACGGGCGAGCCTTGAGGTAGAAGAGGGACATCTCTGTCCACTGCAGCCTCTTTGCTGCCTCCGCCTCAGCATAGCCATAGCCAGGAAGGTCCACCAGGCACAAACAACAGGGAGATCCCGCCTGAAACGAACAACAGGCAGCCCTGCCCTCTCCCCTCACCAGTCCTCAGCGGCGTCCCGACTACCCCTGTTGCTATTGCTGCCTTTCTCTGCCCATGCAACACCGCTTCAGTGCCCCTCTCCTGCTTGCTGCGTTTGTGGGTCTGCCTGCTCCAACCCTCTCCCTGTTATAAGGCTTAACTGCGTCAGCAAAACGAGGCTGGGGGAGGAAGCTGACAGTCAGGGAGTGCCTTCGCTCACTCTGGCATATACAGACCCACCTTAAAGAAAAACAGCGACTGGGTGCTGCCTGGCCGACGCGACACTGCGGCGGTGCCGCTGCGCCCGCAGAGCTCATTGAGTAGAGTGCTCTTCCCAGCATTCGAACGACCCGCGAAGGCTACCTGCACCAAATACAACCCCACCAAAGCAACACGCTGTCCGCTCTCCTTCCTTCCTGCCTTCCCTCCCCCGCCTCCTTCCTAGGAGCCCACGCCCCGCGCACCCCATCCTGTTCTTCAAACGTTCCCTCGCGCCTTCGGCTGCCCCCTACTAACGGCGGAACCACCAAAGCATGCAGCGCACAAATCCCCGTAAGAAACAAAACAAACCCTTTAAACCCAACGCCTTCTCTCCCACGTCCCTTCTCCCCCGCCCCAGCTGCAGGCTTTGCAGTGTCCGCCTGCCTCAGTCGCATGGTCTTACCTCAGGATACAAAGGAGGCGGAAGCTCCTCCGCGGTCAGAGCCTTCTTCCATAGCCGCAGGCGAGGCTTCAGCTGCTGCAAGAAGAAAGGGCACCGTGCCGAGATCGACTGGGGGTCCCCTAGACACAAAACACAAGCACCACGGGGGCCCAAGGTGGGAGATGGCGTAGGCAATCAGGTGGCTGCTCAAGAGCTGTCAATTCGCCGACGGCTGTCAAAGAATAAGATAAGGAGGTGGAAGAGCAAACACCTCATGGCTCGCAAACCCACCACACACCTCTTTTCAAGAGACGCTGCGCCCGCTGGCAACGGGGCTTCCCGAGACCCTCTCTCAGCACTTGGCTTTCGAATTTAGGGTCAAGACGTCTAATGGCGCGTAGGCGCCGTCGCAGAGGAATGGTCTGTGGGGGTGGGCCTCCCACAGAAGCGATTCCATGAGCCCCTAAAGGAAGGCAAGGGCCGGCGGGGACCGAGTGAGGTAACGACCCCAGGTTGCTGCAAGCCGGCCACAGCCCGTACGAGCCCCACGCCTCTCTTCGTCTTACGTGAACGCACGGAAGCCGAACAGGCAAACGGGCTAGACCTTCCTGTCTGTGCCTTTCCAGGGAGGGGAGGGGTCGGTGACGGCAGGACGTAAATGGGAGAGGGAAAAGCCGGCTACGCGCTCCAGCACGGTCAAGGTGGGATTCACACAGACGCAGAGAGCCACAGGGAGGCCCCACGCAGAGAGTGCGCTGCAACAGGGGGGCCCCGACTGGGCGAGCTGGGGCAAGACAGAAGCAGCAAGACAGGGAGGATGGCCACACAGCCATTCCTCGCGAGGCCCTATAAATTCAGTGGGACAACGGAGGAGAAGAAGAGACAAGAAGATGAGAAGAAGTCATTGGGGAGAAGCTGCTGAGTCCTCGACAGGCGTACGCACAGAGAAGGAGTGGTAGTGCCCCCCACCGCGGTAAGCCGGGAACTCTCTATGAAGGCTCAAGAAAAACAGCATAGAGAAATACAAAAGAATTATTAACTGCATCAGATTACCATTTTACTACCACTACTTGAGGAGAGGGGCCTCACCTTACAGCTAACAAGGCACAGCTGCCTTTGACTGGGGCTGGAAAAGCCTGTGTATTCAACCTGGCGGAGTCACTTCAAAGGAAGGGACGAATTATCAAATTCAGTAGTTTGTGGCGATTATAAGAAGTGAGAAAGAGAAGGTCTATCAAACGGAGTAACATATGACATCCCAGTAGTGGAAAGGAGAAGATCCATCGAGCATGGAAGGCTTGCGAAACTTCCACGTAGTGTACCAGTGCAACTTGTATAGTATTGTGAGAAAATTCGGAGCTTGGCACGTGCGTCATTGAACGCAAGGCAGAAACATGCTCGAATACACAAAACTACATAATACGGCAACCTTGTATGCATTACCTAGAGCTCGATACCTCGAGTAACCCTCTAGTAGCTTTACACAGATGGGCCTGACCGAAACAACCTGATTTTCTGAGAATAAGTATCCAAAAAGGAAAGGAAAATCAGACGTTTTTTTAGGGCTTTGGAACTGGTATGAAGGGAGCCGCTTGAACGGCAGGCTGAGCTTTGCAGCAACACCATACCGCTCCTCGTACCTGCACATCTTCTTGATCATCTGTCCACTGCACTTCAGTTCACAAACTGCTATGCCTAGCTCATCAGATGCAGGCCGGAGCATTCAATATCAGGGGGAGGCCAACCCCCTTGATGGCTTCGGGCTGCCCCTGTTACACTCAGGGAAGAGAAGGGAGCATGCGATAACTCCAGTCTCCTTTGTATACTGTTTCGGCTAAGTTCGTGGTTACTGAGGGCAAATTCTATGCGACGACACTGTCGTAGATGCCTCCTTCAAACTGCTTTTGATTGTTCGTGTCTATGATGCCTACAGCTTCACTGCCAGGTGCCAATGCTGGCTTGTAACGACATGCACATTAGCAAAAAGGGAAAGCTCAGATACCATAACTATGGGGGAGCAGCTGGAAGCATCGGATATGGACAAATCAACAGGAAAGATACAGATAGTGACTTACGACTGTCTGCGAAGAATAAATCCCCATGGTCTACAGCTTCCTGCAAGCCTTTTACACATCCTCATCCACAGCATCGTTGCTCAGGGTTTTCGAGACAGAGCGAAGAGGCAGCCACTCTATTTCTTTTGCACTACCTTACGCAGGGGCTCACGCCACACGCATCAACACGTGAAGCCAAGCCATAATCAGTGGCAATTGATGTTGCCGTCTAATCAGGCATTGAGCAGCAGATGAGAAACGCTAAACAATATTTGCCTGCATACTAAGCAGTACGTTCAGCTGGCACTGTGTGGCTGCACATTTGTGTGCAACAATGTTCAAATTTTTTTCCAGATGAATATTGATGCACTGACAGCCTTCGACAGACAAAGGACTCAAAAAACGAACGATAAAATACAGAGGCTCTTTATGTAATAACAAACTAGTGCAGAAACACAAATAGGAAAATGGCAGGAAAAATGAGAAAATATCTCCGAGAAGGCTGCATAGTGTAGTAGTGGGAAGCAACTCGCGTAGGCTCTGAGGCTCTGTCGCTCGTTACGCGTTACTGGAGCTTTCTTCCTTTAAATACCCTCGATCAGCGAGTCCTCTTGAGCCTTCAAGCCTCCTCGGCACGTTAGCACACTGCTTCACAATGCCAAGCTACCGTTCTAAAGTATAATTCAACTCCCGCCGCTTTCTTATATAGCAGGAAACTGAGAACGAGAACCCAAGCCGCACTTACAGCAGGGGGACGAACAGGAAGTGGAGGGAAGAGTACCACGTTTTTTCAGCGCAACTCAAATGGAGCACATTGCAGACACTATTTAGGCATTTTACGGACCCCCTTACTTTCTTGCTCCACACAGCTCACGGGGAGTGTTCGTATCGCCGTTTGGAGGGCGCTGGAAAAGGCGAAGCGCGCCTTTCACAATTAGTGGATGGTGCCATCTTTCTTTAACCTCGCCAAAGTTTGTTCGTGCAAGCTTCTTGTTCTGTTTGTGCACCAATTCACGTGAACATATTCTACGTGGCAGCCACTCCGGTGGAGAACCAAACTTTTCAGTGAGCCAGTAAGTTTCACAGTTATTCACTCAGTAATGTGGGTGACCTTCTTCCGCATTCACGCGCACAGGGGCTAATTAACTCAATTCTTGAATGGCTTCACCGGCGTTGGGCCTGCCTACCCAAAGCCACTTCTTGTCAAAGCACGCTTGGAAGTTCAAGCTAGAGAAGCTGCTTGGTTCGTGCATGATCTGCAGTCCTAAAGCCTCTAAACCATTTGCTCAGCAAAGCTGAGGGAGTTACTTTCGCTTTTGTTCCGCCGGCACTGCTCGGGCCCCTGATCAGCACCAACCACGTGGTTGGTGTGACTGGCTGCAGCAAGGAGCACTTCACCTTTCTTTTCCTATCCACTCATAAATCTGACGATTCATAACCAAGGACTGTGCGCAATTGCATTAAGGAAGACCTTGCTTCGGGCCTACGCAGCATGTTCTTAGTCGCACGCATTCACTACCTAATAGTGCCCTCCATGTCGTGCTCCCCAAGAGCCCTTCTTAAATATCTGCCTCCCCCAAAGAGAGAAGCAACAAGGATATACTGCCGCTTTTTAATTCTCGGAGCTCCTTAGCGCTGTACGCAATTAGCTGTATCGATGAGGGTTTAGCCTTGCTGGAAAGCAGCTTCGCACCGAGTGTGGATGAGCGGCAGCTTTCTCAGAATATGTCATAAAAGCCCCTTAAATGTGACTCATTATCCTTCTTCTTCGATTCACTAGGACTTATTATACCAACTGCCTCAGCAGTTCCCCTACCAAGCCCTTGACGACCTGGGCGGCGACTCGCCTGTAGCCTGCAGTGGGTAACTCGAACTGTCGGCTGCGTGATCTGCTTCCGCCCTGCAAGGTTCTAGATCACGTTCGAGAACACCACTGGCTTTGGTTGCTTGATGCTTTTCGATAAAGAAGTAATTTGTTCTTGTTTTCTCGTTTCACCGCCTACGCTACCGGGTAGTTTCGGCAGCGTGCAACCCACTGGGCTAGCAGGCGGCCAGCTCTGGATTGATATCTGCTGGCTGCTTCTGAGCCTTATATTCGGAAGAAACAGTACATTACACAGAAAGTGTGGCCTTTGTTTGTCTTCTGCTGAGAAAAGCACTGCCTTTTTGAGCCCACACGCCCGAGCGGCAAGGCGGACCTCAACAGTCACTGGCCCCCGCCTCGTCCGGCTCTACACGCGTGACTGGGAACACTGCACTGAGACTGCCGCCTCTTTGGCTTTCTCACTTTTCTTATTTCTAGAGCAATGTTACAGCACTCGGCCTCGGCCGTCTACCTGCCCTCGCGCCCGCGGGACTCATCCTTGGGGCCGCGCACCTTCTCCACTACAAACATCGGTGGCGACCCGAGCTGCAAGACCGCCCATGGGGTGCCTTTGCAGGCTTCTTTGACGTCTTCCAGTTCAACACGTCTTGGTAAGCTTCTTTTTGTGTTGGCTCGAAGCTGCAGCCCCCCTGCACACTTTTCATGCGTTCCCTTTCGTATTGTTTTCCCCACTACCCCACGGTACACGCCGCATTAGAGGCCGCACCTTTGTAAGTTGTGTTGCCGGGCCCACAACGTCGTAGGATGTTGACTGTCTGATCTCCCTGGCACGGGAAGGTCGCTTTGGGGCTCCCGGACTTTGCCGAGACTGGGCGGTGGTCCCAGAGTGCCGCTTCAGGGCTGTTGAGAGCGTAAGCAGGCACATATATACGGCATTTGATGTGGTGCTTCCACCTCAGGTCTGTCGGATGAGGAAACGTGCAGTAGGAGCGACGCGAGTTCTTGCCGGAACGCCCTCATGCACCGCGCGAGCAGCTTCTTGGCAAGCCGGCGAGGCTCTTCGGAGGGTTTCGAGGACGCGTTAGAGTCTCTCGACCCTCCTCAACCTTCTGCAGACCTCAATAACGGCTATTCATCTTTCGGCTTCATTCTCAAAGCCCCCCAGCCAGACACGCCAGTAAGCCAGACCGGCTCCCCCGCTCGCGCCTCCTCTCAGCGAGCCCATGCAGAAGTCCCGAGGGCAACCCCGAACGACGATGCAAGAAAGACAGCTCTAGGCTGTAACAGCACATCTATGCCCACAAGAAGCGGCAGAAACAGCGAAAGCAAGGCAGAAAAGGCATCAGCAAGGGAAACCCGCACAGCTATTCGTGAGCGGCCTCTCGCTAGCCCCAGACCTTATCCTGATCTGAATGCCAACAAATCCCAGGGGAAGGAGAAGCAGCAGGAGGGGGCGTTCATACCAGCCACAGCAGCAGCAGAATCTGTAAATGCAAATAAATACTGTGGGGAAGCCAGCACGAAAGCTGCAGCTGCTTCTGAAGGTCAGGAAGGCCTTGCCGATTCTTCCGGCTCCCACAAGAGCTCCTCGACATCGACAACAACTTCTAAGCGAACAGAGGCTGGGGGGGCCCCCTTCCCCCGAGCAGCATCACAGGAGGCGAGAAGAGTTGAGGTGCCCAGGCGGGCCATTGGCAGGTACTCCTCAGTGCCGGCGTTCTCCGTGGCAGATCGCGTCAGGATTGACCGTTTCAAGGTGAGATTGACTACCTGGAGGGAGTAGGGGTTAGCTAGCTACCTACCTAGCTAGCTGGCTAGCAAGCTGAATAGGAGGGTTTGTGCGAATAGCTGAGAGTTTGTTTAGGGCACTGTGTTTGGAAGAGAGGCCTTTGCAGGGTGTGTGTGTTTGTATGTGTGTTTGTATGTGTGTATGCATGTGCTTAGGAGGGTCTACCCGAGTGTCTCAGCACACAGGAAGCAATAAAGAAGCAACAAAGAGCAGCTGAGGAGGAGCGTATCCGCAGGCGCGAGGCCGGGATGCCCTCAGCTGTCGGTTTGTCTTCCTTAGAGTGCAGCACCGGCTTGGGGGAGGCCGTGGATTGGCGCTCTTTGTTAGACGCCGCCGGCCTGGGAGACGTGAGGGAAGACGAAATAACCCTTGAGGCTGAAGAACTGAATGCAAAGCTGCAAGAATTCGCCCCAAGGGCGGGGCCAAGCTGGTGTGTTGCCCTTCTAGGTTGTCTATGGGAGTGGCGGATGTGACAGCAACGGGCTATATGGGGGGGGGCGTAAATACACCCGAGAGCAGAGGAATGTATGCATGCATGCATGCATACATGTGCATGCGTGTTTTCTCTGTTCACATTCTTTCTTCCCGCGTCTTTGGCTTAAACCGCACTACTGCCAGAAGCTTAAGTGGCTGTTCCTCGCTGATACCGGACTGCATGCACCACACGCCTCGAGGCAGTGCTGCGTCTTTGTAGTAGCGGAGGAGTTATTTTAACTTGGCCTTACATCGCATATCGCATGCCCAGTACAGGAAGGCCCTGTGAATAGGGATCGTGTGCTGCTCGGGGCAGCAGCATCAGTCCTTGCCAGAAGCTGTTAGGCTGCTCGGTGGACCTGGGCTGACCCCCGGGTGCAGCAGCTGACCTCAGGTGTGGAGCTGCGTAGCCCTCATGTATGGGGTTATTACGCCTCAGCCTAAGGCAGGGGTGCCTTAAGGTCTAAAGACGCCCCGGGAGGGCATTTGTCTTAAACAGTTTTAACCGTGGATAGTACGTAGCTGAAAAAGGAGTCCTATACTATACTGGGCGAGGGGAAGCTATATGGGGGGAGGGTTTATGGGGGTGTGGCACAGAAGGGGGGGGGAAGGGGTTTGGGGTTTAGGGTTTAGGGTTTAGGGTTTAGGGTTTAGGGTTTAGTGTACACAGGGGGCTTCGGTTTGCAGTGTATCCCTGCATTTTGTCCTGATCATCTATAGGGAGCAGGAATGGGGATAGTTGCTTTCCGGTTCATCTAGGGGTTGTAGAGAGATAGGCAGGGGCCTCTGAAATTCTGAATAGGCTCCGTTGAAGCTGCAGAGGGCCTCCATGAGCGCAGGGCGGCTGACAGGCAGCACGGGGCCCATGTGGGTGAGACAGAGGCGAGCCTCCCACACCTGCCGCAGCAGCTCGAAGAAACGGGAGAGCAGCGCACGTGCTGCACTGAGTTGCTGTCGCTTGACAGAGTAAACAACAACATCTTCTTCATTCACGCGGGCCTCTTCAGCCAGACCAGCCAGGTGCAGGTCAGCCCACACATCTTCTGCTGCTGCAGTAGTACCTTTGCTACTACTCGTAGCCTGAGCATTCGCTATCAGCGACTCCATCGCTTCGGTCTGGCGTACCCATCAAGCGACAGCCACACCAACACACAAACAAACGCGCGGTGTAGAAACAGGCATGCACGAAGACAAACAGGGAGAAAGAGAGAGAGAAAGAGAGAAAGAAAGAGAGGAGGAGGCTGCTGATGAGACAGACGGAGGGACTGGGAAGAGGTCGGCTCAGCAGCAGCATGAGGAGAGAAGATTCAACTTAGACTTAGCGAGCTGCTGCTCCACAGAGCGGCATCAGGTTCTGTTCTACCTCGTATCTCTGCTGCTAGGAAGAAGGACCTACAGGATTGGAGGCAGGCTGCCCCGTGGTAGATAGCTGAGGACTCCGCCTCTCGAGAGCCCTCTCAGCTGCTGCACGTGCTGCTGCTTCCGCTATGGCAGCAGCCAACACGATAGTGCTGGCCTCGAGGAAGAAACAGCTGGATTCTATGGGCATCAGTTCTCGGGTTAACGAAGTAATGCTGTTGCAGAAGGCCCGCAAGGCTCTGTAGGTACACACGCGCTGCTTGGTAGCCGACGGCTCTGGCAGCACAAGCTGTTGCTTGCTGCTCTTCAGAACCGCCTCTGCCGCAGCAACAGCAGACACGAGAGGCTGCAGCGCCACCACCGCGTGACTTTCTCTCTCTTGCAGCCAGCGACGCTCAAACTCCTCCCAACGAGCTACTAGGGAGCTCCGCTGCCCGCACACCCCCATCATCAACAGCAACAGCAGGAACTGTGGCAGATGCTGCAGGTGCAGCAGCAGCAGCAGCAACAACAGTCACAAAACAGTATCAAGTGTAGTAGAAAGAGAGCAAAGTGTAGCCTCAGCTGGAGGAGCAACGGTACAGGAGCAGGAAGTGGTGCCTCATATGTACAAGAAGCAGGCGATGTTGCTGCAGCAATAGCTTGATTCTCTTAACAAAGAAGATGTACGTGTTTGGGGGTTTGCTATGCTGTCTGTACAACTAATTTTATAGCGTGATCAGTCAGACACCTGGCACAATTTGGCTTCCCAAGCGTATCTGGACAGAGCTGTCACTCTGTTAGAGTTTGTACTTCTGCTGCCCTCGTTCGAACCAGAAAGGGGCCCCTTATTAGAGGGATCTCCTGTTGCTGTGTTTCTCGGTTGCAGGACGATTGCACGTTTGATACGAAGATACTCCTTGATCATTTCATTTCTGAGAGATTTCAGCTCTGGGCTGAAAGGAAAATGGCGGCGTTGCAGCTCCTCGGTAGGCTGCAACTGCAGGGCAGCCACGAAGACAGACAACGGCAACAGACGGCCGTCTGAATACAGATCGCTAAAGCGTTTGAATTCACAGCGTACATCACGCAACAAACGCGCTGCAGCAGCAGCTTCTTCGTTAATACGCATCGGCAAGGAGCGCGCGAGCTCCTCGCCTGCCCTGGCGTATCGAGCCCCAGGACTTGACAGAGCAGCTGCCTCCAAAAATGCCTCTCGGGCTGCGGAACGTTTGCAAACAGTTGGAGAAGGAGGGTTTTCACGGGCCAGAGCTGCTGCAACTTCAGGCGGCTCAGCAGCAGCGGCAACGCGCTCCAATATACGCTGCGCGAACGCCAGCTCGCTAGGAGCCTGTAGCCGGTTCAACACAGCTCTAGAGACCACTGGATCCGACATTGTCGTCATCTTCTCAACTGTACATGTCGAAAACCACTCAAAATTCCCAAGAAAAACTACATCAGAATCTGGACAGAGGCAAACACCCACCGCAAGGAAACCCACGAGCAGCGGGTCACCTCGATGGGACCTCAGGCGGAGCCTCCGGCGCAACAAAGGAAACTCGTTGTGCTCTTCCCCTGAACTTCATAGTAGAAGAGCTCTAAATACTTTACTTTCCCCCCAAATTGCAACAAATACAATAATTTTGATGGAGTGAATGGGGAGCCCTCCGAGTGATGCTCGCACCCCACGGCCTCACGTTGCTCCTGAGAGGTTTCGATGGGGTCAACGCATTTGGTTAGGGGGAAACTTCTAATTAATTTTCAAAAAAGGTTATATTATGCGGAAAAGAACAGCCTTCGGACATGAGAGAGCAGGCCACTAGCAGCAATGGCGGACATGCTCTGTACAAGTTCTGTACGATTCGTCACAGTCCTCAGGCCCTCTGTCCGAGCCGAGCGAGGCAGCAACAGCAGCCACGTCTCTCGTTTCACGAAAAATTTAAAATATTCAGGAAAAAAGGATAAAATTGTCCTAACGGATCCGTGATTTTCTATTATATGCATCGTAGGTTGCCGGGGCTGAGTCTGCTGCAGCCGCCGCTGCAAGGGATCGAGCTTTGCAGGCTTATACCTCCAACACCATGAAGTAATTAAAGTTTTACATTACTCCACACAATTACACATGCATTTTCCCCTTATAAACCCCCTTCTTTCTTGTGGTTGAGCTGCTGTAGTGGATCGTAGCCTTGCGGTGGCCTGATGCCTGTGATGGGGCGATTCTCCTTGAAACCAAGCAGTTGTCTCCGGCTGCTGCTGCTGCAGCTGCTGTTGCCGCTGCCACCGTTTCTGCTCTTCTTGCTGCAGTTGCTGCTGCAGCTTTAGTTGGTGCACCTCTTCCTGCAAGCGGCTCAGCAGCGAGAGCGCATCAGGCGCTGCAACACCACCATTAAGTCCCCTTGCGAGTGACGGCATCGCTTCCGGCATGTGACCATTGGTCCACTTCAACTCTCCTCGCCGTTGCTGCTGAGGCAGCAAGAAAGGGGGTTGGAATGCTGCGGCCTCCTGGTCAGGGTCCACTGGTCCCTCAGCGGTCCAACCGTTCGCTTCAGGCAGCAAGTGAGGGGCTGCAGCAGCATCTCCGCATCTACAGTTCAGTTGCACTTCTCCAGACACCTCAGCGTACACCTGTCCACTCCCCCTGGCGTCTGTCTCTCCCCAGTGTCTTCCCCCTCTACGCATGCCTGCGGGGCCCCACGAGTTCCTCAAGTGGCTGTCTATGGGCTGGTGTACGTACAGCTCATCACACTCAGGGGTTTCTAGAGAAACAGCGTTAATACCCTGTAGTTGAATATGAGAGCATCTGCTTTTGTATGGGAGTAAGAAACGGGCTTACTAGAGGCTCATAGCCTCCTCTCTCAATTAAACCCTCTTGAGGTAGAGCTTCTGTATAGACACCCGAGCAGGGGGAGCAGAAGGGCTCCTGCAGCATCAAGGGAAGCTGGCTGTTCTCCTGTCTGCGGTGTATATTGAGTCAAAGTTTAAGTTGTACTTGGTGCAGCAGACTCACGATAAGATAGCTGGACTGTTCCCCCCGTCGTCGAGGGACCCTGATGCCTCAGCAGCAGCAAACTGCTGCTGCTGCTGCAGCAGCTCAGCCGCTGTCTCTGTCGAAGGTGCAGCACAGGGAACCCCGCGAGAAGGATCAGGCATATGGGGCTGAGAAGAAACTCCAAATTCAGATTCCGCTGTCTCCTCTGCCTCATCCTGGAAATGTCTAGAGGCACAGAGTCCACCAGAGGAAGAGAAGGGGGATGAGGGTTGTTCTTGAGGGGGCCCCTCAAAATCAGAAAAGGCCTCTGTGCTGTCTCCCGCTCTGAAGGTCTGCCTATGCTGGCCTTTGGCTGCTCTAAGGCTGCAGCGAGGGGAAGCCCTGCTGAAGAGGAACTCTCTGTAGGCTGAGACATGTGAATAATTACTTCAGCTAAACAAGAAGAAAGCGCTAGGTGTCAGATCCAAAGAAACCTACCTTTAATTGCATCTTCGGGGGGCTGTTCTTCCGCCTTTGCTGTAGAAAAAGAGTGAAGAAGGGATACAGAAAGGCATTTACAACAGGTTCATACACTTTGGGAAGCTCTTGACCTCCACTAGATCCCTAAGGCAGCTGCTGCCCGCTGGTTTGCGGACTGCATGCACGAATGCGCGGTTTTCATGGTTTAGAAACGTTAACCTCGATGACGATTTTCTGCTCACTTGAATCGACAATGCCATTTCGGGCGGGCTTTTGTCTTCCATGCTACTCAAAGAAATTAATTTGGCCTTCTGGCTTCCAAACTAACTATACAAATGCTGCATTACCGGTTTCTTCTCTGACAGCGTTACTGGTTTGTGGTTCCGCTTGCATGGATCTGAATAAAGAGCGCATGTTCACTTCACAGTGGTTTTGTATTTGCATTCATATTCAATTACTGTAGAGGAATTCATCAAGAGTTTTCAGGGCTTTGGCTTCCGTGCACGAGTGTTTCGCGTGCACATCATGAAAACGCCGTGCAGATCGGCGATGAAATGAATGGGGTGCCTTTGATGCTCGGGGCTTCGCCATTTCAGTGGGATAATATCAAATTAATGAAGATTTGTAATTTTAAAGGGATAAACAAAAAGTTCGTGGCTTCTTTCAAACAAATGCCTTTCGCTTTCCTTTGAATTCCATTCCCATCGGTTGAGGCAGTTTGAGGTGTACGCTCAGGTTTCTGATCCGGAAACTTTCGTAGATGGCTCCTTCAAAACCCGCTAATCTTTTCCCGCATAGAGAAAGGGGAAATATTTATACGTTACATCCAGCAGTGTTTTGGGCTTAAGAAGGCATTTCTACCGGTCAATCTGCATATTCGTTGAAGCGACTGGCGGGGCATCAAGCAGCTGTACAGAATCTTTTTTCTATTTGTTGTTTGTTCTTATGTTGGATAAAAGTACCTTTTGCTCTCTGAATGACTTTTTTCATGCTTAAAAGCATTTTTCCACCCTTGCTCATCTCGCACGGGCTGAGTGACAGGCGGAAGCCACGCTCGACAAGTTAAGTAACAGGAGGAAACCTCATTCTTTTCTTCTTGAAAACCAGAGAAATTTAAGTACTCACATAACAAGACGGCAGATCCTCGGGAAGGCCCCAAGGAGAAGTGAAAGAGAGCACATGGAAACTTACTGGCTGGGGTGACGTTTAGAAACGAACAGTTCCAGGCCTTTTTAGCAGAGGGCTTGTCTCGAAGTTGAGTGTTTATTTTTAGTTTTATTTATTTGTTTGAATAAAGAAAAACAAATACCGTAATTATGTTGAGAAAGCTGCACAGGTCACCATGTCGCCTGTCTGTCGGTTACCCCACGCCGGTGTGTGGCTGTGTTCTTCTTTTGGGGGCGGCGGCGCAAACACGCATTTGCTTGATCTCCGTTTAGGAGGAGAATCTCCCTCTTTTTGATTTTTTTTTGGGTTTCTGACGTAAGTTCAGGAAGACCCTTCATTTCAAAGGGTGCACCGCAGACCCTCTCCTTAATTGCCTTTCTCAGGCCCGACTATCTCGGGTGTCTTCCCACAAACAGCCCCTTTCTCCCATCCATTCAGGCCACAGTAGTGTATTCCTGTATTCTTTTTATATACAACAAATTTCCGCTTTTCTGAAGGCCGAGTTGTTGTACAGCTGCCAGCCTCCGCCGTCTCACCGCCACAGAGTCATATCCCTCATAGCCACAGACCATTGCGACGAACCGCACGGGCGGTGAGTATTTCATGAAATCTTCACGAAAAGCATTATTATTTATATTATAAACCCTACATAAATTTTTTTAAACCCTAAAAACCCTATT
>OY986946.1:6289737-6292237 GCA_963920595.1 Eimeria praecox | reverse complement strand
ATATATATATATATATATATATATATATATATATATATATATATATATATATATATATATATATATATATATATTGTTTTTGTTTGTGCAGGACTCATCGGTTGTGTGGTTGTAGTGGGGGCAATTGCGATAGTCCTGACGATTTTGGAGTAGAGTTAGGTTTATTAAATTCTGTAGATTGTGTGCTTCATAGCGATTGCCCTATAAACTCTTTATGTGCTAAAGGAGAATGCATAGTAGACGAGCTAGCCCCGGTGTTACTAGCTACGGATCCTGCCCCTAACAGTTATTCTATTCCCCCCATAAAACAAATACAACTTCAATTTAATGAAGATATTATATTTGGGAGAGCTGGGGCTTCTCTTATTGTCGAGTGTATAGACCCTAATATACAATGGATAGTTACTCTACCTGAGGGAGCACAAGATTTATCTGTTCTACGATATTCTCCTCCTCTATTTCAGAGACACCATAACAGGCGTTCGTCTCCTACAGCAGCAGCAGCAGCAGCAGCAGGAGCAGGAGCAGGAGCAGGAGCAGGAGCAGCAGGAGCAGCAGGAGCAGGAGCAGGAGGGGGGGGGTTAGGAGGAGCACGAATAGGCATAGGAGGCCTAACAGAAGCGAATAAGATAGACAGATCAGAAGAGAATACAGGAGCAAGTAAATGGTTATTAGAGAGAAGAGGACAGGTACTATTAATAACCCCTGATGAGGAATTGACATCATTGCCTCAAGGTGTATATACACTCCGTTTAGAATTTGGATTCGTAATAGATTTAACAGGCAATCCTTGTGATAGTATTGGCCCCATCACGTTTACTATAACAAAGGATGGAGGATGCTCTCTTCTCTATACAACAGGCTTTGCTACAGAGAATGGTAATTGTAACGGTCTATACACCCCAATTGAACCCATTAATAAACATGTTGCTTGGAGAGGAGGAGAGAATAATTTATTTTTTATTTATTTTAGAAAAGAAACAAACGAAGAACCAAGTAATTGGGTTGTTGATACAGATCTAGATGAAGAGGCCTTCTTAGGTTTTGCGGATATGTCTTTATTACAAGACAGACATAATAATAATAATAATAATATTAATAATAATAATAATAATAATAATAATGTACAGGCCCCTCCCTCAGGTCTCTGGCATAAATGGATGGGAAGAAAGAGAGAAGAACAACCATTTGTTAACTTTGTTTGTCGTATACACCCCGACACACAAGCTCCATATCTTCTATCTGTGGGGCCTCCTCTATCTTCTCTACCCTTACTCTCTCATCATCAACAGCAACAGCAGCACCAGCAGCAGCAACAGCAGCAGCAACAGCAGCAACAGCAGCATCAACAACAACAACAGCATCTCTATAAACCCCCTCCATCACCTCCTATTCTACAACTTGATAGCAGCACAAGTAGACCAACAGAGCCTCTTCTTCTTCTTTTTTCGAAACCTATTAACTTCGGTCATTGGGCTTCGCTTCGTCTCAATTTAAAAGGAGAAACACATCCTGTGGTTGAGTGGCAGACAGATCAAGAGGCGGGATTTAGGGGTATTTCTATACGGGTCCGTCGCATGCAGCCCCAAAATACACACATAACTTCTCCTAACAACCCCACAATACAAACTTCAAACTTCCTCTCCAGCAGCAGCAACAACAGCAGCAACAGCAGCAGCAGCAACAGCAGCAGCAGCAGCAGCAGCAGCAGCAGCAGCAGCAGCAGCAACAGAGACACCGCTAACGCCTTTCAAGAAGGAGATGGAGAGCTAGGACTAGCAGAGCTTGATGTAGATGCTGCCTTAGAACCAGGACAAATCTATGAACTAACAGCAGATTTGGGGGCCTTCACAGATCTGTCTTATAATCCTTGGGGGCCCCTGGGCCCCAATGTTGTTTTATTTGAGACGGCTGCGGCACACTGTCTCCTGAAAGCAGCAGCATCTGCTGCTGTTGCTGCTGCAACTGCAGCAGCAGCAACAATGGAGTTCGAGGAGCCAGAGGCACAAGCAGCAGCAGCAGATGAAGCTTCTTACGAGTTAGAGTTCACCAGCAGCAACAGCAGCAGCAGCAACAGCAGCAGCAGCAGCAACAGCAGCAGCAGCAGCAGCAGCAGCAGCAGCAGCAGCAGTAGTAGTAGTAGTAGCACAACAGAGGTAGATATGAGCAACAAGCTTCCTGAGGGGTCTCGTGCTGCTGTTCGCTGCAGGGAGGGTCTTTCTCCTCCTCTCGAGTACTTGCTTGAGGCCGACAGCAGCAGCAGCAGCAGCAGCAGCAGCAGCAGCAGCAGCAGCAGCAGCACGGCTGGCGAGTTGTTATGTAGAGAAGGGAAGTGGAGGGGCTTCGTGTCTCCTTGTGTCCCCCGCTGCAGCTCTTATCCTCTCTTAGGCGATGCTTACGAGATAGAAGAGACAGAAGAAGCAGCAGAAGGAGTATCTGGGGCCTCTATCACGGTTCGATGTGCTGGCGTACCTGCAGCAACAGCAGCAACAACAACAGC
>OY986946.1:6267237-6269737 GCA_963920595.1 Eimeria praecox | reverse complement strand
GCCGCAGCAGGAGCAGCAACAGCAGCCGCAGCAGCAGCAACAGCAGCCGGAGCAGCAGCAGCAACAGCAGCCGCAGCAGCAGCAGCAACAGCAGCAGCAGCAGCAGCAACAGCAGCAGCAGCAGCAGCAACAGCCTCCATGGGTCGGAAGACAGCGAGGACGAAGCGCATAAACAGCAGCAGCCAAATTAGCGCAGACAATGCAGCAGCAGCAGCAGCAGATGCTGCTGCTGCTGCTGCTGCTTCTGCAGCCTCGCCTCCAAGGGAAGGCGTAGCAGCACGAGCAGATGCTCCCGCAAGACCAGCAGCAACAGCAGCAGCAACAGCAGCAGCATCTGCTGCTGCTGCTGCAGCAGCAGCTGCAGCAACAGCCCCAACACCCCCAGCAGCAGAGCAGCAGCAGCAGCGGCATTCGCGCCGTAAGTCGAGGAAGCAGCAGCAGCAAGAAGCAGCAAATAAACGAAGGGCTAAACGAGCTCTTGCTGCTAGTTCAAGCAACAGCAACAGCAGCAACAGCAGCAACAGCAGCAGCAACAGCAGCAGCAGTGGTAGTAGTGGCAGTGCTGCAGACAGCAGCAGCAGCAGCAGCAGCAGCAGTTTGTATACTATTAATGAGTGCATATGTGGGGTTGAGCTTTACCCTGGATCTAACGGCCACGAAGAGATAGCGAGTCGCGTGCTGCAGCGGCAGCAGCAGCTGCTGCAGAAACAGCAGCAGCAGCAGCAACACCAGCAGCACCAGCAGCAGCAGCAGCAGCAGCAGCAGCAGCAGCCAAAGAAGCAACAGCTATGCTCAGATGAACTGATGGATGAGATAAGAGCTCTAGACGCATTGTATCCGCCTCTTCTGCTGCTGCAGCGCGGGTACGCTCTTGCTGCTGCTGCTGCTGCTGTTGCTGCTGTTGCTGCTGCTGCTGTTGCTGCTGCTGCTGCTGTTGCTGTTGCTGCTGCTGTTGCTGCTGCTGTTGGTGTTCTGTTCTTGCTCTTGTTGTTGTTGCTGCTGCTGTTGCTGCATTTGCTGCAGTTTATATTTAAGTTGAATTGAAGCAACAGCAGCACCAACTGCTGCAGCAGCAGTTGCTGCTGCTGCTGTTGCAGTTGTTGCTGCTGCTGCAGCAGTTGCTGCTGCTGCTGCAGCAGTTGCTGCTGCTGCTGCAGCTGTTGCTGTATGGCAGGTGGCGCTTGTTGCTGGCCTTATGCTGCTGCAAATGTGTGATCATTACTTCGTTCGTTTGCTGCTGCCGCTGCTGCTGCTGCCGCTGCTGCTGCTGCCGCTGCTGCTGCTGCTGCTGCTGCTACAGGCAGCTGCCGGAGGCGTTTCTCGCTGAAGTCGATCATACTTATGCTGCAGCAGCAGCAGCAGTTGCTGCATTGCGCTCGGCCAACAGCAGCGCCGATAGCAGCAGCAGCAGCAGCAGCAACATCACTGCTGACAGCCGCAGCGCCGACAACAGCAACAGCAGCAGCCGCAGCGCCGACAGCAGCAACAGCAGCAGCAGCAGCGCCGACAGCAGCAGCAACAGCAGCAGCAGCTGCGCCGACAACAGCAACAGCAGCAGCCGCAGCGCCGACAGCAGCAACAGCAACAGCAGCAGCAGCAGTCGCAGCGCCGACAGCAGCAGCAGCAACAGCAGCAGCAGCAGCAGCAGCGCCGACAGCAGCAGCAGCAACAGCAGCAGCAGCAGCAGCAGCAGCAGCAAGGTGTTTCCTTGGGAGACTGGCCATCTGTTTTCTACTCGCTGCTCCACCTTCTTGCTGCTTTCTCCTCTAAATTGTTTTTTCTGCAGCTTTGATGCTTCCTCTGCTGCTGCTGCTGCTGCTGCTGCTGCTGCTGCTGCTGCTGCTGGGGCTGGTGCTGCTGGGGCTGGTAGCAGCAGCAGGAACAGCAGCAGCAGCAGCAGCAGAAGGGCTCATGGGGATAGGGATGACAGCGGTGAGGGCCGCAGCAGCAAATGCAGCAGCAGAGGCAGCAGCAGAGATAGCAGCAGCAGCTGTAAGCGCAGCAGCAGCGTAGATTGCTGCTCTCCTTCTCTTCTATCATCGCAGCAACATCTAAGGTTAGGGTTTTGCTGCCGCTGCGAGTGCTGCGGCAGCAGATTGGGGGGCGACGGCCGCGGCCTCAGCAGCAGCAGCAGCAACAGCAGCAGCAGCAGCAGCAGCAGCAGCAGCAGCAGCAGCAAGGAGTCTGTCCGTATAGCGTTCCATATCAATACGTTTAGGACGGAGGAGCTCACAGCAATCGTCGATGCACTCTTGCCGCCATCGTGTGTTGCTGTTGCTGCTGCTGCTGTTGCTGCTGCTGCTGTTGCTGCTGCTGCTGTTTGCTGCTGCTGCTGCTGCTGCTCCTCCTCTTCATGCTGCTGCTGCTGTGCAGCGAGGACAGTGGCAACTCTGCTGCTGGTGCTGCTTGTATAACTGCTGCTGTTTCTATTTCTGCTGCTGCAGTTGCTGCTTTACTTGGTCTTGCTGCTGCTGCTGCTGCTGTTGCTGCTGCTGCTGCT
>OY986946.1:6249737-6259737 GCA_963920595.1 Eimeria praecox | reverse complement strand
CATGGCCGTCTGCCTGCTGCCACCAAAGACACTCCTTACAGCAGCAGCAGCAGCAGCAGCAACAGCAGCAGCAGCAGCAGCAGCATCAGCAGGAGTAGCAACAATAAGAGCAGAACTAACAGACACTGCGCAGTATCGATCGATTTCAATGTATTAATGGGTAGTTTTGGGGTGTACGTGCAGCTGGCTGCTGCTGCTGCGATGGTTATTGTTTGTGTGTCTTGTCTTGCTGCTGCTGCTGCTGCAGCAACAGGAGAAGCTGCAGCTAAGCACGGGCAGCAGCGGCTTGAGGGGCCTCCTCTGGAGTGTAGCCCTGCAGCACTTTGCTATACATGGGGGCTCTCATCATCTACTCCCGGTCTTCTGTCCAGCCATCGAACAGTCCACTGGTCAGTCGAGTGGAGGACCACTGGTCACATGTGTGGGGTGGGTGGACCACTGGTCCATCTAGAGGGGAGAGGGGGGAGGGGACAGCAGTGAAGCCCTCTGAACAAGATAGAAGTTGATAGAAATGCGCAGCTGTCTGCTCGGACCTGCTGATGCTGCTGCTCGTGCTGCTGCTGCTTGTGTTGCTGCTGCTCGTGTTGCTGCTGCTCGTGTTGCTGCTGCTGCTTCGATGAAGGGTATGGTGCAGTGTCTGCGTAATTCTGCTGTCTCTTCTTCGTTGTCTCTCTTCCTGTGTCTCTGTGATGGCCTCCCTGCTGCTGCTGCTGCTGCTACTTCAAGAGCAGGCGCTTTAGAAGCAGCAGCAGCAGCAGCAGCAGCAGCAGCAGCAGCAAACTAGCTCCTTCTTTTTATTGGGGGTTGCTGTTGTCTTTGTTAGTATTGAGAGTCTCGCAGCAGTCTGTCGTGTTGATGCTGCTGCTTGTTTTGCTGCTGCTGCTGCTCGTTTTGCTGCTGCTGCTGCTTGTTTGCTGCTGCTGCTGCTGCTGCTATTTGTTTTGCTGCTGCTGCTGCTGCTATTTGTTTTGCTGCTGCTGTTGCTGCTGCTGCATGTTGTGCTGCTGCTGCTGTTTGTCTACGTGCAGCAGCAAATGGCGTTGTGGCTCTGACGGCTTCAAACTTGCTGCTGTCGCCTCCAGTTCGTCTGTCTTCTGCTTTTGCTGCTCTCGATGCTGCTGCTGCTTCTGTCACCCCTCCCTGCTGCAGCAGCTTGCTGCTGCAGCACCCTCCTGCTGCTGTTGCAGCAGCAGCAGCAGCAGCAGCAGCAGCCAGGGCTTTACCTGGGAACGCTGAATGGGATCAATTCGTTGTATCTGCAGCAGCAGCAGCCAATGCAGCAGCAGCAGCAGCAGCAACACTGCAGCAGCAGCAGCGGCTGCTGCTGGACGGCGAGACCCTCAAGCGCTTCTGTGTGGGGCCCGTCTGTGCTTCGGGGGTGAGGAGTTGCTGCAGCAGTTTGCTGCTGCAGCTGGCAGCAGCAGCAGAAGCAGAAACCTGTAGCTGTGTCTGATGGTGTTCGCCTGTTCCTGTTGTTGCTGCTTCTTCTGTCGAGTAGTGCTGCTGCTGCTGCTGCTGCTGCTGCTAGCATGCATGCTAGTCTACCCCACAGATAAGCCCTGCAGCAGCAACTGTTGCTGCTGTGTTTGCTGCGCTGCAGCAGCAGCAAAACGAGAGCATCCATAGCCCCTTCTGTCACGTGCTGCCGCAGCTCGCGGCTTGCTTTCAGATCCTGTATCCTCTGAAGCAGCAGCAGCAACAGCAGCAGCAGCAGCAACAGCAGCAGCAGCAGCAGCAGCAGCAGCAGCTCGTGCTGCAGCACCTCCTGCTTCCAGACGGCTACCCGTCGGGGCTTTCCGATGGCAGCAGCAGCCCCAGCAGCGCCTCGATGAGTGCTGCTGTGCAGCAGCAGCTCGAGCAGCAGCAGCAGCAGCAGCAACAGCAGCAGCAGCAGCAGGAACAGAAGCAGCAACAGCAACACCGACAAGAACAGGAGCAGCAGGAACAAGAACAGGAGGAGATAGATCAGCAGCTGCTGCAGCGGCTGCTGGCTGTATTGACAGTGGAGAAGCAGCAGCTTGTTGCTGCTGAAGGAGAGCTGCTGCTTGCTGCTGTTACCTCTATTCATAATCTTCTTGCTGCTGCAGGGCTACCCTCGTACTGCGGCACACTCGTATTCGCGCTGCCACAGCTGCTGCGGCTGCTGCTAGAGTGAGACCCTCCTCCTGCTGCTGCTGCTGCTGCTGCTGCTGTTTCTGGTGCTGCTGCTGCTGTTCCCACCGCTGCAGCTGCACTGCTGCTCTAGCTGCGCTTCGTGCTGGCTCCGTTAGTGCTGCTGCTGCTGCTGCTGCTGCTGCCCGCTTGACACACCTCCGGGTGCTGCTGTTGCTGCTGCTGCTGTTGCTGCTGCGGTAGCGGGAGTGAGTGCGTTAGTTAATGTAGCGTCCCCCGCAGCAAGGGCTGCACCTGAAGCTGTTGCTGCTGCTGCTGTTGCTGCTGCTGCTGCTGCTGGCTATCAGGTTATTTTTTTGTATTCCTCGTGAGGATGTGGAGGAGGCAGTGCTGCAGTTGCTGCAGCAGCAGCGGCAGCTGCAGCAGCAGCAGCTGCAGCAGCAGCAGCTGCAGCAGGGTTGTCAAAGCACCACATGGCAGCAGGAGCATCTCCCTTGTGTGTCTGCAGCAGACTGCAGCAGGATTCTCTATGTGAGCCTCGCTCATAACAACACTCTGCTGCTGCTGCTGCTGCTGTTGCTGCTGCTGCTGCTGCTGCTGCTGATGATGATGATGATGATGCGTCTGTCTGCTGCTGCTGCTGCTGCTGCTGCTGCGCTTGTCTGAGGCGCCTATCTGCTGCTGCTGCTGCTCCTGTCTGCTGCTGCTACTGCTGCGCTTGTCTGCTGCTGCTGCTGCTGCTGCTGCTGTTGCTGTGCCCGCTGAGGTAGCTTCAGTGGCTGGTGCTGGTAGTTGTGCTGCTTCGTTGCTGCTGCAGCAGCTGTCAAACTTAGAGGGGGGGCTTATTGATGTTGCTGCTGAGCAGCTGCAGCAGCTGCTGGCGTTCTCAGGCGAGCCTTCGGAGCTGCTGCTGCTGCTGCAGCAGACCCGAGACCGACTGACAGCTAGCAAACAGCAGCAGCAGCAGCAGCAGGAGCTGCTGCTGCAGGGGGAGGACGATGAAGAGCTGCTGCGGCAGCCATCGTGGGAAGCAGCAGCTGCTGCTGCTGCTGCTAACTCATCTGCAGCAGCAGCAGCAGCTGCTGCTGCAGCTGAGTTAGAGAGGGAGCTGAGCCACAGCCTCCACCTCGCGCTGCTGCTGCAAGCTGCAGCAGACGGTGCTACAGGTCGCTGCTGCAGCATGAGGCTGCTGCTGCCGCTAGAGAGTCAAAGCTACGACTTTGGGGTGAGCTGGGCACCAAGTGCTGCTGCTGCTGCTGTTGCTGCTGCTGCTGCTGCTGTTGCTGCTGCTGCTGCTGCTGGTGGTGGTGGTGGGATGTGTGTGAGGCACTTAAGTGGTTGTGTTGCTGCTGCTGTTGCTGCTGCTGTTGCTGCTGCTGCTGCGCTTCAGCATCTCGTGTTTGCTGTCTTTTTAAATATTTTTATCTTGAGAGGCTCCTCGCCTATTGGCGGCTCGGCCAGCCCAGTCGACGCCGCTAGCCCCACACAGCAGCAGCAGCAGCAGCAGCAGCAGCAGCAGCAGCAGGTGGTGCTGCCACAGACCCTGCCTACGTTTGTGAGAGTAGGCGGAGGCGGATACATTAAGCCTTTCCCTTGCGTGAGCTCTGATGCAGCTGCTGCAGCAAACAGCAGCAACAGCAGCAGCAGCACAGCAGCAACGTCTGGTTCAGGTGCAGCAGAGGCGAGTGAGAGTGCTGCAGCAGCTTGCGGCTCTGCAGCAGCAGCAGCAGCAGCAGCAGCAGCAAGAGGTATCTCAGTGGGGGGGTTAGATCATCATAGAAACTATCTTGTGCTGTCTTATGATTTAGATTTAGAGGCTGTACTATCTTTAGTAGCTGGCGCCGACGCAGCCGCAGCAGCAGCTGCTGCTGCTGCTGCTCTGAAACAGCAGCAGCAGCAGCAGCAGCAGCAAAATCGCAAGACTGGCGGCTCAAGGCCCTTCTCCTCTGTGCATATTACAGCTTCACTAAGCGAAGAGGCCCTCGAGGAGGGCGGAAGCGCTGCTGCTGCTGCTGCTGCTGCTGCTGCTGCGCAGCAGCAGCAGCAGCAGCAGCAGGAGATGCTGTCGCTGCAGCACTTGCTGCAGCCGCAGCAGCAGCGCTGCAGCAACGATCCCTGGGTTGTTCTTACAACCGCCAGCAGTCGTCTTGTCCCTCTCGGCGTTGCTGTTGCGAATCGTCTCATAAGGAGGGGGGTTGCTGTAAGACAGATACTCTTGCTGCTGCTGCTGCTGCTGCTGCTGCTGCTGCTGCACCTGCTGGTGTTTCTGCATTTGCTGCTGCTGCTGCATCTGCTGCTGTTGCTGCATCTGCTGCCGTGCTGCTGTTGTGTCTTGCTTCTCATATGTGCTGTATATGTCCTTCGGCTTCGTTGTTGCTGCTATACAGCAGCAGCAGCAGCTGCTGCTGCTGCTGCTGCTGCTGTTGGTCCTCCTCGTCTTTGTGTTCACGTTGCTGCCCCTCTGTCTGCTGCTTCTCCTGCTGCTGCACCCGCTGCTGCTGCTGCTGCACTGTGCTGCTGCACCTTCTGCTGCTGTTGCTGCTGCTATTACACCTGCTGCTACTTTTCACGTGCTTCTGCTGCACCTTCTTCTGCTGCTGCACCTTCTGCTGCTGCTGCTGCTGCTGCTGCTGCTGCTGCTGCACCTTCTGCTGCTGCTGCTGCTGCTGCTGCTGCAGGCAGTGATGCGGATTCAGCCTGTCATAGAGGTCTCTCGGTTTCAGGATGCTTTGAGGCGACATCGCAGTGTTAAATATCATGTTGTTATACAGCAGCAGCAGAAAAACAGCAGCAGCAGGAAGCAGCAGCTGCTGCTGCGCTCTCATCAGCTCCTGCAGCAGCACGAAATGCAAATGCCACAACAGCAGCAGCAGCAGCAGCAACAGCAGCAGCAGCAGCAGCAGCAGCAGCATGATGGACCCTCGGTGCAGGCAGCTGCCGGCTGTGCTGATGATGATAGTAGCTCTGTCTTACATTCTTCAAGCAGCAGCAGCAGCAGCAGCAGCAGCAGCAGCAGCAAGTATATCCCTCTATCTGTTTGTCACAGTGATAGAAGAAGCTCTGTAGGGCTATCTTCTGTGGATGCTGCTGCTGCTGCTGCTGCTGCTCCTGTCGTCTTCAGCCTCACACAGCTGCAGAAGCCTGCAACTGTTGCAGCAGGCAGCAGCAGCAGCAGCAGCAGCAACAGCAACAGACGCAGGTGTAAGCCCGTCCGTCATCTGACCGCTCAAGCCCTCATCTCTGTGCTGGTTGCTGCAGCAGCACCAGCGAGGCGCTGAGAAATGCAGCAGCAGCAGCAGCAGCAACAGCAGCAGCAGCAACAGCAGCAGCAGCAAGGGCTGCTGCAGCATTTGCTGCTTATAGTCTGTAGTATATTATCGTCTGCTGCACCTCTTTAAAAGGTGGCTAGCAGGTGTGGGTGGCTAGCTAGCTAGCTAGCCATTGAGCTAGCTAGCTACCCCACCGCTAGCTAGCTAGCTAGCTAGCTAGCTAGCTGTACAGCTGTAGGTACCCCTCCCTATGGCTGGTGTTCGTGCGGCGTTTTGTAGCAGTCATCGCGACGCGTCGGCTAGCTGATAGCTAGCTGGTAGCTAGCTGATGGCTAGCTGATAGCTAGCTGGTGGGTAGCTGATGGCTAGCTGATGGCTAGCTGGTGGCTAGCCGATAGCTAGCTGATAGCTAGCTGGTGGCTAGCTGATAGCTAGCGGATAGCTAGCCGGTGGCTAGCTGGTGGCTAGCTGATAGCTAGCTGGTGGCTAGCTGATAGCTAGGTGTCAGCGTTCAGTTGATTTTACTGTAGCCCTCTGTTTGTTCCTCACAGCAAAAGAAGCAGGCAGCCATACACCCCAGCAGCAGCAGAAGCAGCAGCAGCAGCAACAACAGCAACTGCTGCTGCTGCTGCTGCTGCTCCATGGCTTGGCTGCTAAACATCACAGGGGTGGCAGCGGCTGCTGCTGCTACTGCTGCTGCTGCTGCTGCTGCTGCTGCTTCTGTTGCTGCATGCGGCCAAAGCAGCAGTCACAAAGGAAGACGTGCATGCAGCAGCCCCGAGCAAATCATCTTTATCTTTTAATGAGTTTACTACTACTTGCTAGCTGAGGTGTCTATGAGCAAGATCTAAATGCTGCTGCTGTTGCTGCTGTTGCTGCTGCTGCTGTTGCTGCTGCTGCTGCAGCAGCAGCAGCAGCAGCAAGAGCAGCCCACACAGCGTCGGGTGTACTAGTTCTCTGAAAACGTGCAGAGGTAGAGCAAGTCAGCTGCTTATGACAGTTCCAGCAGCAGCAGCAGCAGCAGCTAGTGCTGCAGCAGCAGCAGCTGCTGCTGCAGCAGCAGCAGCAGCAGCAGCTAGTGCTGTAGGGTTTGCTGCTGCAGCTGGTGCCGATAGCAGCATTCAGCGACTAGCTGCTGCAGAAGCAAAAGACAGAGAGGCGCAACAGAAGACTGCTGCAGCAGTCCACGCGTGTTTGCTGCTGCTGCTGCAGCTCTTACTAATGCTGCTGCTGCTGCTGTTGCTGCTGCTGCTGCTGCTGCTGTTCTAGTGCCTTCAGCCTCTCCCCCGCTCATACGTTAACGTTCACTTCCCCGTCGCACCTGCAACAGCTCCAGCAGCAGGTGCTGGAGGGTTTGCTGCTGCTGCTGCTGCTGCTGCTGCTGCTGCTGCTGTACCTGCCTGCTGCTGAAGAGCAGCCTGCGGCTGGGAGGCGGGCTGCTGATTATTAGAAGGCTGCTGCAGCGGCGCTTGCTGCTGCTGCTGCGCGGGGGATAGCTGCTGCTGCTGCTGTTGAGCAGCAGGCTGTTGTTGCTGCAGGACAGGTTGCTGCTGCTGCACGGTTGGTTGCTGCTGCTGCAAGCTAGGCTGCTGCTGCTGCAAACTAGGCTGGTGCTGCTGCAAGCTAGGCTGCTGCTGCTGCAAAGCGGGCTGCTGCTGCTGCGAAGCAGGCTGTTGCTGCTGCACCGGGGGTTGCTGCTGCTGCACGGGAGGCTGCTGCTGCTGCTGCACAGGAGGCTGCTGCTGCTGCTGCAAGGTAGGCTGCTGCTGCTGCAAAGCGGGCTGCTGCTGCTGCACAGCAGGCTGTTGCTGCTGCACCGGGGGTTGCTGCTGCTGCACGGGAGGCTGCTGCTGCTGCTGCTGCACAGCAGGCTGCTGCTGCTGCTGCACAGCAGGCTGCTGCTGCTGCACAGCAGGCTGCTGCTGCTGCTGCAAGGCAGGCTGCTGCTGCTGCAAAGCGGGCTGCTGCTGCTGCACGGGAGGTTGCTGCTGCTGCACGGGAGGTTGCTGCTGCTGCACAGCAGGCTGCTGCTCCTGCAGCACAGGCTGCGGCTGCTGCAATGGAAGTTGCTGCTGCTGCAAGGGAAGCTGCTGCTGCTGCTGCTGCTGCTGCGGCAACGCAGATGGCTGCTGCTGCACAGGAGGCTGCTGCTGCTGCTGCAAGGGAGGCTGGTGTTGCTGCTGCTGCAAGGGAGGTTGTTGCTGCTGCTGCAATGGAGGCTGCTGCTGCTGTTGCAAGGGAGGCTGTTGCTGCTGCAAAGCAGGCTGCTGCTGCTGCTGCACAGGAGGTTGCTGCTGCTGCTGCACAGGAGGTTGCTGCTGCTGCTGCACAGGAGGCTGCTGCTGCTGCTGCTGTTGCACAGGAGACTGCTGCTGCTGCTGCGGCTGCTGCACCTGCTGCGGCTGCTGCACCGGAGGTTGCTGCTGCTGCTGCTGCTGCCCGGAAGGCTGCTCCGGCAGGAGTAGTGGCTGCTGCAGCTGAGGATTTTGCTGCTGCGGTTGTTGCTGCTGCTGCTGCGGTTGCTGCTGCTGCTGCTGCGGTTGCTGCTGCTGCTGCTGCGGTTGTTGCTGCTGCTGCTGCTGCGGTTGTTGCTGCTGCTGCTGCTGCGGTTGCTGCTGCTGTTGCTGCTGAGGTGAACCCTGAGCTTCTGCATTCGCTGAAGTCTGTTGCATCGGCGGCTGCTGCTGCTGTTGCTGCTGCGCGGGAGGTTGCTGTTGTACGTGCTGCTGCTGCTGCTGCTGCTGTTGCTGCTGCTGCTGTAACAGCTGCAGCTGCTGCTCCTGTTCTCGCTTCTCGCGTACGTGTCTCTGCAGATTATTAAACTTGTCTCGGCCGGTTAGAGGCGGTGTTTGTTGCTGCTGCTGCTGCTGCTGCTGCTGCTGCTGCTGCTGCTCTGTTGTAGATACACTGTCTAGAGGATGTGTGGGGGCTTCATTCTGTTCGCTAGGAGAGTGTTCAACAGCAGCAGCAGCAGCAGCTGCTGCTGCTGCTGCTGCTGCTGTTGGAGCTCCCTCAGCTCTGCTGCTGTCGTTGCTGCTGCTGTTGCTGCTGCTGCTCCCGCTGCTGCTGCTGCTGCTGCTGGCTAGGCCCAGACACCACAGCGCCTTCGACAGCATAACGAAAACTAAGCAGCAGCAAATACAAGCAACCAAGCACATCAAAAACCAGTGACGGAGGCGGCCTGACCGTAGCTGCGAAGACACACCAAATACACTAAACACACACACCTCCAGCAGCAGCAGCAGCAGCAGCAGCAGCAACAGCAGCAACAGCAGCAACAGCAGCAGCAGCTGCTGCAGATAGACGTGCATGCATGCAAAACGAACGATAAACAGACAGAGAAATGTCTTCTATAAACAATTATATTATTAAGACAAATATATATATTATAAAGGTATATATATATATATATATATATATATATATATATATATACATAATAAAATTGAATATACAGAGAAGAAAGAGTAAGAAGGAGACAGAGAGTTGAGGCAACAAAACAGAGAGAAGAAGAGAGGAGACAAAAGCAGCAACCAAACAAACAAAGAAGACAGAAAAATATATAACATATACAAATAAATAAACAAACATAATAAATAAATATAAATAAATAAATAAATAATAAACAAATAAATAAACAAACAAATAAATAAATAAATAAATAAATAAACAAACAAACAAATAAGCACACAAGCAAATAAACAAATAAACATACAAACAAATAAACAACCAAACAAATAAACAAATAAACGAATAAATAAATAAACAAATAAATAAACAAACAAATAAACAAATAAATAAATAAATAAATAAACATACAATCCTCGAAATGGAAGCCCTGCCCTCAGCCAAGGAATGCCCCCAGCGCGACACCTGAGCCACACAAACAGCAGCAGCAGCAGCAGCAACAGCAGCAGCAGCAACAGCAGCAGCAGCAACAGCAGCAGCAGCAACAGCAGCAGCAGCAACAGCACCCATAGTAGCATAAGTAAGACCCGCAGCAGCAGCAGCAGCAGCAGCAGCAGCAGCAGCAGCAGCAACATCCCCAGCAGCTGCAGCAACTTCTGCAGCAGCTACCGCAGCACGCGCACTATCAGCTGTACCCGAAGCAGCAGCAGCACCACCACAACCACCACCAACAGCAACACCAACAGCAACAGCAGCAATCGCAGCAACAGCAACAGCAGCAGCAGCAGCAGCAAGGCCTGTCTGCTGCTGCTGCTGCTGCTGCTGCTGCTGCTGCTGCTGCTGCTATACATACCTGTCCCCTCGACCGTATAATCGTCTGTCTCTGCGCCTCCAGCGTAGAAGTCACAAAACTCCCTACTTGCTCTGTCTCCAGAGCCAGCATATGCGCCCGCTGCAGCAGCAGCAGCAACAGCAGCAGCAGCAGCAACAGCAGCAGCAGCAACAGCAGCAGCAGCAGTAGTAGAAGGGACGTCAGCAGCGCCTACCTCTCTGTCCCTCTGTCTGTCTCTCCCTGTCTACATATCTATCTGTCTATTTATTTATCTGTCTCTTTATCTATCTATTTATCTATCTATTTATCTATCTGTCTCTATCTATTTATATACTTATCTGTCTCTTCATCTGTCTCTTCACCTATCTATCTATCTATC
>OY986946.1:6237237-6239737 GCA_963920595.1 Eimeria praecox | reverse complement strand
AATACTTAGAGACTTGCCTATACTTTTACCCCAGGCACCCATATACGGCTAAAGCATTTTCTTTTTTTGTAGTCCTTCTGCTAGCTACTCCCTTCCCCAAGACTATGTATGCCCTCTGACTATGACCTCATTCCTTATTCTCTCGCGCTTGCTACAGATTGCCAGTTGGACATCTGGGCCCGTTCTCTTATCCTATCTGTCAAGACCCTTGACACTTTATGAAGAGGCTTAGGTGTAGGTGTAAGGGTGAAGGATTCTAAAGCGAAACATCCAGAAAGAATGCTACTTACACTAGAGTGAGGCTTCGCAGGCTACACCGCCTCTCTCAGCACAAGCTGTTGGCCCTTCCCATTGATCTAAACATTCAACAATAAAAGGAAGAGCTGAAAGCCAATTATTTTACTATGATCCTGCATACGCAGGATCATAGTTGGGCTTCATTCCCCCCTCACCAAGGAAGAGCCACGGGTCACCTGCGAGCGTTGGGCGTTAGGTATCACAGCTCAGCCACAATTTGATAGTTTGTTACCGATGCAATAAGAACAGAAAGCAAACAAAGCTTAAGAACTACATCAAATATTCTCCTATGGGCAGCAGCAAGCCCATTCAACATAGCGGCGGCATCCCAATCTACTTCGTTCGGGTTAGAAGCTCCGAGCCATTAAGGAATCGATGAACAAGTTGCATGCATACAGAACAAGAAAACATGAAGGAGAAAGATAGCAACACTCAAAAGAAGAAGGTTGAACAGGCACAATAACGCCAACAATGACAGTAGCTATGATGGTGGCTGCTCCAGCAAAACCAGCATCTAATGAAATGGGGCTGTCTGATGGGAGAAATCGACTTGTGTAGATTTAATGAGTACTCAATTTAAGGCCTATCTTTTTCATGATATTTTACGGGTAGATTGTTTATACCCTGAATCGCAAGCTTAGCTTTCCTTGTATCTGGATAGCACAGGCGGGTCATAGGAGCGCCCCCACATAACATGAACTTGTGCCCATACTTGATCCCTTCCGCTGTAAAGACGACACTAGAAAGAGAAGAGTCAACAATATCAGCTCTAGCGACGGCAGCAAAAAAGCAGAAGAGGGAGGAGAATTGTAAGTCTTGCACTCCTTGGAGCCGGAGCATGCGAAGACAGCTGAATCAGCTCCCCCGAACGTAGTAGGAGAGCAGCTTTAATCTCATCTATTAAGAGCATCAGTATTAATATTAGAACGAATCCCAGTAGTAGTGTCAACATCGACAGCGACAAGGGGGGATAGACGAGCTGTCGAAGCAACAGACCAGCAGCAGCAGCAAGACCAGCAGCAGCTGCACCTCGAGCAACCGCACCAACGTACAAAGCAGCACGCGCAGGAATATAAACGTAAAAATCAGCAGCAGCAGCAGCAGCAGCAACAGCAAGGTCACTGCTAGCAGCAAACGTATCCTCACCCCGATGCAGCAGCACTAAAAGCCGTAGACTTTGACCTGCAACAGCTGCAGCAGCCCATAGCTACACAACAGACTTGTGATGCATGCAGCAGCAGATGGAGGCCCCTCAAGCAGAGAGGACAGTAGACGTGTAGTGAGTAGCACGTGATACTCCAGTGGCGATGGCTATGCGTCAAGTCGCTGGCGATCTAGAAGGTGCAACAGCAGCGGGTGCAGGAGCAGCAGCAGCAACAACAGCAGCGGGTGCAGCAGCAGCAGCAGCAGCAGCAACAGCAGCGGGTGCAGCAGCAGCAGCAGCAGCAGCAGCAGCAGCCGAATCCAATGTTCCTAAAGAAACAAAAGCAGCAGGAACAGCCACAGCAGCAGAAGGGGTCCCCCTTTGGCGTCAGGTTTTTCTGAGACGATCCAGAATTAAACACTTGCTGCAACATGAGTGGTTTGCTGATGTCTGTACAGCTCACGCTGCAGCCCTCGAAGAGAATCGCCGCCTTCTAGCAAATCATGCTTCTATCCTAGCTGTCCGCTCTGCTGCTGCAGCACAAGAAGGAGTTGCTGCAGGTGCTGCTGCGGGGACAGGCTCCCCATCGACAGACCAGCGTTTGTTAGTGCAGAGCTCTCAAGATGCAGCAGCACTAAAGCAGCAGGTAAGGACGATACAGGCAGCAGCAGTAGCAGCACAACGCCAATATGATAAACACCGACGCCACCTCGAAACGGAGCTGCTGCTGCTGCAGCAGCAGGTGCAGCAGCAGCAGCAGGCACTCGCTGATAAAGACCGCGAACTCCTTCAGCAGCAACGCCTGTTGAGAGAGAAGGAAGAGGAAGTGTCAGAGAAGGAGGCCCAAGCAGCAGCAACACGGAGGACGTGCTTGCTGCTGGTGCAGCAGCAGCAGCAACAGCAGCTAGCTGTGCAGAAGGCGCAGCAGGAAGTTGCAGCAAAAGCCTTGGAGACCGAAGGCTACCTGCGGGAGCTGCTGCGTTATAAACAAGCCGAAGCAGCCTCTCTCGAACTGCTGCAGCAGCAAATGAGTGCAGCACCACAGGCAAACACCGATTC
>OY986946.1:6077610-6237037 GCA_963920595.1 Eimeria praecox | reverse complement strand
CGACTGCGCTGCTCATCCTCCTTGCGGAGGTCTGACAGAGTGCGAACAACCATGTTTCACGTCGTTTTGTCGTCTTGGGTCTGCTGGTTATGGTGCTGCTAAGGCTTTGCTAAAGCCTCTGCACGCCCGAGAACCCCCTAAAGGGCTCTAGAGCAACCGAAGTATCGAATTCCTGAATGAGCCCAACAGATCAGCCTCTAGTACTGGGCCATTCGGGGGAAAAGGGCCTCGGGAGTTCAGCTGGAGGTCTAAGCGCATCTACTAGTAAGCTGCATGAGCTGAAAGCCCGCCCTTCAGAGCCTCGAAGTCGAAGATCCGCTCACGTATGCGCAGGGCTTCGAATCGTGAGGCAGCAGCCTCACTGCTCCAACGAGGCCCCTGCTTCCCACCAATGTAATGCTAGAGGGCGAACAACGGAAATTGTGTACGAGTGCAGTGAGAAGGAAGTAGCTGTTTGGAAACACAGGAAGACTGAAGATAATGGGATGCTGCTGCTGCAACACCGTTTGGCTGGTATAGCTGTCCGCCGCGGAAACGCTACCGCTGCTTCCACACAGCAGAAGGCCTACTATTCACCAAACCCCCGAGTAAGCAAAATACCCTGATTTACACGAATTGTTTACCCTCAATCCGTCTAAAAACCGATAGGGCTTCGTGCCGTACACCTCGTGCCCGCAGGCCTTGTGGTCACTGAGGCCCCCCCGTTGTTGTTGTGGTTTCGGGCATGCAAAATCACCAATATGGGGGGGCAGCAGCAGCGACAGCATTCACTAATAGCTGGTAAATACAGTTTGAGGCTTTTGAAAGTTTTCAGATCACTAGTTCTGATGCAGCATCTGCCGTGAACTAAATATCGATCAAGTAAAAACGGCTAGTGCGAACACTAGCCACTACCTGTCCTCTAGGGACACGCAGTTGCTACTGGAAGGAATGAAGCGAATTGATAGAGAAGGCGAAGTATGATTCAGGCTACATGCACTGTCCTTAACTGGGGTTGGTACCAGGTCCCAGATGCAATGGTATCCACAGCAGCGTAAGGTCTACTGTGTGCCTGTTCCGCCGATTCCCTCCGTGCGGTCGTACGCAATTCCCTCATGATTGATGCAAAAAAATACCAGCTACGTAGTTATACCCTATTGTACCTGAGGAGCTCCTTTGCTGTGCTCCACGTTTACGCAGACGCAGGGCAGATCAGACGCTTCCCTTTGCTACTCTCTGGTTCGCTCTGATTCACTACAGAACTGATTCTCGTCCAGCATCCCATCGTGCCGGGATCCTGCTGGAGGAAGTGTATGATGTCCTTGCTACGGATGCCCAAGGGATACTCCACTAGTAAACGTTCTAGAGTATGTGCTTCCAAAACTGATCTCACCAGCCAGAGAATAAACTATACTTCCCTACTTCCTTCTCAGAGGACCCTGATTTCCTTAACTAACAGTTTCTTTTTGCGTCTCTCTCTGCGCGGTTAGCACTAGGATGCCTTAGGCTGGGGATACTGCAGCTACTTCTGGGTATTATTTGCCCCCACATATAGTACCAATGAACAAAGCACAAACATAACGGTTGAGCCTAAGGGGGTTGATGCATCCGTCGAACAGAGACACAATGGTAACAGCATATAAAATAGACACCCGAGTTTCCGCAAGCCGCGGCTGGAGAGACAGAGGGCCTCCAGTTGTTGTACTGATGGAGCATACACCACGGCTGACGCATGGCTATCATTGCTTGTGTTACCTCCAATGACTTACGCGGTAGCCCACACAAATTACAAAGGACTGCCGCCTCAAGAGAACAGATAAGAAATGCAAGAACTCACTACCGAAGTGTTTCACGTTGTGGGTAAGAGGATGTGCACAAAGGAAAGACGAATCTCCAGCATCATCAGTCAACCAGAGGATAGAAGGCAAAATGTTCAAAGCCTAGCCTCTCTGGAGAGCAACGACGGACTATACCAGGCGTTCTACCACAAAAAGAGTAGGGTGTCTGCAGTCTGGAATAGACCTGCAAAGCTACTAACAAGCCGAAAGCAGTTCCGACGAAGCTTGCGGAACAGCCTTCAGCGGCAAATCGATCAATTCCTCTCGTCTTCCCATCTATCCCCTCCAACTCCAACTCAAGCACGCTTGACGCCCACCTCATCCCCTCCCAACCTGTCAACTTGTGCATAACGGCATCCGCACCGTCGTGGGGACGTTACGGAGCGTCCGCTCTCTCCTTGATATGCTCCCTGATCATGGGTACAGGTTGGCTCAGCTCGATGGTAAGATTCTGACCACCTGCGGGTTGGGGAGGATAGGACTCGCAACGGCCGCGGGGATACTCCCGTTACACCAGGAAATAATCTTAGGTTCCGAGACTTAGAAGCTCGAAACCTACAGCATGGCGGGGCCTCCTCTAAGAAACGGTGGCCACTGTGAGACTGTGAGCACCCAGCAGGCAATGCTGACTTGTTGACCCTGCCAGATACTTGCTAGACACCGAGGACGACTGGCTGACTCGCCTAAACGCCCACGATAAAGAGATATCTAACGGGCACACTACTGACTCTGACGGAAGAGGTAAGCTGAACACCACCGGTAGCAAGCTTGAGAATACCAGCCCCGACGTCCCTGCATGCATAATGTTTGTTACTTGCAGGTAAGCCAGGGCTATATGAGTGCAATAATAGCGGCAAATAGGTCATCTGGTGGGGCTGTTGTGTAGAATTTTGTCCGCATCCGAAGGACGTACATAATATCCTCTTCGTTGAGAGCTATGCGGTCACGGATGCCTTCAGCATTCCAGTCAGCAACCCAAGCGCCAATTGCTTCTCCGTCCAGGGTATTTGACTCTCTTTCAACGATAGCCCTGCCAAGGGCATCCAAGAGCGGTGTAACACCCAATATCGTTCGCCCGTGCACGATGCTCTCTTGGCCCGGTGGCAACGACAGGGCAAATCTTTGGAAGCTAGAGTGCACTAATCGATCATTTTCCAACTGTGCTGTTTCCAATTTGACCGAAGCAGCCAGTCGTTCTGCCAGAACCATGGGGACCGTCCCTGCTGTCTCTAGGGCTTCCGCACTGACACGAATCTTGAACCCTCCAAGCATCGCCATAAAGTCGTCAAAGGTAGCTCGGCGCCGGTCCTTCTCAAGGACACGTGCTGAAGGCAGAGGCGCCGCTTTCTTGCCAAGCAGATCTGAGCCGATCCCCGAACTATCACACAGCTTTTCAAGCTCGCGTAGCAGCTCAATGCGGCTTGAAGCTGCCTCCAGAACCGTCCGTATCAGCCGTAAATCTATCAGCACGTCTTCGTGTGCTCTTCCAGAGACATTTCCAGACCGCACATCCGCCTTGGCTACGGTCATGTGCCGCTGAAAGCAAGCTATGGGATCCGAGGGCACCTCCTTTGAAGAGTTAGCCATATAATTGGTTATAAATGCTGCCTGCACGACTTCTGAACTCGACTTCCACGCCGCTTCAAACTTTTGAAATGCTGAATCTAGAGAGTTCACCGCCTCCAGCAACTCTTCACGGGACTCAGTAGACAAATCTTCTCCTTCCTCTAGAGCATAGTCTTCAGTAGCAGCCTCACCATGCGAAAGAATGTCCTGATCTTCACCGGATAAAGTATCATCCATCCGCTCGTATCCATCGTCCGCTGAAGCTTCAGCCAGACCTTTCTGCGTGGCTTTCTGGGGTGGTTGTTTCATTCTGGCCTCACGAGTTTCTGGGGGGGAGAGTGGCGGGTGTGTGAAATCTTCAACAGATCTGGCGTGCTGAGTCTCTGATGGGATATCAGGCGGCACAGGGGCTCTTGTGGGTTCTGAGGCCGGGGGGTATGGAGTTTCTTGAGTTGGGAATTCGTTAACGGGCTTTGTCGGAGGTGTAGATGTTCTAACAGGAGGTGAAGTCCGTTCTCCAAGCTTGGCATTCACAATATATCCCCCGAGTGCGCTAGCCGCAATAAATGCCAGTAATGCCACAACAAGAAATATAGGTACCTTCTTCTTAGAAGCCCTGGGGAGTGCTACAGCATCATCCACCCTTTCGGAGAAAGCCGACGGATGACCCGTTTGCTGCTCGATCTCATGTTGTGCCTCCTCTTCACATGCAGTGGATTTGGCTGCATCTTGACCTGTAACCGAGGAACCCAGCAATAGAGGAGAATCATCGGAAGGCTCTTGCCGCATTTTCCATTAGATTGAAAACTGCTTTTACAAGGCAGCCCCCCATGCCTCCTCATCTGTAGTGCCTGGCAATATAAATCTCCCAGAGCTCACGCAGAAAAGCAAGAAAGTCTAGTATAATGGCGAGTAAATACAGAAGCAAGATCGCTCTACCCTGCTAACAAGAACAGGGTTATGCGCAGGGCCAATGAGTGGCAGGCGGCAATGTTCGATAGAGACTCCGTGCATGACGCGGGAAGACGCTTGCACAAACAATCTCTATCTTGTACCTTAAAGAACCACAAATAGCTAAAGTGACATAATGTTGATGTTTATCCATGTTTTTATTGAGGATTCAGGGGTCGTTATAACGTGTCCCTAATGTGGAGTTGACGTGGGAGCAGCTGAGCCTTGTGCCGCCTCACCGTAGGCATAGCTAGTGGCATTGCTTCACAAAGGCGAATTAACTTATTCGCAAGAGTTTCCAGTTGTGATTGTTAAGGGAGTTTGCTTCAGCCTTTCAAAAGGTCCTTTTGCAGCGTGGCACAGGCCGCTCTGCTGTTGCCCCGGCTTCTCGCCGGAAAGTTAACTGCATATCCCCACTCAAAGCAGTGGGAATCTAAGCTGATTTCATGCTACCTCTTGAAGTATTATTCGACTGGGCTAGCGATCCACTGCGCTAGTTAATCGTGCCACTCTTCTGCAGCATATGTAGAAGGGTGTATCGTAACATAATCTGTGAGCATGCCCTGCATGATGATGGTGTTAGCAACTCCACTTGTTCGCAGGTTCACTGTGCAGGATCAAGTAAGTACTTAAAGACAATCTACACGACATTCTGCAATGCTAGCTCATGCGGCAAAGCGGTATTTGCTGTGCGTACATGTGGGGCTGCCTGGCAACACTCACTAGCGACAGCAAGGTGTGTTGCAGCGCCTGAAAACACGGCCCGTGCCTCCACCGGATCCAGGTCATTGGGAAGCTGTGCTAAGAGTGACAAGATACTGAAGGGGAGGCTAGCTGCTTCTGGGAAACTTGTTTCTCTAAGTCTTTGACTCTACAGCAGCAGCCGAAGGTCGTCAGCTATGGTCGAGGGCAGCTGTAACACAGGCTTTAACGACCTTGGCTGGTGCCTGTCGCGTGCAGCAGTAATTTCACAGACTTAGAGAAAAGAATTCCCCAAAGGTATCTGACCTCCCCTGCAGCATCGAGGCTTCCTGCGCACAGCGGCGTAAGCTAGGGGCACGGCAAGCTCGTCATGGGCTAAAAGACACCTTATTACAGCTAGTGCTGCAAGGCAGCCCCACATGCAAGCACAACTACTTACTTTGCTGCATGCACTAGCCTTGTTGACCGCAAAGTAGACAGTCGCTAAACATTTGCTCGGCCTTCCATAGTCGGCCTGCGACTAAGTAGAGATACGAATACAAACTCTATACAAGCATGCTCTGCGTGATATTGGTATTTGATCGATACTTACGCAGGCTCTCTATGGATGGATACAAGTGTTTGAAGGCCGTCTAAACTGCAGTCGGCAATGCATGCGCATGCAGCGAAGGGACACTGGCAGTTCGTGCATATGTGAATGCCTTGCTGCACCCGTTGCAGTAAGTTGCGTTGCAGCCTATGAAAGGTCTGCAGTGTCCCCGCCAGCTCAGCTTGTTGTGCAGCTGCATCCAGGGTGCCTGTAGGCGGGAAGGGCAGCTGCTTTTTGCGAGTTCTTTATTTAACGCTTTGAGTCCACTGCAGCTCGTGACGGCCTCGGCTATGGCCGAATACTCTTGCTGCATAGTGCTTAACAATTATCTACTGGTTTTGCGCATGCATAAAGTGGTGTTTGATTGCGCTTGGTGGGTGGGTTTGTCTGGCAGAATTAGTTGCACCAAGGTTGCTTGGCATTTTTTGTTCCAGCAGAGTGCGTTGCAGCTCACGAGATGCTGCTTCCTCCCTGTACCAACACCATGCCCTTGGGGCGCTGCCGTTAGGAAGCTTGGGGACTGGGGAGGCCGGCTGCTTTTCGTTAAATCTTTTCTTGAGTCTTTGACTCCATGGAAGTCTTTGACGATTCCCATCTAGGATCGAGATCCCCCGCTTTAGTGCACTTTTGCTTGCGGGCAAGTTTGCTGCTTAGGGCCACATTAGTGATCAGCTACTGCCTACAGCATTAGCGCACGAGTAAAAGGGGCCCTGCATGTGGATTTATTGTGCACCAGGAGTTGCAGCACTGTGTCTGTAAGGAGGATTCTCGTTCTTGCCTGAAGACCTCTACGAGCCCCAATGGAGCCAAACGCCTATACTTAGAGTTCCAAAAAGCAGTTGCCCTAGATTCCAGTGCCCAGGCGACTGTGGCCCAAGGTCCTGGGGCTAGTGAGAAGAGGATACGACCCATCTTAAGTTGCAGTGCATCTTGCTGCAACTAGTGCTGCAAGGCAACCCCTGATGCAATCCCAGCGAAGTCCCTTCTTCCGTATGCACTAACGATGTAGAATGCTGTTGAACCCTCACTAGGCCCTCACTGGGCAGCCTCCACGCACGTACAAATGCATCCTCCAACTTCAGACACAGCATGCTTCATGGCTGCTGAGGGGAGGAGGCAGCCTGTCATGAATTGTTATGCCCCTTGCTGCAACTGCTGCTGCAAGGCAGCTCCACCTGCGAGTATACCAAAGTCCCCTTTTAGTGCATGCATTTGCACTGTAGGTAATTGTTAAACCCTAGCTTGGCCCTCGATAACCAGCCTGCCTGCAAGTAGAAGTGCACATACCAGCTTCAGGCAGACCATGCTACAGAGCTCGGGCTGATGCAGAGGGTATGTGGCCCCTTTTGAGTTGCAGCGCACCTTGTTGCAAGTGGCGTTGCAAGGCAAACCCACATGCACACATATTGAGCCCCCATTTTGATTCATGCACGAACACTGTGAACAGCTGTTCAACACCTTGTTGTTCTTCACTAGGCAAACTGCACGCAAGTACTAATGTATGTTACCAATCTCATACAAGGATAAGGTAGCACTAGGCACTCAGTAGTGAATCATTAATACTCTTACTGGGCTTTAAAATGTTCGCAAATACTACAAAGATAGCAACTGCAGCGTGCATTCATCCTTGAAGAACGCCAACGCCAGCACCATCACGCGCACATCAACTCAAGGCCCACTATTACTAAGCACACAAACACAGCAATGAGTCATCTTGTTAGATTGTGGGGCATTAATCAGCCAGCACATACAGCGTAGGGAGCAGTACGTTCATACGCAGCCTCATTGGTGGCACTTCCACAGCCGGGGAGCAAATGATGCGTAGACCTGCTGCGGCAAGGAGAATTCATCGCCAGATTTGGTCTCAGTCGTTTTATGTAGCTCGAAGGTTCCTGTGCTTCCACCAAAGCACAGGAACCTTCGAGCTACATAATAGCGTTGAACCGAACGTTGGCTCAACGCAGGACCGCCGAGGGCTTGGGGGGGCTCTTGCGCCGCCTCCTCGCCAAGCATCATGCAGACAGTGTCTCTGACGGCACACCGTCAGAGCCACTGCCTGCATACCGGGAATATTCGAGCGCTTGTATTCAGTGTTAGGCAAAAATTGTCCGCTGCGTGTGTTCACATTTGATTTTGAGTGGGTAACGGTTCTATCAGGCTATTTTATACACCAAACGAATAAAACACTAAGCGCAGGCGTGCAGAAGCTGAGGAAAGCATTTTGTCTGAGTGCTTTGATCAGCATTGACGGGCCAACCGGCTGATGTTCCAAAGTGAGCCACAGTTGTTAGCTTTCTTGGAAAATGCAACCCTGGCCCAAATGATAGGGCGAAGGCGTCCCAGACAACTCTCGTCCTGGTGGCGAAAGTCTCAGCATAAAGGACAAGAGCTGCAGAGATTAGCGATGCCCACAACACGCTGGCGGGAGGCTTCTAAGCATCCATTAATCAGTACTCGCGGAGTCGTATAGCCGTCTTAAGGGGCCGTTTTGTCTCTTTCGTTGGCATCGCTGGTTTGGCTCGTTCTTCTTCTGCAATACGGGGTCCAGTGGTTCCACCACTCAAATCAATTTTGGTTCCCATGGAGTCTGTGCCCCGTAGATCTAAAGAATTTCCTTCCGCAGGAACAGTTAACTACGGATTTGCAACGCACGATGCTACCCGAAGAACCCGCAACTTGTTCAGTAGGTAATACTGAGCTCAAAACCAGGGTCAAAAAAGTAAAAATTGTGGAGACGGAAGCCAAGCGGCTAGGCGAGGTTTCAGTGACTGGCATTCCTGTTAGAAGCAATGAGTTTGACGACGAACGTGCTAATCACTTAGAACTTCTAGAGACACGTGAGGAGGGGATATGTGCTGCATTTTACACGGCTTCTCAGGCTCCTGTGACGAACGCGACCCCCTCTGAATGTAAATATGGAAGGGCAAGCCTGGTAGTTGGCTTGAAGACAACACTTCAGGACGTGAGTGGGACATTCAAGACTGCCTCGGACACTCCGTTGGTAAAGCATACTAGTCGTGAAGCCGAATCTGCCATTCAGGTGAGGCTGTAGAAAGCAGATATGTTGGTAGAGGCATAGAGACGCCTTGTGACAGCTCTAAAAGGGGTATTTGGACGCAGATACACCTGAAGGTTTTGCGTTCTCGGCATGACCTTATGCTAGTTACAGCGTGTACCACTTGCGGTTCCACAGATCATGGCCCAAGACGAGACCATGTCAAGTTCCTCCAGGCACCCGGTTGCATGCGGAACTGGGGAACTGGCTCACCTTTGCTGCCCAATGAGGCACAACCTTTGCTTTCAGTTGATGTGCTACAGCAAGTCTGTGACCGGATCTTCCTCCCGGCTTTCGTCGATAGGTACCAGCGGGCACGCATTGCCTGTACAGCGTGTGAAGGGAATTCAAGTCCCCAGGATTTTTGCATTGTTGCTAGCTGGTTTTGCCTTCCTAACAAAGAAGCAGCACATAAACAACAAATTTGTTGGAGAGAGCCTTGCGTTTTTTGCAAGGCCTGGAATGCATATGAGATGCCATAATGGTGAAGTCGTTTCTGGCACTGAACTTAAAGAGCATCCAGCTCGGCAAAAAGGAGAACAGCTTCACTCGGCTTTCACACCAGCACCCTTGAAATCTGGGCCCTTGGGAACTGCTCGAATGAAGCCCTTATCCACTGAAATCTAGTAGCGGAGGCAGCCAGGCAGATGCGCCTAGCAGCATCTTGCACTTCCACCCCAGCTTGGCAGATGCACCTGGCTGGAATGGAAGGACAAGAGGCTGGTATAAGCGGGATTGTTCAACTAGTACAACTAGTATGTGCTCTTGTCTAAAGTGTCACTGCTTATCCTCCTAATGCGTTACTCCTACAGAGTATTCTTTAAGCAGGTTGGTATTCTTTGGCTCGATGCATCCCCTTGGACCAAGAGCTGCAAGCATGCAGTTTCCAAACGTTTGACTGGGTGGTAGCAAGAACAACAACCATTCATCATTCTCTTGCTTGCCTCTCTCTGCACCAGGAGGGGCCTAGCGTTTCGGAGTTCCCGGCAAAGCCTGGGCCAAAACCACCTTCCTCCTTCGGAAGGAAGCTTGGATCTTCTAAGATGAAACCTGGTGCCTATCTAAGTGTACTACTTCCAGCATCCGTCCGTGCATACACCAATGCAGATAAGCGGCAACCGGTTAAGGAACCGGAAAGCCTTTTAAGAGCTACTAGTGTGATAATTCAGCCTGACAAGCAACTCTTCGAAACGGCACATCCACTGTGGGCGAGTCCCTCTTAGCACCCCATCTAATGGGGACTCCTTCGCCTCTCTTCCTTTGTTTCTTCTTCAGAATCCTGCCGGCAACCTTTCCATCTGATTAAGGCGGCTCAGGCATAAAGAATTTCCTTGTGCCGGGTGTCCCCTTGTTTGTCACATGAAAGTAAAGCTTCCAACCATAATCTGCTCGGTTTAAGCAATGAATTCGTGCAATGTATGACATTTATATTCCTACCAACCTCCCTAGTGTATCCAGCTTCCCTTAGCACAATGCATCACCCGACGGGACGTGAACGCGCAGTTCTACTCTGCTGCCTAAAAGCACACTTCATCGTGTTTACCCTTTAGAGTGGCGGCATTATAGCTACGCAACGCAGTTATGTGAGGGTACTCCACCATGTCAAGGCCAAACGCAAATTAAAGCGTCGTACTAAAATGGTATTTGCACCTTCCCTGAGCAAAATCCATTGGAGGCAAAATCACTCGATGCCCTCAAACACAAGGCCTGACTATTGAGAAAGACAAGCGTGCTACAATTGAGCTTCAATTTCTCATCTACCTTGAACCTTACTACCAAAGACAAGCTTGCTTCATGAGCCGCGCAGGCTTTGAGGTGTCTCCTTGCCTATAGTGACCTAAGGATACACCGGTCATCATCAGTGCTTTTCTTGCCTATTCATGGGAAGTTACCAATGGACGGAAAACACGCCTTGCCGTCCCACTGATACCACGGGTCCCAACGTTGGCCCCTCCTTTCCCTGAAGGCCAACAGGTGTGTGTAAAAGAACCTTTGTTTTGAGAAGATCTTTGTACATGGACAAAGGCTTGCAAACGACTCAGTTCGTTTCCGGCCAAAGTGGGCCACAGAAGCGCCGGTTCTCTCGACAGGTCTGGTTATGATGCATTCCTCGAGGAATTAAGCGAGCCTTCGGGTGGGTGCACAATGGAGTAGACTGAATCCTACATTTTTCTCAGTTCTTTTGATTTAGGTTTCTCTTCCGAATATAAATTTTTCATGTCCACGGAGCAGTGAACAGCCTCACGTGCCCTGGCAGCAGCAGCGAGAGCAAGCACTGTGCACAGCTGGGGGGTACCCCTACTTCTAACAGAGTCCACACGGGCATACGGCTATGCTTACACAATTTTGTTTTGAGAAGTTGCTTGCGAGCTCACCGCTATTCAGGAGAAGGGACTAGTAACTGCTTATCTGCCTGCGCATGTCATGTCGATTCTGTAGCATAGGACTGTGGTCGGCGGAGCCGGTTTCCTACTTACAGATGCCGTCCTCGGGCTTTTCTCAATAATCATTCGCATACATGTAGATGGGTCTGCAAGTAATAACGAGCAAAAGAGAGACTTGTTGCTCTGTCCCTCGCTACATCCACCGAGCTAGCGCGCATAAACACAGGGGAACCATGCCGGGATGGTGTGCTGATTGGGCCGGCAAGGTGTATTGCTTCTACGGCTTTGCCAGCCTGTTGCTTCTCCTTTAGGGTCAGACGCGTCCGAGATCTCCTGGAGCGCCATCGGATGCGGAGGGTTCTTATCTGCTGCGTCTAGTGTTGTTGCTAGTCTTGCAGCAACGCGGAGCAGCATCCCCACGAATGTGAAGGAGCCAAACGTGTAGGGTGAAGCATTGGTTGTTTGTGAAGACATTTAAAGCATGAACATCGAGGATTCCCATTCTCTGCGGCGGTCCTTGTCGGGCGGTGCTGCGTGAAGTGCAACGAGGGGCCTGCGTACTGTGTGACGGCCTTCTTCATTCGAATATACTGGAAATGCATGAAACAGGCCACTCACCGATGGGAAGAGAGGAGGGGACGTCAGATTGCCCAGATGAGGGTGCTGCAGCAGGTGCCGTTCCCACAGAATCTTCTGCGCGTGATGGCGTCACAACGGTGGATGCCAAAGCTTTAGACCTTCTACAAGCAGCAGGGGGAGCGGGAAAAGGAAAGGGTGACTACTCGAAGGCAAACACGGTTGCAGGACTGAGGAGCTTGCCGGTGGTTACAGGCGCCTTGTCCACTCCATTGGAAGCAAACGCAGACAGTATAAAAACGCAGGCTGCAAAAGCACGAGGAATCCAGCATTCAGAAACGATGGCAGAAAGCACCCACGTGTGTGATCGAGTTCATGTTCAGGAGCAGGAGCAGAAGCACTCAGTCGAAGCTGCTGTCTCCGCAGTTATCGCAGCTGCTGCTGTTGCTACGGCAGAGCAGGAGCAGGAAGCTCTTCCGAAAATGGATGAGGAAGGCGGCCGCGCCTCATCTGTACTGTCTGCCTTGCTATCTGCCGTCCTAAGGCAACTTCTGCCGTGGGTGTTACCCTCTGCACTTAAGGGTGCCTCAGCAACAGACGTTGAAGTAAGCATATCAAAGAAGCAGCTGACGTTGAGCGGAGTGTCGCTGCAGCCACAGGAGCTTACAGCCCTTACGGGAGCCCCTCTGCACTTGCTTCACTGCAGCATAGGGGAGGTACAGCTGCAGATGGGGAGGCAAGGGAAGGCTGGTGCCTTGGCAAGTGCACCTTGTGGGACCGTGGCTGCATCCACTGTGGACGCAAAGATATCTGAAGATAAGGTACTTGAAGGGGGTGCCCCATCTCCCTCAAAGACAGCAGCTGCTGCAGATGGAAGGGCGAAGGCTGTGGGTATGGAGGAATTTCCTTCCCTTGTGCTTTCGGTTAAGGATGTGATTGTGGTATTGACACCGGCAAGTCCAAAGGAATGGTCAAGGCAACAGCTGCTGGAGCTGGCGCTGCAGAGGCGGCGGTCGCTGCTTTATAGCTTGGACAGCGAGCTACAGCAACAACAACCGCATAGGCGGGGTGACTTTTTCCCGTACGTATCCAACTTAATATCAAATTGGATTGATCGTAACATCCATTGGGCCACTTTTGATCTTACCAATGTGCACCTCCGCGTGGAGTTTCTTGTGCCTCCCTGCAATAGCAGCAGCAGCACTCCGAGTGGGCCTTTCGCGTTTGGGATGCACCTTGAAGAGCTGCGCATGCGCACCCTTCCAGTCGAGGAATCTAAAGGCTCATGCAGCTGCGCAGCACATGAAGTTCAGCAGCAACCAAAAGACAAAGAAACTGCAGCGGCATCGCCTCTTCAGACTACCGAGGCTACTGCTGAGCCATTACTGAGCAGCAGCATCAGTGGGAACTGCAGCTGCAACAGCCAAGGCAGCGTCTGCAGTGAATTTGGCATTAAGGGCTGTTCTATGTACACCCAAAACGAGCTGCTGCTACTTTCACCTCATACCCGCACAGTGACGGAGAACATAGAGAGACTATGCGCGGTGCATGCGGAGCAGCAGCAGCGAGAGCGCCATCAGAGGTCACAACAGGCAGAGGAAGACTGGCTACAACCTGGCTATAATGCTGTCCAGCCGAATTGTCACGTGCCTGCAACGGTAGGCAGTAAACAGCAACACTCGAGCACCACAACCTCCAGGTGCAGCAGGAGTCTTCTGGCTCCCGTAAGCATGCATGGATTTCTTAGGAAAAACGCTATGATCGCGCATCCCAAGGGCAATGGGGACAGAAGAAGCTCAAGCGTGGCTTTGCAACAAGGTGGTAGCAGGAGTCAAAGCGCCTCCGCCGTCGTATATGTTCATGAAGCAATGCCATCTGCAGGCCCTGCTTATGTTGCTTCAGTTGAGTCCGACTGCCTCGAAGTGACTATTAGCCCAGACGCCATAGGGGGCCTCAGATGGCTGGCAGCGAATATTGAGGTGCATCGCAAAGCCGTAGACGCGGCTGAGGGCATTCTTAGCCTCGTCAGACCTTTTGTACCCTCTTGCACAGGTGTGTTACTGCATAGAAAAAAATAGGAGTTAGCGAGGGCAGGGATTTTGTGTGGATGGGAGAGGCTTTTAATACATAACACGTATCCAGCGTAATGCCAACTGTAAGCCTGTAATGCGCCCTTTAGGCTCTTCATATCGAACTCCGTGTCCTCTTCCTTGTGCCCTGCGCGTGCGTTTCAGTTCGAGGGAACCCGAGAATTTGGTGGCGTTTCGCCATTCGCGCCATCTGCCGCCTGCAACGCCGCAGACACCGTAAGGTAACTAAGAACGGCATTAACAGTGCCACGGGCACACAGTTTGATGCCTCTGGGGATGGAATGACTGTAGAGGAGGTTCTTAAAGTGCGTCTCTGCATTGAGAAAGCCGCGACGTACCGTCGCCTGCGACTGCTGCAACTGCAAGGCAAGCTGACGCAGCAACAACATGATCAACTTCTTCACCTTAGAGACTCAATCCCGTTGCCGCAGTTGCTTCAGTCTCATGCAGCTTCAGGGCAAGACTTCTTAGACCAGCAAGCAAAGACAAGCGGGGTGGAAACTGCCAAGACCTGGGCGCGGTGGTTCCCTCTATGGAAAAGGAGTCCGCCTCAGCAGGGATTTGCGACGGCAGCCAAAACACCAGAAACTATGAAATTCGATGCAGCAGCTGGTGCTGAAGCAGGAAGTCGTTTGTCACGACCCGCTCTACCTCCGCTGTCGTTGCAGGGTCTCTTAGCTCAGCACAGGACGGAGCGTCCAGTGCACCAGGACTCGGCGCAGCAGATACTGCAGAATGGAGAGCAGGAGCTGCGGGAGCAGTGTGAACAGGAGGAAGCATATCCAGGAGGGGACACGTGTTTTAATGCCAGCGATGACTTCTTCGATGCCTGCTCTCAGGTATAATGTACCGTTCACCATGTCCTTGTTCACGGGATCAAAAGCGGCATTTAGATATTGTTAGTGCTGAATGTTCTTGATACTGCTGCTGTCGCTGATGCGCCTGTCTCTTCAGCCGTCCACAGCACGCCTTAATAGCAGCAGCTTGAAGCTCCGTGTAGGGCCTAGGGAAAGCCCTGCGCCTTCGCTGATGCCTGCGAGTTCGAAGGAAACTCAACAACGGATGCAAGCGCATAATGACAAGGCATCAGAAGAGCCCCTTCCTGCGTCTTCGGAAGTGGCTGCTTTGCGAGGTACTGGTGAGGCAACGTCGCAGGAGGACAGTGGAACAGTATCAGTCCCACCTGCTGCGCTGGCTCCAGAAGCAACGCACGGCAACAAGTCATACACTTTAGAAAACGGGGAAGATTTTCCTGAAGGGGACGACGTATTTTATGACTGTTTGGATCTTCAAACCCCCCGTTCCATAACACCGGCGTCTCATGGCGGTGGTTCACCTGGAGCAGCTTCAACGATTTCCCGAAGTTCACCAAATGCGCTTCAAGACCTAGTGATGGCCCCCGTCACTTCAAAGCACGCCGCGCACACAATATCCGTTTCTGTGTTTCTGCGGTCCGCTTCTGTAGCCTACTGTGTGGATGGGTTGAAGGCTTCACAGGCTGTCTCCCAGCAGGAACAGCGAGGCTCTTTTCGGAAACATAAACAGGGGCGGAAACAGGCAGTGGACAACATTATTTTGTGCTGTGTAGGGGTTGTTCGTCTGAGTTACACTGTTGGCGCAGAGATGTTTGAGGGCAGATTCTCTGTAGACCGGTTGGGCATCAGTTTCAACAAGCGGGGCCCTCATCCAGAACAGCGATTGGTTTTTATGGACCCTAAAACCAAGGATGCGCCACTCCTTTGCTTGCACGCTTCGCAGCGCCCATTCAGTGCGCCTTTTGCGCCTTTGGTGGATGACAGCAAAGGGTCTAGCCAGGAGCCGGAAGCTGCTACCGGTGTCAGGGACGTTAGAGCCGGTATCGGCGCCGAAAAACCCTGTACTCTTTTATCGCTAACGGTGCGTCGAGTAGTTTGCATTCTCGAGCCGCATGTGTTGCAGGAGGCCACCGTCCTTAAAAAAGAATTCAGTAGTGCCGCGACTGCTGGAGAACTAGTTGTGATTGAGGCCTCGCAGCAATGTAGCCTGCTGCGCCTGACCGGTTGTACTGGGCCAGGTTGTAAGCGCAGCGCTGACGTTCATGCAGGCCGCATTGGGACTGAAATGAGGGCAGGCAGTACGGCTTTGCATCGGAGGTTACTGCGCCTCTCTCCTAGCCGCCAGCAGCAGCTCCGTGATGGGGCGTCCTTGCGCTATGCTGTATCTGTGGAGGCTCCAACGGTTATTGTCCCGGCATCAGAAGGGCGGGCGATTCTTTGCCATCTGGGCGAACTGCGAGTAAGCAGCATATATTTCTTGTTCCCTTCCCTTTCAAAATTGCCTGTTAACTCCATACTCTTGACTCACCTGGCATTGGCAGTGCTCACCATTTTACCAGGCAGCCGCTTTGCTTTCATGTGATTAGCAAAGACACTGACGGCGTTTTGCACTTTTCATATGGATGAGCTGCCTTCTTACATCCATTCTGGCTTGCTAGGGCTAGGGCTTCTGTTGTTCGGGTCCCTGTTGCATCTTGCCCTACTGGTGTATGCCTTAGGAGCTGGTTTCTACAAGTGTCTATGGCTTGCTGTGACACCCGTGCGTGCGACACAGGTTTGCAGTGGGCATCTGGAGCAAGCACGGCTGTTCTGTACCAAGGAGGCAGAAGCAAATGCATCGCCAGGCTTCATATTTGCTGACACAATCTTCCAGCAGAAGTACTCCCACATTTTAAAGGCACAACAGTCGCCTGAACCTTCACCTGAAGTGGCAGGAGGCGTCTGTGCTGGAGCCCATGGTGCTGCAGCGCGCACTCGTCCGTTGCGGCATGTCAGCCTTCGCACTCACCATGGCTTGCTGCTGAGAGACTCCGGCGTACTGCTTCACAGTGACCTTGAACAGCTTAAAAGGGAGCTAACGCTGCCGCATTCTAGTGGTTGCCGGGAACCCATGGGCAGCAGCGGCTCCTGTTATCGTGGTGGGAATGCGGCGGACAGACGCCGCATGAGGCGTGTGCCTCAGCAGAAGGAACGGACATGCAACGCCAGCTCGGGCGGCGTGGGAACGCTGGGTGAAGGGAACAAAATCCACAGTGCCCTAGGCACCGCACGACTTCCTACCAGCTGGGACATCGGCGATGCCGCCAAGCCTATCATTTTCCCCTCAGAGGTCGTAGCTGTTGTTGAGGTGGCACATGTTGACATGCTGCCTCTGGAAGTTGTTATGATGCCCCTCAAAGTGCCTTCTTGCCTAGAGAAGACGCAGCCGACGCGCCCTGCACACCGCGAGTTTCGGGCAACTGCCGTTGACCTCCATCATTGCCGGACAAGTGGAGGCGAAGGAGCACAGCAGACCTCAGGCCAGCAAGAAGTAGGAAGCATACCGCAGCAGCAACAGCGTCAACCCCAGGAGCAGCAGCAACAAAACGCACATGGCGTGCATGATCAGCGGCTCTGTGAAGTACAGATTTCCGTGAATGGGAAATGCAACGAGGTCAGGGCGTCTTTAAGTCGGCATAGCTGCGCTGCCATGCTGAGGTGAGAGAGATGCTGGTTCTTTTGCACTGCAGATTTCTATGCTACAACAGTAGTGCTGCATCTTGGTAGTCACTTCGCAGAAGAGAGCACTCTGGACAGTCCGCTCTTTGGCTGGGTTCCTCTTCATCGTTTTGAGTGTCCTCAGCGCTTTCAAGTCTCTCAAGACTGCCCTGCGAGGCAAGGAACTCACTGGCCTCACCTCGGGATTCCAGAGCTTTGGCAGCGCTGTCAGAGGCCCTACAACGTTTGCAGAACGGGCCAGCATCCCGAACGAAGTTTGCAACGGCCGCAAGGCACGTGGGGAGGATGAAATATGCAGCAGTATTCCAATCTGCATTGATGCATCTGTTGAGTGGGAGAAGCTGAGCATTTACTTGCACCACCTAGAGGAAAGCACAGACGGGCAGGAAGAAATGGATAAGAGAAACAAATCTTTCTGCAGAGGAGTAGAAAAGCCAGCCAATGCGGAAGATTCTGTGCAGATGCAGGCGACGGGCGTGTCTGCACACTTCAACAGCAAAGACTGCAGGACTACTTACCGGCTGGAGTTGAAACAGCTGCTTCTGGAACAGCCTTCTCTCCCAGCGGAGAGCATCAACAGGTACATCGTGCGTATTCCCCCTTTAGATCTTTCTTCAACTACTGAAGGTGTTGCAGCAGAGTTTCCTGGAGGGCCCAGCATACAACTGGCCTTCACTAGCGCATCCAGCGGAACATCGGCAGTGGACTGTTCTTCCACCACTGCGACTGTGCATGTTCTGCGGCGGATGACCCTCAACTTTCGCCCAACTCCACTAACTTGGGTTGTGAACTTCTTAAAAGCTCCGTTTGGGAGCTCCGTTCGTATTGGGGGCAGGAATGACACCTGTAGCAAGAGAGAATCCAGCTCGGACTGTAAAAGCAGCAGCAATCCTTACGAAGGCCGCAGCCAACGCGACAAGAGCATTGGGCGTGTGCAGGAGTTCGAAGCTGAAGCGGAGGCCACTTTGACAACGCGTAAGAGGACGGTTTTTCCGCACGAAGCCGATGCATCTAGTGCTCAACATGTACGAGAAGCAACCGCAGAGCCATCGGTGTTGAGGGCTAATGACGACCCGGTTTTGCGCGAGGTCTTTGTAGGGTTTCAAGCAGTGGATTTTCTCTGGAGTACCCGAGGCAGTGACAGACCTCTCGCAACGGCGTCTGTGTCAGCGGCCTCCGTTAGGCTCTATCTGTGCCGTTATTCGACTAAGATTACTGGCAGTGTAAAAGATTTGACGTTACATTTTGTGGTTCCCAGTGTTGGATCAGCGGGAGCTTCCACACCTAGTTCAGGCTGCAGATGGGGACACCTACGTCAATTCCAAAGCACACAGGTACCGTGGGACGTGCCTCATCAAAGCTGCGCCTACAGAGCCCATATGCAGAATCGTTTCACAAAGAGAGAGTTGCTGCAAAGCACAGAGATTATCGGGCGGCTTCCTGGAAGAAGCTACGTCTTAAGCCTTTCACTAGAGTCAGTCCACCCCCTGTCACCACAGTTTTCTGGAATCAGCTCCAATTTGAAGGTAGATGTGGGTGCATGCCGCGTTGTTTACGTACATCCCAAGTTTTGGCGACTGTTTGACTGGATTATCGATGACTTTATCGGCACCTTGACTTCTTCTCAGTCGTCTGCTGTCTCACCTCCACAAGAAGCGAAACTAGGAAACGGGCCTGCCTCCCAGGAGGCTCCACCGAAGCGCATTGAGCGTTCACCGTCGCTTGAAGATCTAGCTGTCCGCACCGTACTACAGTCAACTGCGGCAGGAGAAATGCCTGCTTTTCCCTGTACTGCAGAGGGCAATGAGCGGAAATTCATGGCTGATGGCATGGGCAGCAGATTCGCTGAAAAGCAGCTCTTCTTAGTTCCCAACGAGGGGCTCCGGCGGATTTTCTTGCTCGCTGATGCAGGACGCTCAATCCTAGGCCTTTCACCGCTGTTTCAAGAGCGACAACAGGGTCCGGGTGGCAGCACCGGCGGCGACAGCAAGCTCCACCGTCTTCTATTGCCCGAAGAGCTTCCTTTCAGTGTTATTCACTACGAAGTTCAAATTACGTCTCCTTGCTTGTTCTTGCCGGCGGCCTGCAGGCCAAAGAGCCAATTAATTTCATGGCCTCCTGACGGAGGTTTAAATGGAGACCACTTAATCGGCGGTGGCTGCTGGGGCGCGACAATCCCAGCCACTGGCGGCGGCGCTGCTACTTGCATCAAGTGCAGAGACTATCCAGCGACCCTAGAGAGCTCGACACGAGCCAGTGGTCGGGAGGTTGTATGCTTCTTAGACAGCTTCACAGTATCCAACAGCTGGAACCTCAGCAGGGGGCATGGCATTGTAGAGAGTATCAATGTCACGTTTAAGGGCGCAAAGGCTTTTGGCAAGATTGACGACTTTTCACAGGGGTTTAGCAAAGTGCGCAGTAAAGCGGCAGTAGAACCTGCGGGCCTGACTTGTGGAGACGGATTCCAAGCTCCATACCTGAAAGGTACATGCCGTCGTTGCGCTCGCCGGGCTCCGTGTTCCGCTCGTTCTTCAAGGAGGGAGTCGGGGCTCGGCTTACGTAAGTGTCCTCCGGCTGCGACCCCAGGAGATTCAGAAGAAGCAGTTACTCCCAGTTATCCTGGAAGATACCTACTTGGCAGTGTTGACCTGGTGATTCGCATGTTTCGGCCTGTTTTGCTGCGGTCCTCGTCCCGTTGGCTGCGAGTGGAGGCTGGGCTGCTACCTCTGACTCTTGACGTACAGACACTAGGGCTTGTGTTCGATATCGTGGAGAATAATTTTACAGCCAACGACCCAGACATTGCAGTAGGGAATTCAGAGACACCGCCACGAGCAAGGAGTCCCGCGCGATCAAGTCAAGGGCGGCCTGGCGTGCATGCAAGACGAGGAACAGGTCCCTCAACGTCGAAAAGTGATGGGCGTTTTTCTATAAGCCCACCAGCACCACAAGGATCTTTTGGAACTGCAGCATGCAACGTTCAGGAGAGTCTGAGTGACCTTGTTCAAAAACTACTCGGGAACCAGATCCTGCAAGGCCTATTGGAGCCGCAGGTCGACTTTATCGAGCTCCTCGAGGAATGGGGGCAGGAAACCCTTCTTCTGGAACTCGTTATTGAAGGATTACATCTTTCTGTTTGTGAAGAACCGCTGAAGGACCAGGCTCTCTTGCTGCGCAAACAATGTGGTGTCTTAAGGCGCTGCATCCGTGCTCTGGAATGCCGTCGAGGGTTGTGGCAAGATGATGGTACAAATAGTCAGTTTTCACCGCAGGAAGGTGGACGTCAGGGGCTATCCTCAAAAAGGCTGAGGGATGCTTGCATTCCGCAGCAAACGCCATTCCTACTTATTCACGCATCGCGCTTAAGAGTGAGGTCTGCCAGTGTATGCATGATATTTACATTCCGTATCCAAGCAGGAACTGGTACACGATCGGATGACTCCAGCGTTTCTAGAGCTACTCAATTAACCTTTGATTGCTAACCGCATAGCTACTAATCGTTCTATGCATGACACCTGTAACAGAGTGGCGGCATTGGCTTGTCTTTTGATATGATTTTGTCTTCTTTAGGCACAACTCCGGTCTCTCCGCCTGCAAACAGAACAAGCCGAGCGAGTCGGTTTGGTCTTGTCAAATGCAACCATAGCTCCTCCTTGGACGTCCTTTGTGAAGGTTGGCAAAGAGCATCAGCTGCTGGACAAGGGGAGAACTCCATCTCTAGCATCTGCTCCAGTTGTTGGGACATTTATTGAAATGAGAGTCGGCTCCTCTACCATATTTTCTCCAGACCTTGCGCCTCCTTTTTCGGTGGTTTTCACTGACAGCGCGAGCCCACTAAGTCTCCTGCAGCACGAGCTGGAACCGCTTGCAGAAAGCGTTCGCCAAGCGAAAGACGATGCCGTCGCAGCAGCCATTGCCATTGCTAAAACGGATGAACTATTATGTGATCAAGGGGGTCTAGCATCCAGTTCAGGGGCAAGCGTGGGGGAACAGGTGAAGCACTTGAACGCGCAGCTATCTGGTAACTTACAACAACCACTGTTTCAGGAGGAGCACCTCTTAGTTGCTCCCTTTGCAGCTCCTTGGATTGAACCCTTGCAGCTGCAGAACCAGACACAGGGCTCATCGACGGACGATCATGGATTAATCTCCGGCGCAACCGTAGCAGCTGGTTTTGCTGGTGTTGCGGAGGGCGGACGGTACCCCTCCCTTAGGTCAAGCGCATTTACTTTACCAGGTGGCTCCGTTTCAGCTTCACCCTTCGAAATACCATCATGCAGTAGAGACTATGAAGTTGTTTTTCGTCGCAGCGTACAGCCTCAGCAGGAACAGAGAAGGGCGCAACATGGAGTTCCTGAGCAATTACTGGCACCCGAGCCATCAGAGTTGACGGTCATTTACAAGTCAGCCTCAGCAGTTCCAGTCATACCGCTGAGTGACCAGTGCGCTCTTACTGCTTCAAAGAAGCACGAAGTGGCGCACGATGAAAAGATACAGATACTTCGACAGATGCTTGAACAACGCCAGCACCGGAGGAAGCAGCAGCGCATAACAGTATCTTCTAAAGGGCCTCGGTGTGTGCTGACGTTGGCCCTGCTCTCTCGCATCGGCGCCTTCTTATCCCACAACGAAGCAGCAAATAGGGATGCGTGTAGACGAACGAACGCTTCCAGTGGCGTAGCACTTGATGTTATGACTCATAGGGAGAGCTGGCAAGGCACGAAATGGATAAACTGCGTAGCAGCTGCCTGCAGCCGCTCCAGCCACTCCTGCGGGGAACGAAGGCCGTGCATCAGATCCAACAGTCGTGGCAGCTACCAGAGGGATCTTAACCAGGATCAAGCAGCCTATTTGCCGCAAGATGAGGTTACGGGGGACAGCAGCTCGAAGGAAGGCAGCAGCAGCGATTTAGCAGGGAGTGGCGGAAGCAGCAGCGTGGGCAGAGATGCTAGCCAGGAGGCGATATTAGGTTCTGGTATCTTCTCTGCAGAAACAGAGATTACTAAATTCGGCAGCAGAGAGCTACCCCTTTGCCGCTCTTCCTTCGACACAGCTAAACGTTTTGCGGCAGGGCTTAGCAGCCGACGCAGCAGCGAAACGTTGCGGCTGCCTTATGCAGAGGGTGCTCCTTCTGATGAACACAGCAACGACTGCGTTTGCGAGATCAGCAACAAACAGCTCCCGAGCAAAACCGCTGGTAGCAGGCATAGGCTTTTCCTCTGCGGTGCACGATCCTGTAAAGAAACAGGTGCAGCGGCAGCCCCAAGGAGGCAAGAGTCCCCACCTTTGCAGTTGAACTCTATGGAAGTATCAGTGCGTTTGTCTGGAGCGTCATTGTTGCTGCCTGTGGACCAGGAAAGCTGTGAGAGCGCCTCAGTGCTACTGCGTGGGGCGGTCAGTGTGTCTCGGCGTGCAGATGATGTTCGGGATCCCTTAAGTCCCCAAAGTACCTCCAAAGACGCAGAATTGGCAGCGAGCGCGTATGGACATATTCAGGGCAGTGAAACCAAAGGCAATAGAAAGCCGTTCTGGGTATGCGGAATGTCGAGCGCCTCCTCTGTTGAGGAGCAAGGAGCACCAGAAGTGATCCGACAACAGCAAGAAGCTTTCGGACAAGGCAGAACCGAGCTCTTTGACACCCTTCCGGACAGATTTTTCCCGGGTGTCCGAGGTGTTGACGTTTTACTGCAGCAAGCAACAGCCACCTGCTTGCGCAATAGTACGCCGTTACACCAGCCGGACGCCAGTGCAGCTGATGCTTCTGAGGACCGGACGGACGTAGATTTGCGTAAATCAAGGCGTCTGAGATGGACAAGCCGCACAGGCAAGCATCCATGCGGTCCAGCTAAAGCATCTGCTCCACCGAACCAGGAAGAGGCCGGGGGAAATTTTCCGGTGCCTAGCGACCTTAGATCTGTTGTGGGGGAGGGGGAAGTGGATGGCCAGCTGAGGTATATCCCAAGTGCTACGGCGTCGTGCCAGCATATCGCAGCTGCAAGGGCCTTTCCGCCCAATACTCCTATCAAGGACCCCGGAAGCGTTTGCCCCAACGGCAGGGTCTGTGGAGCAGCTGCACGCGTTGGCAAGAATTTGGCGGTCACTAATTCAGAGGCCAGGGATGCAGAACTTCACAGCAATGCAAGGATTATCGGCAATGGCTTGAGGGCACGCATAAGTCATGTTTTGATCCCGCCTGCTGCCCGTTGCCATCAGCATGAAAGCTTACCCTCACATTCTATATCGGCTTCAGCTCAAGCAAGTATTGGCGGTAATTCTGGAAGCAGCTGCGAGGGCCAGCATCATGAAAACGTTGGACGTAGCCATGAGAGTTGCTGCTGCTGCCTTGGGAGTGAAGCTGGTTCGAGCGACGCTGCAGCCGGTGAAGGAGTATTCGGGCTCGTATGCGACTGCTGCTGCCACCATCCGCAGGAGTACACAGCTCTTCAAGTCTCCCCATGTGAATTGGAGTTGTCATACCTAGATTGCCTTCTAATCTACCGTTGTGCTGCTGAACAGATAATGCAACTAGAACAGCAGAAGCAGAGGCAGCAAACGCAAAGGGCTGTGGTGCAGCGGCTTCTTCATCGCAGTGCAATTTTGGAGCGGCAGCTCTCTATGAAGCAGTTACTCCTTCGGAAGCAATTCAAGGAAAACGACGACCAAACGCCGGATTCACGCCCACCAGCTGTGTTGTCGTTTTCAAGTGCCATTTCTCCAGAAACGCAACAAGGGATCCTTAGGAGGTCGCGGTGTCCAAGTGCAGCAGCTGCTTCCGCTGCAGAACGGAAGCACCAATTCACTGCAGCGTACCCCCGCCAGCGCCACATGTCTGCACATTTGCCGCTACTGCGAGTGACGCTTCTTAACTGTCACTTGGACTGTTTTCAAGCTCCCCTTCTGCAGTTGCTGGTGCAGAACTGCCGGCTCTCTCAGGCCAGTTCTCTCTTGCCTCCTCATGCCACGGATGCTCCACGCTTGTGCCTGAAGGAGCAGCCGCAGAAGCCCCAAGTCTCCTCTGTAAGCCTGCTAAATGCATCATTACGCTTGTGGGCTTTCAATCCTATTGCAGTTGCATTTGAACCCGTAGTGGAATCTCTTCCTCTTTCTCTGATAGTGCGGGAGGCACCATACTCATTAATGAGGTTCGCGTACAGCTCATGCTGCGACAACGATTATCTGGCATTGAGTGTAGCGCAGCGTGCCTTCAGAAGCAGGCGGCTGCAGCAGAAGATTTCGGGGCCATCCTCATCGCATTCGTGCACCCGTGGGAGTGCCGTGGGGACATTTTTGGAGAGGGCTTCGTCAAGCCCAGCTCCCACACTCTGTCAGCAGATGAGTAGCAGCAGTAACCTCAACGGCAGCAGTACGAGCAGCAATGGGAAAGATTCAGCGAACTCCGTGGCCTCAGTCCCCTTCCGTTTTCTCGAAAGCGCAGCTGTTCGCCAGGATTGTGGCGTCGAAAACCAACAACAACCTGGTTCCAGTAACAGAAAGCTGACTACGGTACTTTCCCTAGAAAAGCTGAAGGAGGAGCTGCCGTTGCGTGGGCACGCCTCAGGAGAAGCTAGCATGAGCAACACGCCTCTAAAGGGAGGCGGAGGACCCGTTCTGCATTCAGAAATCAAGGGAGGGGCGGATGTTCATACAAGTGTTGAAGGGGCATCTACCATGGATGCCTTGTCCTCTTCAAAGCGGTACGTGGGCATTTGGGTGTCATCTACGGAGGGAGGCAGCATCGAAGCAAACTTATCCCCTCTGCTATTACAGTCCGTGCTAGGGAGCCTTTGCCAGTGGCACTGCGACTTTACTCACCACATGCAACAGCAGCGGCAACAACGGCCACAAAATGCACGTGGCAGTCCCAGCCTCTGTGAGAAAAGAAGCCAGCTGTCACAGGCGTGCCATCAGGTCCTTTCACCTCAACATCAGCAGACGCTCCTTCAGCACCAAGAACAACAACCAGAAGCACCAAATTATGTAAAGGGTCAGAGCACGGTGGGGCAACAAGAACAACACGAAGGGGCAACAGAGGTGCCGTACGGGAGGAAACAAAATATTTTTGCCAATACTATGTTCCTTCGGAGGCGTCCATCTCGTTCTGTCGATGCCTCACCTATTTGCCGCCCTCCCGTTCCGGAAGACGCATACAGAGAAAGGCGTCACAGCCTATGTGGATCACTGCCCGAAGTTAATACTGACAGATCTTTGGGCATCCAGCCACTCCAGCTGGAGCAAAGGCCTTTTGGGAAAACTGCAGGCCTGAAGCGGTGCAAGCTGTTCTTCCCTTACCATGTTGTAAATCAAACAGGGCTGCACCTCGGACTCCAGCTTCTACCCGCACCGCCAGCGGTGAGAGCGCCTGACTCTGAGAGCCCGTCTGGAAGCAAAGGACCGCATGCCGCGGCAGCACTCCCTTCTACTCTAAGGTTGTGCAGGCTTCATAACAGAAATGCAGGCGCGTTAGAACAAGACGGCAGCAGCAGTGATAGCAATAGCAGCACCAGTGAAGCAGAAGCTGGGCGCGCTTTAGCAGGTGTCCCCATTCATTGGGCCTTTGGGCCGACTTTACAGAACAAGCCTTGTGAATCTCCTAGACTCACAAGTGCCGCAACAAGTGCAAGCGTCGAAGGGACCCTTGCCTTTCCCTCTTCTCCATCCTTTTCCCGAGAGGAAAAGTCAGTTCACTTTGGGGCTTGGGGGGATTCATCAAGCTGGGACTGGCTTCAGCCTTCGGAGAAAAGGGCGCTGCCACAGATGAGAGTTCCTATTGGCACAGCTTCAACTGCTCATGTTGCATTGCAGCTCGCCAGGCAGCCCATTCGAGCGACCGCTGCGGAGCAGCCTCAGCTGGAGAATACCCTCCATAAGACGCCTCTGCTGACTGACGAGCAGAGTATCGATGAGCGTGACGCTCATCTAGATGCTTCGTGCAGGCAGTGGAGGCTGAACATGCCAGTACCACTCGATCGAGTTGGAGTGTACATCCAGCCTCTAGCCGATGTGAGGGCGACTATAGCTTGTGGATCGACCAGAGCCTCCTTTGGCACACAGAACGTTCCTTTTGTTGTTTGTCGGCTTATTGCCGATGCAGGAGTGAAACAGCTCCTGGTGCAGTCACAGGTAGTGCTGCGCAGCACGTGCAGCGTTCCACTTCAGATTATGCTGCTTCCTTCCCTTGAAGCCGTTAGCTCTGGTTCGCAAGAGAAGAACCACCGCCCCCGCGGGGACAGCAGAGAGGCGGAGGGGTTAACCGAGGTTCTTTTAAAGCCAGGGGAAACCTCGGCTGTTCCCGTAGATTGTAAGTTCATTCGGGATCCCCAGCAAGCTTTCCCTACGTTGCCTCGTAGTGATAGTTGCACAGCGGAATCCGCTGGTGAGAGGAACACTACCTCCATGTTGTTAATGCCCTTTTACAGCTCGTTCGTGTGCCTTTGCCGTTTTTGCGCAGTTTGCTTCGCAGGAAGGCTACGAATTCGGCCTGTGCAGACTGGCAAGACATACAGCTGGTCCAGGGATTTGAGTCTCGGCATGTTGTGGCAGGCCATCGACAGGACCGAACAACAGAAGCCCCCTGCAAATGGCGCAGCTGGCGGGGCAGGGCTAAGTGCACCCAAACGAAACTTGCCCAAGACAGACCTGCTGCGCTGCTGCCCACTGATGGGAAATAGTATGAGCAAGAGCTCCTACGCAAGGAGTCCCGTAGTAGACCGCGAGGATGTCTCGGAGGAGCACACACGGGAAGATAGCAAGGAGCTGCGGGAGCCAGACTACCACATCGTGGTTCTGTATAGACTTGAGCGGCTGGTCAACTCATCCTTTTCATGTGTGCAGCTCAAAGTGTCACTTGAAGCTCCTTTACGGCTTTCAAGCAACATCCCATTCCCAGTCAGGTGCGAAACCACAAATAAATCCCTTCCCCAAATTCCCCTTGGTGAACTCTCTACTCTTAGGTGAATAATACGCCCACTCCGCGCCAGTATTGATACGTCACAGTTGGAAGGAGCATCAGATTCCTTGTACTAATGTGGCTGCGATCTTTGTAGATACCGTATAAGCTGTCCACTGGCTCTAAGGGCAGGAGAAGACCCACCGGGAGATTCGGAGGGCATGCTTCAGCTGAACGAGTGGCAGCAAGTGCATTCTTTTTCTTTGGCAGGTACAGTTGTACAATCGCAGTGCACCCGGTGCTCAGTAGGGACGAGTTTTCTAGGGATTAATTCTTACCAGTCAGTGACTGTGGAGGCCAGGGGAGTTACCGGGGAGGCTTGAGCATGGGCAGGTACCCAACGTCTCCTCGATAGTCGCTGTTTTTGGCACCGATGCTTGTGTAATTTTGTGTTTGCCAAAAGAAAGTGTATCTGCCTTATGCAGTTATGGCGTTCTAAATTGTGCCTTGTTGACGTACGGTGACCCTCAGGGGTGGCTTTTCTTTCTATCTCGCTAGCAGAAGGCCGATGGTCGAAACGAACTCAAGTCCACCCCCGACCCCTACAGAGGAAGCGTCCTCCACCACCAGCTCCGAAAGCAACCATTACAAGATCCTCAGCTGTTTTATCAACAACCACAGGGGGAGGCGAGGCGCCAGCAGACTGCATCACGGGAGGCGCCGGTGAGGCTGGTAAAGGAGAACCAGCAGGGGATACGGTGATACCTGAAACCATCGTGGAGGTGAGTTATCTTGTCCATAAATCCTACTTGCTGTCACATTAGAATATTGCAAATGTGCTTAGTCTTAAGGCCTGCGTCTTTGTATCGCTGCTCCAGGTTGAGTGCTTTGACAACAAGTATCGATCCGCCAAGGTATGGGTGATCTTCTGTGACTCCGACGGAGGCTCCCCCTGTTTGCTGCTGCATTCGCCTGTATGGCTGGTGTCGCATATCCAGTGGGCATTACAGAGGCAGTGGTTGAAGCAACCACAGCATGACCGGCAGGATAGCCGTGCAGAAGGGCAGAAGAAGAGATTGTCTGCTGTTGAATACAGCGTCATCCGTCGCGGCAACCCGGAAGAGCTAGGATGGGCAATGCAGGCAGTTTCAGCAGCTGCTGCGGCAGTCGACCTCAACGGAGATGCAGAGAGAACAAAGCCCTCTCAGCTTCCGAACTTTGCATACGGTAGAGGCTTTACGAAGGACTGTAGCGGAGACATTCGACTACTTGACTTTACCGTAAGCCACAATGCCTCGCGTGCATCGTGGGGCTGTTGGTGCTAGCTCAGGAGCCGCAAGTTTAGGTCATGCAGCCGATAGGACTTCGGCTTTAAGGGCGACCAGGCGGCTATAAAATCGCGCTTAGCCATAGCTAGACGTTCTTACATATTTTGCTTGTCGTGTATCTACCCAGGCAGGCCTTTTGGCGGGGCTTGTCGAGTTATTTTATCATTTCTGTTCTTGGTTCATATTTGTGTGCCATGCAGGCATCTTCTCTTCGCGTAGAAGCGGATGGGATTGGCTGCTCGCAATTTTTGGACTTGTGGGGAGATTTCCCCAGTACGTTGACTGTGACAGGCTCATGCTCCAAAACCCAAACTGCAGGCTCCAGGGACACATCAGCTGCCCGCGACTATAGCAGATCGGGGTGTACAAGCGCCATCCCTGCCAGCCTGTGCGAAGAAAGGCCTTCGCTTGGGAGTACGATGGGAGGCCCGTGCTTAGACATTGTTGCTTCAATGTCTGAAGCTCCTTTGCCTCTTTTGCGTCCTGTCCTCCTGCTGACGTTATCCCCTATGTACACTGTAACGAATTATTGCCCCTTTCCTATCAGAGTGCGGCAAGCTCGGTTAGACTACCACTGCAGTGACACAAAGAGTGCCAATGATGGAAGCGTTGACTTTACGCGGCAGATAGAGCCACAGCGCACCGTTGCTTTGGTTTGGCAGTTTAAAGAGGGCAGCCGATCTCTACAGCTACAGAGGTGAGTCGTCGAAGCGTCAACCTGTGTTGCATCAGCATTTGCCTAGTAGTGCATGCAATTTAACAGTTTGGAGCTGCCAGGGATTTACACTATGTAAGCTGGTGGGTTACGTGGTGTGTTTTCGCCTGCAAATGCTTGCCGCTTTTACAGACTGATGCCGACTTTGTGCTGGCTCCAAGGGGGATGCAAACGCCGGGTGTGGATGGCTCTTGACAGAGGGCTTCCCGAAACAGTGTGGAGTGCGTGGTCAGGCTACTCCCCATTGTGCTTACCTGGAGATGATTGGTGTCTTCGTCTACCATTTGCGCCTTCCAAGCTGCCACAGACAATATTGGAGGCATGCGGGACCCACAAGAAAGACCCCGTTTACTCTGGCTCCTCGCTGCAATGCGGAGTGGAGGACGCGGAATGTCAGCCGGAGCACTTCCGACATGAAGAGGCATTTCCGATGTCAACGGTAGAACCCCAGGAGCTTCTAGGGGCCCTTTTGCGTCGAGGAGTTTGTGTTCAGATCAGTGGACGCCAACCAGCTACACGGCGGTGCCTGCCAGAGCGGCTTACCAAGCGAGCTTTCTCGGCTTCTGGGTGCTCGGCCTTGCGTTTAGAGACAGAAGAGGGTCCAGCCAACACTGTCAACTTGACAGTCCAAGTGGAGACATTTGACATGAGGGACACTGTTTCGATTTGTAACGACACGCCGTTTCTTTTGGTGCTTCGCCAATGTCGCCACAGTGACACTAAAGACGGCAAGGGAACAGAGCCACAGAGACCTCAGGAGGCTGCATTGGTTCAGAAACTTGGTTTGACAGAAGCTGCGGCCTTTGGCGTGGACTCTGTTGCCACAATTGTGACAGAGCTGTGGGGGGCAGCGACGCAGGGTGGAGGATTGCAACAGCACCAACTAAGCCTTGATGCCGGGGACGCCTTTGCCCACCATGATCCTAACAATGTGGGAGGGAGCAAAAGGTCGACGAAACTTCTGAACATGCTGTTGGAGGCTCAGCAAAGCGCAGAACAACAGCAGAAAACCAGGAGGCGCACTGGTTCTTTCCCCTTTCATTCATCAGAGGCGGTTTACATTTCCGCGGCTCCGCATGAGGAGTGCATACATGTACTATTGGACCGGCTAGCTCGCGTGGCCAGCGCCGTTGCTGGTCGAAACGCAACGGAGCAGTTACAGCCACAGGAGCTCATTAGCAACGCCAGCACCTCCAGTGCTGGCGAGCACTGCTGCTGGTGCAGTTTCGAGTCTTCAGCATCGCAGGAATTGTGTGCATTACAAGAAGAGGAGATGGAACGGACTGTGAGTGGCGAAGGTGACGGAGCACCCTCGAGCCATTCGCTTCTGCCACAGCTCGTCCTTCCAGGCGAGACTGTACTATTTGCTTGGGATGACTACCGCTGCTTGCCCTGTATCGAGCTTGCTTATTTCCCGTGGCTGCAGCGGCACAGTGAGGAGGAAAATCCAGCCTCTCAGAAGGATCCCGGTGCCAGCAGCAGTGGCAGAGTGGATTCACCTGTAACGGAGCCTCCTGCGGTCGATGTGCCATTTGTTGCTTGCATTCCTCTCCGTCCGGATGTGCGCGGTGTTGTGCCGCTTCCACCGTTACCCTCTTTCTGTTGGCTACTATTCAGAGTCGTTCGCCGTGCTGGAAGATTGCTTCTGCAGATTGCTCCCGCTGGAGAAATTTTGGGAATCACAGATTCACCTGATCACAGTGCAGTCGAGGGAAGAAGGCAGGATACTATGAATCATCTGAATAGTAAGAGTTCTCATATCTCCGTCGGGTCAAACGCTACAGATACACCTGTAGGCAGTCCCTTGTCGCCTTGGGGTTACGCGGATACCGACCAAGTAACCGCGTCGCCGAACGAAGTGGACGTCCCTTCATTACTTATGTTACCCCGTTACTTCCAGCTGCCCATTGTGAACAAGGACCTGACGGCAGGCTGTTCTCGTGGAAGCCAAACCAGCAGTGGCAGCGATGGTCGTGTTCCCCCTTGGTCTTTTGCATCAATGTGCAAATTTACTCAAAGTGTTGCGGGATCATACGCATCCGATCCGGGGGCAGCATCAGCTGCTGCACAAGCTACTGATCCTGCCAAGGCCAGCATAGGAGGCTGTGATGCCGGTAATATGGTGCTTCCCGTGCAGCCAACTCCGGATCCCCCGACTTTCGAGTTTCGCATTCAGTTGCCGCGTTTGCAGTTCTCTGTACTATCGCAGGGGGCAGTTACGGATCCACTCTCTCGTCAGGTATGAGCGCGATTCATTGTATGGCGAGATAGACTTAAGAAAGCTACTGTGTATCATTGTGCACCGTATAGCCAAACAGGGAACTATGAGCAGAACAGTATAAGTGCAGTGAACGTTCAGTTTTAGCATCCCAGTTTCCGCGTAAGGGATGCAGTGAGGGATATTTTAAGTACACGGATAGAAGGTGCTCTTTCTTGTAGGGCGCTGGACTATGAAGCTCCCCTTCCCTGTCTCGTGAGTTATGCCTGTAGACCTTCCGCCGTCCGGAGGAGCTGTTTCTCGCTACATTTGAAGGTCTCTCTGCGACATACTTCTGCAGTCCATTCCACAGTGCTGCAGCATGCAGAGTACAGGAGTTGCAGGTAAGCTTGCCTTGAAGTCTTGTCCGACTAAAGCAGCCGGGCACGTAGTTGGGGCTTAATGCGATCGCCGCGAGCACTGTTTTCTGGAAACTGGCTTCAGCTGGAAGGCTTTAAGGTTTCTGTCAGTGCTTCCTGCCTCTGCAAATAAGTTTCACGTGAGAGGGAGGTCTTGTAATATGCTGCGTATTTGCATGTTTCCCTGCTTTTTTGGCTCAGATAGACTCCATGCACTCCCAGGCGTACTACCCGGTGCTTCTTCAAAGAGCCCCTCCCACGCCCAGCGAGGTTGGCCTTTTCAACGTGTCACTTCCGATTTCAGCCCTGCTATGCGTCTTGCTTTGCCTGTACGTCTTGCCTTGGCCTATTTCAGAGTTAATTGCTCCTGTTTTCTTTGCAGGCCGGTTCAGCAACTGACAGCAACGTCATGCAAGGCTCTCGAATAGCAAGTTCCACAGACAAGGCCAAAGAAGGAGAGAGCACCAGGAGCGGAGGGTCTCTGCATGCAACGGGTACTAAATTAAAGGATGATGCGGGCGCCCTTGTTGAGTTTTTGCTGCAACAGAGGCTACCTTTTTATGGCAGCCGTGACGGCAGGGTTGTTGTGGTTGACAAGTGCTGCCTGTCTCTCAAGGTTAGGCATCATACGGCAACTCCGTGGCCTCATATGTCGCCTGCCACCCTTACGGGGTACATGCCGTGTATTGGTTTTGGTGTTTAGCTCTTCAAATGCATTTACACGCTCTTATTCCGAAATGTATGGCACTGAACGACCGGTGCCGACCGCAACAAGGGCTGTCCCTGCAGTTTTGTATCCTGTTGCAGTGTACATATCTGTTGTATTCTGCAGCCCGTGAGTGTTCGGACTGATTTGAAGAGCGTATACATGGCTTCTGAGGCTTGGAGTTGCTGGCGGTCTGCCTGGGCTGCCGCCACCAGAACTATGAGTCTGCATAACCCCGAAAAGACTTCTAGCAGTCCTGCGTCACGTCACCACAAGACTAAAGGAACTTCTACGCAAAGTACAGATCTGCCGGTTGTGCTCAGAGGAGGCGAAGAAACAGAAGGCGATGACCTAGAGTGCCACTATGATGTGAAAAGCGGCTTAGCATGGGCGCACAAAGGCAGCAAGACTTGCCAGTCCCCCATATCTCTCTTCGTGTCCCAGATGGCAGGGACGGGCTTGGCTCTAGCTCCCTCTCCACTGGCTGTCCGTCCATGGTTATTCAAACATCCAAAGATGGCTACTCTCCAAGGATGTCAGCACACTGCCAGCCAGCGGAAGGAGCAGCGCTACATTTTTCGGGTGCTCACGATAGCAAGCACGTGTGTAGTGCTCTCGTTCAAGGCGGATACGGGGGGCAATAGTAGCGCATTGCGCCGCTCAGTAGTGACTCTCTCCTCTCTCGAAGATGCCCGGCTTGAAGTGAATGGGCTGCATGTGACCAGCCGAAGACTAATGGAACAGGTCAAGGAGCTGCACCAGCAGCAGCGGTCGCCTGTGCACCAGGACTTCTCTCGCCTTACGAAATTGACGAGGCACCACAGGCATCCAGCTCTTGCACTAAGAGATGTGGCGAGGGTAGCGGGTCACTTTTATCAGCAGCAGCTTCTGTCACATCTCTCCAAGTTGCTGGTTTCGGTCGATCTTCTAGGTGAGCCAGCAAGCATCACGTGGAAAGATCAGTGCTTGTCCACCGCTCCTTAACTGCATTCATGACAGTTGTAGGAAGCCCTGGAAAGTAGGCTGTTGGCTTCAGCACGTAGCACCAGTTGAAGCTACACTCCTTGGAATCCGTCTTATCTAGTGATCATTGCGTCTTTTAAAGAAGATTCGAGCAACTGTTGGGCCGTTTGCTTGGTAGCCTGTATGCTTGGCTGCTTACAGCCTGCATGCACACGTAATTAAGCTTTCTTCATCTGACAGTGCAAGCGTGTTGGCGCATATATTGAAGCTTCGCCTTTTGTGTTTTGCTTTCGCTGGTGCAGGCAATCCTGCTTTGTCATTTGCTCACCTCCAGGCAGGTGTGTACGCACTCGCCAAGCAGCCAATGGAGGCTGCTGAGACCGGGGGAGACGTTTTCGAAGGGATTATGAGGGGGGCAGAGGACTTCCTTAAGCACACTGGTGAGGTGTTCACGCAAATACTTGTCAGGGGTATTAAGGGATGGCGTTCGCTCCGTCCCTTAGCCCTAGGAGTTTTGCAGCTCACCAAGACAGAGCTCCGCAGTCTAGCTGTGGATCTAGCCCTTACCGTTCTAGTCGAGTGCGCTTGGGTCAAAGGCTAGCCATACAAGGCCAAGCACATAACTGTAGCCTGGGCAATGGATCAAGAAGTATATAACCAGTGCTCACCCTGCTTGGACAGGCCCTCCGTTGTGCTTGACCCACACAAATATTTTTCTCTACAGGGTATGGCTTTTTCGGGGGTATCAGCCGAATGGCAGGAGTCGCCTCGGACTCGCTTGGAGCGCTAGCTTGTGACGAAGTATATGTGCATGCCAGGAAGCAACAGGGCCGGCACAAGGCACGCAACGTGGAAGAGGGTCTCCAGCAGGGTGTCGAGGCCTTTGGGAGGGCTCTGGCTGGTGGTATCACAGGTACGCAGCAGCGCGAGTGGACGGCTCTCTTGCATCACGTTTTTATTCTCCACATATAATGAGGCAATCCCCAAACCTCTTCCCTCCCGGCCTTTGCACAGCAGTGTGTATCCGTGCTTTTGACTGCCTGTGCAGGCCTTGTAGAAGAACCAGTTAGGGGAGCTGCAGAAGGTGGATTTGAAGGGCTCTTGCGCGGGGCTGGTAGAGGCATTGCGGGGTTCCTTGTCAAACCACTGACAGGAGTGCTCGATTTAGCCCACAAAACCGCCGAAGCTATAAAGGTAACCCCTTCTTTAGCTCAGATTTGGGCGTTCGCGGCAAGCGTCAGCAGCCTCTCCTTCGTTCCTGGCACCCCGCATGATTCTGTAGCTGCATTGTTGTTTGCCCTTGAGAAAAATGCAAACTTAATTACTGCGCCTCCTTTTTCTTAGGATGCCTCTCAAGTCGAAGGACATCAGCGTCCGAGGTTCCGTCTACCCCGACTTCTCCTGGGAGATTTCCGCTTGCTGGCTGCATACGATGCTGAAGCAGCCGAGGCCAAAGCAATTTTGACAGACGCGGAAGGGCAATATTGGTGAGGATCATACTATACTTCATCTTCGTTGCCTCTGTAAACGATATGGCTGTGCTTGTCCTGTTCAGCTCCGGGTGGCTAGAGGGTTTTTGGGGCGTCGTGTTGCTTGCTTTGCTTGCTGGCTCAGCTGAATAGCGAACAGGGCCCATATCGGGACGCTTCCCTGGGAGAGGGAGTGGGCGTGAGCCGGCTCTTGGTCCGGGTGGTTTTTATTTGGCTGGCTTCTGTGGAGCGTGCTTGTGCAGGGAAAATTTGCCCGTTCTCTTTTTCGCCCTTGACCGTCGTCTCCAAGGGCTTACTGTCCTCACTGCAAACAACATTTTGTTCTTCAAATACTATTCGCGGAGCCATGCTGAGCTTTGTTTCCGTGCTCCGATCGCTTCCTTGTTGGCTGTTGGCCACTGTAGCACGTCAAATAGCAGCACCACTAGCGGCAGTAGCAGCAGCAGGGTTCGATCTGCGAGCTCTCGGCACCGTCACGCTGTGTTGCTGCAAGTTCGTCAGGAGGGAGAATCGGGGGTTTACTACCAGCAGCTTTTGTATTCGAATGCTCGACAGCAAGGGCACATTCTCAACTCATTAAGACTGTTGCTGCTTCAGTGATAGGCTGCCCTGTCGTTTTCCACGCAGTGTTCCTGTGACCGGTCAGGCGGCCTAGAAAACAAAGCACTGACAGTCAGCACGGCTTTCAGGTGCTTGATCATCCGAACTGTGTTAATGCAGATCAGCATACGCACAGTCGCAAATGAGTAATTTTTGGTTTCTTTGGCTTGCCAGTTTAGAGGTGAAGCCGTTAGGAGGCTGAGTATTGCGTATAGCTTGCTTAGGTTGGGAGAGGAATAGACCATCAGGGCATCGTTTGCCTCTTTTTTAAGTGCTTTTGTGGTCATAATGAACACGTTTTGCAGCTGGGTCGCCTGTAGATAGACATGAATCGTTCTGCAGTTCGGTGGATGCCCTTTTGGATGGCCTTTCGGGCTATGAAGTGAATGGAGCTGCCCATTTCTCCCTACGGAAGATGAAACTCCTAGGGCACTGCTAAAGCTGTGCCAACCTCCCAATTAGTGAGACATGTGTAGAACCAGACCTGCCCACGTACCTTTGTACTGCAAAATTACGAGGATAAAATGCTAGCGAGAAGCTGTTTTGCCGAAAACAGAGAGTGCTACGTCAGTCTGCGCTAACGAACCTGTGTTTGTTCTTATGATATCGTGGAATTTGAGGATTTATTGGAAGTTAATAGATTTCTCGACTTTGGTTGTTCGTTCAGCAGGGCTTCGTGCTATGTGCCAGCGTCAGTGGTGTGAAAGCTCCAAAACCAAATGGAGTTCAGCGAGCACAATTTTTGACTTGGCGTAATTCAAAATAGTTCACAGCGGTTAGGTTACGCAAGCAGCTGTAACACTGCTTTGGTGCAAAGGGCACCAGCCGAAAGCGATAATGAATTATGCAGCTTTATTTCTACATCCCTTTTAAGGTTGTTTGCTTCGGTGTCTTCACATGATGGCCCTGATGTCCAAATAGAAACCCGAAGTCCAGAGCTAAGGATGCCACTTCCCTGCTCGAAGTGCAAGGAAGTTGAGATAGGAGCTAAGTTCTCCACTGCTTAGCTCACGCTGAACAATGAAGGCGCGTGCCTACGTAGTGCAGAAGATGGAGAACAACTGACGGCTGCGGTGAAAAGCGTGTTACGAATGTGGCTGCATATAAGGAGAGTGTTTATTACCCTGAAAAGCCAAGCGGCCAGATCCACCCACCGGGGCCCCAAGGTATTCTACATCCAGCGCCTGCATCCTACAAGCTCTGCGTCGAATGCGGCGGCTTGACCGGAGCAAGTTATCGTAATGCAGCCTAACGTTTCCCCTAAGGAAACTGACGCCTAATCGACAAGATGTTTTCTTGGTGCAGTCCTTGGCCATTATTCAATTCAGAAGAACGCAAGACTCAGAGGGACAGTAAGGGTAGGGGAACGCAAAAAATAAAGGAATGGCCATTTCCAACAAAACTTAGAGGGCGCTTTCATCCATAATGCAGACGATCGTCGGATATGAACCCATCAACTACTTCAGCTAGAACTTTGCAGCTCAGAAAGACTGTGGCGTTCAAAGGGAAAGCATACGGAAAGGGTGGATAGTAGCATATACAATCTACACGAGTTTTTGCGCAAGCGAAAAGAAGTTAGGCTTCAAGTAGAGCAATCTGGAGCATGTGCAAATGCTTACGCTGTCCGTGTTTGCTGCAAAACTGAACAAGAGAATCTTGTTTACTAGCGGACAACCTTGCGTACCCGTACAGCGCATATATATATATATATATATATATATATATATATATATATATATATATATATATATATATATATATATATATATATATATATATATAGGCAAACGGTGGCTGTTAAGTCTGTAGAGGTGCAGATCTTCTGCTTTACGGATGGAATTGTCCACCCAGTTTATTTGGATATGAGTAAAATTTTGTGTAGCATTGCAGAAGGCACACTGCCTTAGCCTGTGAAGACCCTCTCAGCTCAGAAGCTGTGCCTCCGATTGCGTTTTTATTCTACAGTGGCGCATGGGTCCTCTTACGGCCACTCTCTTTTACTGTGGTTGCAGGAAAGTGGGTGCATTCTGAAGTTCTTCGCATGTATCTAGTTGCTACATTACTTGAGTAAGATCCAATAAATTACATCTGCTTGAATACGGTACCGGTACTGTACTGCCCAGGCAGTCCCTGGAAGCCATCCAGCCCACTCAGTCATCCACTGCACAAAGGCTCTATTCACATCACATCACCAACACCAAATCGGGAACAGGCACCTTTCAGGATATCCCCTCCTAAAGGCCTGCCCATGTGTTGCCTATTAACGGGCTGTACTTGTTGAAGCTCGAACGAGAACGAAAACCAATAGCATGCCCCACAACTGCGCTGCTGCATGCAGGACTAGGCGGTAAAGCCATTCAATTCCAGGTATTTGGCAACAAATGATGTGAGAAACAGCTCCATACCGCGTAGCAGCTGCCAGATTTACAGCCAAATCCGGTATCTGCCACACGAGAATTTACACATGCCGAAAGGCTGTTGCTAGTGCGGGTAAGCTCCGAAACGCGCCAAGTTTGGAATGAAGACCGCACAAGAGAACGCATTAAATGCTGGCCAGTACAAAATGGGGTGGGGATAAATGATATGAAGTGAAGGAGGTAAGCTTGTACCCTGTATGGCGGCTGGGATTCCTTCGCAGCTAGGGTAAACAAACTGAATCAGCTAGAACAGCTTCTTATAAAAGCCAAGATTTCACATAAAAGAAAGTGAAATATGAGCGCAGGAAGTTTCTTGAGCTGCGTTATTTAAAAGTTGAGGTGACAGCGCACGTACGATCCATCCCAGGCTCCTGTTCCTGTCACGAACAAATGGTGTAATAAAGGACCCAAAGTTGCACTTGCTGACAACCCTAGTCGATGGTCTCAGACATAATCCCATTAATCACACAGAAGTATCGCACCAACATCAGCGGAGTCAAAAGTATCCTACAGACTAGCAGCAACTGCGTCCAGAGTTCTCCCTGGCGTACTATTTTGAAGGGCCCCGGTTGGGGCTGCGGCAGTTGAGTGTCTATGGCGGTTGAGCGACAAATCTGTGTTTATTTATTGTGATATCATTAGAAAAATCGTATTAAGTACGCGGAGAGCCAACGTGACCAGCGTGACGCATCCTTTATCCCGAGGTTAGCCCTGCCTGCGTGACACACTCTTGCAGCCGGGCAGGTTGCTCTCGCTGGACCGAAAACGCCAATTGTTGCTACTTCGTGTTATTCTCATTGGCATGGGGGCTCCTTGAGTCTTATGAAGGCGCCGAACTACCCCCCGCCATGGTTGGAACAGGGTAGCCGCAAGTGCCAGCCACCTGGGGTTCGCCTAGAGCGTCCCTTTTGGGCGTCTTTTCATCATTTTTGTGGTTTTTGTTGCCTTATCGTGAGCGGGAAGACCATGGCACCCTCCTCCGCTTACTCTTTCTTGTCACCGGTTATTGTTGTATCTCCTTGCGCTTCGCAGCCCCCGAGATGAAGCCCCATGTTGAAGGAGGAGAAGAGCCTCAGCGCACAGACGCTTCGCCCCACCAAACAGCTGCAGAAACTCATGAAGAGGCCTTCGACGAGCCTGACGACGAACTGGAGGAGTTTGATGAGATAGGTCAGTAGATGCCTTTCTGCCCGCCCTCGGGAGAAGCGAGGTTCTGTGAACGACACACAAGATCCAGGCCGATATCTCACGGTTCAAGGGCGGCATGAGGAGCAATGAAAATTGCTGTATATTAGTCGGAGCGGCGTACAGGAAGAGGGACAGCCACGAGAGGGCCATGCCCACTGGGCATGGCCATCTCTCATGCTCACTGGGCATGCGCACCAACCTCCATAGTGGCCCCGCTACACTAGGCTCGAATGCCGACTTGCTGCATGTTTATAGGTTTACATGGAAAAAGTGCTGTAGATGCTTGGTTCCGGAGGACGGTGCGGATTAAAGGCTTTGTATGTCTGTGCAGGTGGCGAAGTGCCCGTGGATGCGGAGGTGAAGCAGTGGAGCGAAGACTGGGATGCAGCGGGTGCCATCCTTCCCCTACGCTAAAAACATGGACGAATCTTAACGCTGTTATTTGAGGAAGGCCCCTTTTCTGCTGCATCGTAGGAGCCAGTTTTTCCCGTTTGCTTTTCTGAGGCCTTCACTGACGTGTGCCCCCCTGCTTTCTTTTCTCAGGGTGGGACGACGAGGATCCGGATGATGAATTTTTAGAGCGCCTGCAGAGGGAGCTGGAGGCGTTCAAAACCAACTATGCCAACAAGACTTCCCAAGTGCGAAAGACGGCGTAAGGGCCAAGCCCACCTTGACGATAAATCACCAGGCTTCCAAGCAGCAGGACGCCGACCTGACTTTTGCAGATAATGGGGAGTTGCTGTTTCAGCTTTCAGCTTGACAGAGTAATAAATACTCTGAACGGTTCTGCCCGTGTTAGTAAAGGCGTTTTTCCGCCGCTCCAGGACCCGGTTTTTTTCGGAGGACAGCGTTGCTGTAATGACCTTCGCCTGGGGCACTCGGGGAATATTGGATCATGAAAGTTTCTGTTTCGCTACAGAGGGTTGCAAACGAATAGAAGGGTTCGTTTATTGTTAGCAGCTAACCGTAACAACAAAACTGCATACATAACACATCTGGGGTGTGGGTTCGAGGGGCCTCAGCCGTCCTCATCATTGAGACACAGCTAATGGTTCTGCAGAAAGCACCAGCAGATAGTGCGCGTGCGTTTCTTGTGAGTGCCTGGCACATAGAGGCGAAGTACGGTGGCCATTGTGCCGAGGCAACCTGGGCTGACTAGATGTAGGCCCGAACCTGGTGGTTTCTAAACGTAGCCTTCCTTAGCGGCTCCCCCAACCAAAATAATGGTTGGATTTTCGCTGGCTTGCGAACACTCAGGACACTAAAGTAGGGGAGCTCGCGCAAGATTGCACGCAGCCAGCACGCCTAGTTGGGCACGGGCCCGCTGCGCTGTTTGTGAGTACAGGGTGACATGAGTAGCCTTCTGTGAGCACGGAAAAGTTGAAAATACTAGCTCATTGCTGAAGTATTGGTTGCGTACTTACGGGGGGGATTCCAGTACCTCACCGCTCGAAGCTGCTTCTGATACATTCTGGTGCTAAACATGCAGTAGAGGGCCTAATGCTTAGTCCTGGTGGAAATACTATGAGCAATTTAAATTCAGGGGCGCAGTGAATTTAACAAGACGGAACGAAACCTGCAACGGGGGGGCCAGCAAGCTTCGCTACCCCAGTTGGGGCTGGGCCCCGTGAGCGCCTGCATGCTCTTAAACCGCCGGTGTGCTGCTCCTGCCGGATTTTTAAAACAGACACAGAGGCGGTAAAGCTTAAAAAAGATAAAACATCACACATAAGCAAGTAGGGACCCTGTTTGATGCCCATGTCTGCCAACCTGCGCGACTCAACGCGAAACAGGGGCAGGAAGGCTTTAGCTGTGCCTCAGCTCCCTCCTAACCAGACACAGTGAATATTGATTTAAAGAAGCCGTCCCTCTTTGATTAATTTGAACGTCATTTCAGGCTAAGCTTCACCAAGCACAACAGTGCTGCGGCGCTAGCAGCATCAACGACAGTAACTCCACCTTGAAGGTGTACTGTTGCTTAGGCGTGATAGCTTCATCAGGACGCTGGCCCCTTATCTGTCGCATAAGGCAGTTGCTTCTCTGGCAGATTAGCCGTTGCGGCAGGGTAGACCGCTCCAACGCATGGCGTCGCAGCAGCGTTGGAAGCGCTGACTACGACGAAGATAAGCGCTGAAGGAACAGGTGTAGCAGCAGCAGCAGAAGCAGCAACAGCAGCAGTATTTAGAAAGGGTCAAGGGCTGCAGACAGTATATGCCAGGTATGGACGCCTTTTTTGAACGCGACCAGAAGGGCAGGGGTTCTGCTGACCCCCGACGCCCACCACTGCCGCCAGAGCAGCCACCCCTGCAGCAGCAGCAGGGAGATGATGAGGTGGATCCTCTTGACGCGTTTATGGCGGGTTTGAATGAAACCCTTGTCCGTGAGAAGGAGGAATTCGAGGAAAAGCAGCGGAGGCAAGCAGCGGGCGAAGCTCAAGAAGCGGAGAAGGAGCGGTTTTTCGACGATGAGGACATCGCAGCGGAGTCTGTTGAACACCTCAATGCCCAGAAGGCCCTTTCAGTATGTGCTAAGGAAGGCTATGCGGCCAAATTCTGGGGGGAAAGGGGTGGGAAGTTGCTGGGTGGGGGCAGCAACTCAGCACGCAGGCTGTCCCGTAGGTACATGATGACGATGAGCTTGCGTGTGTGTGTGTGTGTGTGGGTGGGTCTCCGTATCCTTGCTGGCTGCAGGCAGCAGAGGCAGCCAGAGGCAAGAGGAAGGCGCAGACGCAGAGCAATAAAGCAGCAACAGACGACGAAGAAGAGGCCCGTGGCCGTTGTCTCCCTGTGGTGGACCACGACGAGTAGGCTTCTGTACTCCCTGGGCCATTTGCTGCTTGAGCATTATGAGCTATGAGGCTTAAAACTGCCAGTGTCTCGAAGTTGCAATACCCCTGCAGCTGGGCTCACCTTAGGCCTCCTCTCCTGCGTCGAAGGCTGCTGCGAACTGTACAGAATTGTCTATCCCCCGTACACAGTGGACTTATACAAGGAACATCCAGACGTCACAGCCCTCAGCTTGGAGGCCGTTGCAAAGGTCCGCGACTCCTTGCAGCTCCACACCACAGGCAAACAGGCGCCACGTCCGATTGCCTCCTTCCTTCACCTCAAGGACTCCATACCCAAGGTCAGACGGGAGCACGCGTAGCAACAGTACAAGCAGCAGCCAAATGAGCTACTGCTCCACAACCTCTTTGGAACTTTCACCTGGAGCCCCGTGGGAATCGCCGTAGTGACTCAGTGGCGCAAGGAGTGCCCATAAACATACCTCTGCATTTTCTTTAGTTTAGGAGTTACCTCCCTCGGCCAACTGCCGCAGAAGGCGTTGCGGCAGGCATGCTACCCATGGCGCCGTGCCCTGCATTAGGTTAAATTTTGGTGTTGGTGCTGGATGGTCGTGATCCTGCTTATAGTCAATGCTGATTGAGGCAGGTTTTGCTGTCGTGGCGTGGATACTGTGCTTTTAGGGCTTATGGACGGCTCTCCAGCGGCGGGACTACCGCCTGCCCACTGCTGTGCAGGCAGCAGCTATCCCGGCCCTTTTAAAGGGCAGGGATTGTTTGGCTGTGGCTCAGACGGGCAGCGGCAAGACTGCCGCCTATCTCATCCCTGTTTTGACGCGTGTCGTCAGCCTCAAGGGAAAGGACCAGTGGTCCACTCGCCAAGCAACGTTTAAAGATCCGTCGAAGCAGCCCCAGGCAAAGGAGCAGCGAGCAGGTCCCTCAGCGGTGATAATCTGTCCTACCCGGTGTGTTCTTGTGAGATGTATGAACCTCAGCAGGTTCAGAGACTTTTAGTAAGGGACTGGGTCGTGAGCGTTGGCTGGCTGGCCGTGTGTGGCCATTGAGCTTTATTGTCTTCGCACAATGTGACAAACAACAGATAGGCGCCAAGGGGGCCTAGGACCGTCGGTGACTTTGTGTGCGTTCGTTGGGAATTTGGATTTTAGGGAGCTGGCAGTTCAAGTAGACGGGGAAATACACAGCTTCTCTCGCGGGGGGGCAGAGTTGGATGTGAGTCGGCTGCTGTTGGCTGGAGGCTTCGACAAGACGGAGCAGTTCCGAGCGCTGCGAAAGGGACCCGACGTTGTGGTCTGTAACCCGGGGCGCATGATAGACGTGTGCAGCCTCAAAGGTCTCGGCGGCATTTTCCATAAAGTTGTTATGGCGGTTGTTGATGAGGCTGACAAGATGGTTCAAATGGGCTTCGAAAGCCAGCTGCGAGATGTTCTCTCCTCCTTCAGGCCTGACAGGGTCACCTGCATGTTCAGCGCTACCATGCCTCGCAGGTGTGAGGCCCTTGCCAAGTAAGCAGCATTAGGAGTTAAAAGGAGCAGTAGCAACAACAGCGACTCACTGGCTTCCTTCTGCCTCTCGCGTTCATACAGTTGGCGAGCCTCTTCAGGTTGAGCTCGTTCGTCTTCACGAACGAACCCTGTTCATGTGTGAGCCTGTGTTTTGCAGCAAGTTCCTTCGTAACCCGATTCGGATCGTTGTCGGTGAGGGAGGACAGGTGGGCCTCTCGGGTGGGGCGGGCGTAACAGTGGGCTGTACTCGCACTACACCGTCTGCATACACACGTGCTCAGACCGGCGTTCAGTTTCGACGGTGTACCTCAGTGTTGCTGCATTGCCCTCACTGCCCTGTGCGGTGTTGCGCATCTGTGACTCTTCATCAGGCCGCGCAAACGGTTCATCAACGGGTCCAGATTTTGGACGGTGAGCAGGCGAAGTTCGACTGGCTCTCTAAGAATTTGCTAGGGCTGCTTGCGTTGTCTCAGCAGCCCGAGAAGCAGCAGCAGCAATGCGGCTCACGGCCGCCACCTGCAACTGTAGCTGAAGCAGCTGTAGCAGGAGGCGTCGTCTTCTGCAACTCGCAACAGAGAGTGGAAGACCTGGCTTTTCTGCTGGAAGGAGTCCTTGCACAGCTAGTAGAGGCAAATGGGCCGGCAGCACCTGGTACAGCAGTAACAGAGACAGCAGCAGCGCCAATCGGAGACGCCGCATCGCGAGCAGCAGCTGCACGTCTTCTAGGAGGTGAAAGCTCGCAAGAACTTCGAAAAAATGCCAATCAAACATTCAAGTGTACGTATGCAGTGTAGAAGGGAGGGATGGGGGGTGGGTGCTTCTCTGACCATTCTCATTTAACCATGTAGCCTCATGGTTTTGCCAGCAAGCCGGTCTGTAACCTCGCATTTCAGCTCTGCTTCTGTTGCGTTGGGTGCGTGTCCTTCTCTTTGTTGGTGTTGTCCTTTTATTTGTCCTTCTAGCTGCATATGCTTGTTTATCTGTGAGTTTCACTTCCGGATGCACCCTCTTTGGTGGTTTGACTTCATTGTTTTACCGCTTCGCATGAGGGGCTGCGGGGGGCCCTGGTCGTAGACTATTAGCTCTTTGCAATAGCATTTGTTGGTTTATTCTGATCTTTCCAAAGAACATTGCGACATGGAGACGTGGCGGCAGGCCTTGTCTTACTTTGTTCCTATATACACTGCTGGAGTCGATAAAATGGATGCTTGGGGTTCCTAGTGGCTCCTTTTGGCTTGCCTGACGCTGCACTACTGCTGCTGTTACTTTGGGTTCTGCTGTTCAGATGTGGCAATACTGCACGGTGGGATGCAGCAGGGCGAACGCCTTGCCGTGATGCGCCGCATGCAGCACCACTTTTTAGGAGACTCAGGTTCCGCGCGGACCCCATTGGTGCTGGTAGCGACGGATGTCGCCGCTCGCGGGCTCGATTTTCCTCCTGCTCTCTCTCTGGTCGTTTGTTACGATGCCCCACATGATCCTGAAGTGTATGTGCACCGAGTAGGGCGCGCAGGCAGAGCTGGTCGGTCGGGCCTAGCCTGGTCGCTATTAACAAAACAAGAAAAGCGCCAAGTGGCCTTTGTCGTCGAGAAGATGGAGGTTAGTGGATGCCAACTACAGTTATCCCTCCAGCCGGTGCTTTTCTCGTTGCGGTTAATTGGTCTGGGGTATTTCAAAGCTCAAGCGTGCTTTTGTAAAAGAGGCCTTCGGGCTATGGACCCGGTTCCCACTTGTGGTTCACCCCGTTGGCTGTGTTGCGGCTTCCTCAGGCGTCTGGACAAACTGTCCCACGATCGTTGTTTGAGTTTGCCTTGCAGTTTCGTAAGCGCTGTTACAGTCTACACAGGGTTCTGTTCAAGACAGCCCGAAATAATGGGTCATTAGGGCTCATCGGGTATCTTTCTGCGCCACCGCGGCAGACATCTGTGCACATGCTTTACCTCTACTGCTGAGCATTCAGCTTGGGTGAATTGACATGCGAAAGCACAGTTGTTCTGCTGACCTCGGTATTCAGCGCCAGGGGACTTAATGAATGTGAGGGGAAGGCTGGGGAGAGATGCTTCAAGAGGGTTTCCTTTGTAACTCTACTCTTTCTATAGCGTGATTTTGTTCATGCAGCGGCCTTTAGGGAGGCACGACTCTCTGGCCTGCGGGTGGTCTGGCAGGGAGGCAAGGCTGGCCGGGAGATGCGGCAGCAGCAAAATACTTCGTTCGGAGGTTTGGGGTGCGGAGGCTGATACTTTCTAGTTCAGTTTCTGTTTGCTGGCACCTTTGTGTGGTTTCCCCACAAAATGAATGGCAAAGAAGATTCTTTGGGGGCCATATGATTTCTTTGTTTGCATGTTATCTTCGCAGGTTTGATACGGGAAGCCGAGTGGACGAGACGGAAAGTTCACTAGCGTCAAATGCGCCCTCCATAGCAAAGGCTGCAGCAGCTGCAGCTGCCGCGGCGGCTGCAGCAGCAGCTGCGGCAGCTGCCACACGGCCGGCCACAGCGGATACGCCGTCTTCAGAAACTGGAGGGGATTCGGCCACTAATGGCTGCCTGTCTGAGCCTGCCGGCGGGTCGAGCAACAAGAGAGGCCGGTGGGACAGCAAAGAGCAAAGCAGTGGCAGCAACAACGTAGGGAGCGATGAATCGGGAACGGCCTCTGGGGGGTCAGAGACACGGAGGGGCACTTTGAACTTTGCGAAACGCGAGCAGAGGCGGCAGCAGTGGCTGTCGACCCTGGAAGCCCGAAGAGATCAGCGGCAGCAGCAGGAACAGCAGCAGCGGAACCGAAATCGCAGAGAGAGAAGTCCCTCGCCCCGTCGTGCCTTCAGAGAACGGCCACAGCAAGCCTCCCCTGTGGGCCAGGGAGAAAGGCGATGCGGGGTGTAGTCTCCAGCTGAGACAGGAATATGACGTAGAACCATGGCCTACCGTTGCCCTTAGTGCACGCACGCACAGTAGGAGGGCCCGTCCAGTTGCGTAGGAATAGCCTTTCCCCCGTGTGGGGAGAGGAGACTTGCAGGCCTTGTAGGAGTGAGTTCCTGCTTTGTTGAAGGGGCTATTCACCCTGTGCAACTGGCCCAGAAATGGGCGCATATTGCCTTTCCGTGGGAAACGTTACAGGGCTCTGCTTTGCCGCGCCAGAGGATGGGCCAACTTTCATCCAGTGGCATGTGCTGGCAAACTGCTGCGAAGCGGCTTCGGCTTGTGCCCTGTCGGGAAGCCTGGAAGCTCGCTCATTCAACCTGCATGCAGCTTGAGGTATGCAGCTCGAGGTCAGACCGAAGAGGCTGTGTTTTCTTCCTTTTAGGCGAGGCTCAGCAAAGTTGGATGGCCCACCGCTGTTCTCCAGAGTTTGTGTTGAGGACGTGCTGTACAACGTAGACAAAGCCAATTTTTGTCTAGGGCAGCACAGCGATTCAGCATATTCCCCTCACGCCTACGCTCCGTAAAGGAAAACAACAGGTGCCGATACCAGTGGGGTTGTGCCGAGCAGAACAGGGTATGTGGTGGGGACCTTATGCAGGTTCATGTGTGCTGAGCATTAGCTCACGACAGCTAATACACCCGGGAAAAAGGTACTGCAATCTTGTAGTCCAAGGGGGCAAATAGTTGTCAGGCTGTGCTGTGGGTATACGCCATATGCTCAGTACCGTATAACATACAAAGTGTGTAGCAGCAAAAGCACATCAATGGTTTTTCACTGGGTTGCCAACAGTCATAAGGAGGAGAGATGTAAGTGCGCAGATAATTAGCAGTCGTGTTGGATCTTGAGAGTGCGTGGTTAACCAACGGGCAGGTGTGGCAGCTCCGCAGCTCCGTCCACAGTCACCTTAGAGCCTTCATGTGAATGTGAAACTAACGAACCGTAAACACCTGCAGAAAACAGTCTCGAACGACAAAACCGCAGCGTGTCAAGCAGCCGGCGAGCTTGTGCGCACAGGCTGTAAAACAGCTTCCCAGCGTAGCGGCCGGTCTCGGGCTGCCCTGTTTTAGGTCGACTCTTGCCGAGTGAGTAGGCAATTATATTTAAACTCCCCTTTCCACGCCTTGCCGACAGGGCCGCACTAGGATTCGGCACAGAACTCCCTCAAGATCGGTCAACGGCGATCGGCACCAAGCCCCGCGAACGCAGGTTAAATGAGAAATAGAGTAAGACCCCCCACCACACAATATAGTTATTAACACCAAGGTAGACAAATTAATAATCACGGCGTTACCTTTCCAGTTCACTTATGTCTCGCTGTTGCCACCGGTTAATTCAGCAAGGCAAATGGTAGGGGCTGTCGCGAGCGTCTCCGCGGCTGGCGAAGGGCTGGGTGTGCCTGTTTTATCCATATAATTGAGTCTTGAACAATTTCTACCAGGATCATCTTCCTCGCTTCCGACCAGGGCTGTAAATGCAGCTTGAGCGCAGTTCGATCCCGGGGCGTCGTACATGGTTTCTCCGCGCAGTTTGACCATGACGGTGGTGTCGTGCTACTGTATACGACTCTTTGTTTAGATTTTACTGAGGCGGCTAGCTAAACTTCCAGGAAGCTGGCGGAGAACCAGGGTGGCCGACGTGAGGCATAACGCCGTTGCTGGGGCCGAGAAAGGAAATCGTGGCGGGTTACCGACATTTCCGAGGCGCTGTTTGGAAAGGTGTCTCACGGGATTTCCGGCTCGATGCGAGTGCGGTTTAGCTGCGTGGCCTATGTGCCTCCAGGCTCCCAGCTGGGAGTGTCAGGTAGCCCTGAATTCCTAGGATGTTGGGACCCCTCTCGGTGTCTTCCCTTGCTACCCTACGCCACACCGGCTGAAGGCGGAGTGGAGCCGAGCCTCTGGTTTGCAGATGTAGAACTAGACGAGAAACGCCTCGAAGGGCGTGAGGTTTCGGCTGCCTCGGGGAGCGAATGCAGCAATGAACGGAACGGCACCAAACGTGGTCGCGACTCCTTTTCAGATCGGCTCATCGCCGCAGTGGCCAGAAATTATTCATCCCAAGTGGGGAGGTTTTGTTCAGGTAGCCTGCCTGATATGCGCTACACAGCAAACAGTGAAGCGTCAAGTGTCGTGGCGGCCGCTTCCTGCCGCATAGACCATCGATCACCGGAAATTATTGCCATACTGGAGAGCCACCCCCTCAAAAAGGTGCAGTTCGAATACAAATTTATTTTGTGGACTCCGAAAAGTCCAGTCTCGCCCTATGTGCCGGATACGCCGGGGGAGTCTTTTCAGTGTGTTGCCTACGGCAGCCCGTTCTGTACTTGGCGCACTTGGTTGTTTCCTCCTCCTCCCGCTCAGAAAGCAGAGCCTCCTTCAAAGGCCATGCAGATTGTTTGGGAAGGCAGTGGCCCTAGCAGCAACAGGAAGTTCTGCTTTGATCCGATGGACGTCGTAGTGGATGAATGCGAAAGCGGGAACCTCGAAGTGCTTTACCTCTGCAAGATTGCAAGGTTCGAGGACCCAAAAGGTACGTGGACTGCGCTTTTCGAATTAATATTGGTTTGAATGGGGGGCAGCGTCAGTTTACCTGGCAAGATTTAACGCACTCAACGGCAAGCGTTTCCGTATTGCGCTTGGTAGGGCTACACATTTGTTCTGCTTTTTAGCCCTTACGCCTGCAGCGTACGCTGCCTGGGGTTGTCGCAGCTGGAGGCGTGAACGAGCAAGACCACACGACACGCTTCTACAACACTGTGAAGGCCGAAGGGCGCATGCACTACTCGCGCATCCTGCCCAATCTATATGTGGGGTCATGCCCTCGTCAGCTCAAACACATTCGCCAGCTCAAGCAGGACTTGAAGGCGAGCGCAGTTTTCAACCTCCAAACTGCAGAGGACATAAAGTCAGCGAAATACTAACAGGGTCATTGCGGCTTCTGCTCTTAACTGGAGAGAGAGGGGTGCATAAGCTGGGACACTGCTGATTTAGTGGGGTATTTTGCATCTGTGCCAATTTCCCGTTGTCATGCCCGTTGTGCCTTGACTGCTGTTGTGGTGCCTGATGCTTCTTAGAGGCAATTTTCCTGACCCCATTTCTAGCACGCGGACACCAGAAGCAGTGGGCCAGCTGTACGAATCCGCTGGACTGCGATATGTCTGGATGCCTACGGAGGATATGAGCGATGCCTGCCGCAGGCTTGCAGTGGCGCAGTGTGCACTGGTCTTAGACGCCTTAATCCAGGTAATATATATCTGCATGCTCCCTGCCGCCCCATTGACAGGCTGAGTTTTCAGGATTAAGGAATCTATGCTCGCAGCAATCCGCTGTGGAGTTGCAACTGCTTGCACACTTGCGGATATGTGTTTCTATGCAGAACGGCCACACTGTGTATGTTCATTGCAACGCTGGTGTGGGAAGAAGCGTAGCAGCAGTCAGCGCTTACCTTTGTTTTTGCGTCGGCCTCGACCCACGAAAGGTTAATTTTTTTGTCAGCACTCGACGCCCCGTTGCCTACTGGGACGAGAAAGCGATCAAGGCGGGCATTTTAGACTACCAGGCTAAATTTGGCAAATCATGCAGTTAGCCGGTGCGCGGGCTTTCGTAAGTGATGGCGACCAGCAGCACCGCTGAGTTCCCTGCCCAAGCGGCGGCCTGTTGCCGGGTGCTCAGGACCTGCCAGCGGGATTAAGGTCTCCCGATAGCTCTTCAGTTCCGTTGAACTTTCCGCTAGTCCCTAGACTGCACTGAGCTGCGTATGCAGGTGGGGCAGCACCGCGAGAACGGATGAATTTGTTGCATTCATCTGGTTTCTTCACGGGCTGCAGTGCCGACGGAGCGACGTGGGCTCCATATGATCTTAAGTGCCAGCACACTACTGGGGCTTCTCAAAACAATGGGCACCCCGTCAAAACTCATTCATTTAAAGGGGTTGCGCTACATCAAAGGGCAGTCAGGTATCAGCTCTGTGTAGCAGGCACAGCAGCTGGTGAAGTCGCCAAGGTGAGGCAAGTGGAAACAGCGTTAGCGTGCTAACCGTTACATTCTGCATGGAACTTTGGGCCCGTTCATTGAAGGCTACGCACTTGGTGATAACGTATCCACTCGTCTTACTGAAACAATTGCCGGAAAATATCTCATCATGTCCCTAGAAGAATCTGGACGAACTTCAGTAACGCGCCAATGAGAAGAGCCATGCAAGAGGCAGTGAGGGAACGAGAATGTATTCGTGTCCAGACATTCCTTTGGTCTACTGCTGTTCTGGTAAGCAAAGGGTCCCTGCGGCAGTATCGGCAAGTAAGCGAGTGGGCCTGCCACATGGTCCATGTGCTGCACTTTTTGATTTACTTTCAAATAATTTAAATTTATGGCATCACTGATAAGTTTGTACCGGCGCAGCGCTGACAGCAGCAATTGCAGACTTCAGGACTTCACTGTTCTTGCTGCCTTCGGATCGGTAGAGGTGAAGGTTTCCGGTTGGGCTGCTCTGCCGACTAATGCTGTTAGGTATCGCCTTTGCAAAAGAAAATGCACCCTCAGGATTCTGCGTCAATATATATGTGCCGTCAAGGTTGAAAGGTTGATGCGCAGCGTATTGCTGAGAGCATCGAAGCGAGGAGAGGCAAGAAAGCTCAAATCCATGCACCGTTAGCGAAGTTGGAATGCCTCCTGCGCAGAAGCATTGGATTTTTGACAGACGTAGTTGCGTTTCAGTGGAAGGCTACCTTGGACTGTGGAAGGCGCTGAGCATTTGTCAGCTCTTGCTGGAACTTCAATGGCAAAGCTTTTGCAGTTGGACGAATGCCTCAGCGGCGCAGCCATTGAACATCCTTCTACTTCTCGGCCGCTGTACAACAAGTTTAAAAGGATGCTGCGGTGATGTTCATGCAACTGCCTGCAATGGTGCGGTCCTCATTCTGTCATCCCGTGGTAACCACTGTAGGTATGCAATCGTACGTATCCAGCGGAATCAGTGGCTTGGGACCTTTTGTGATGTGAATGAAACTCCTCAGAAGAGCCACTGCAGTGCCTACAAGAGAAAAAGCGAACTGTACAGCTTGTGTAGTCTGCACGGGCGGCTTAGGTGGAAGTTTCGGTGCCTCCGGTGATCTGGGGTCAACAGGCCATCCCAGGGGCCGAAGTGCACTTGTAATTGCCCCCTGCTCGCAAATAAACATAGATTTGAGCTTGGGGATTATTTTCCAATTACCTCCATTGCACTGAGGGACGCTGAGATCTGTCTGAACATGGAGGCCGTCGGCGATGTCCTCAGCGCCACCGATATTGCCGTCTCCAAAGCGTGCTGTTCGGTACAGTTCAAGTTGTTTGCTGTGCAGTATTCCGCAGCTGCTTTTTGCATTTGAGCAGAAAATTGACGAACAGCTAAGTTAATCGGCTTCCTCGCCTGCGGAGGTAGCAAGGAAATATTTTGCATTGCAAATAACGGGGGATCCTCCAATGTAACCTGCGCTGCTGGCTGGAATTCGGGGCCGCTGTATTCCGCCCCAATTATGTAGCCATCTCTTCTTAGCAGCTCTTCATCCTCGGTTGCAGTTACAGCGTGCTCAACGTTGGCAAGTGCACCACCACTTGCCTGTTGTTCACCTGGCTCTCTGAGCCCAGGTACCAGCGGCAGTTGTATTGTGTCTACTAAGAATGACAAAGGGGAAGGTTTGCTGTCAGGCCTGTTGTGGGAAATCTCTTCAGCCTCTTCCGTCCGCATAGAGTGCATGCTCGTCGACAACATGCTCAACGCATTGATGCCTATCATGCCATCTGGGAGCCTCAGAGGCCATGTGGTCTGCGCAACAGCGCCAGTGGATGATTTTTCTGGGCTATTGAAAGGTCTCTTCGCCAAATACAACGCCAATGGCAAATGCGGCACCGCCTGACGTTCGGCGGCAGGGACAGTACTGGTGAAGCGTGAGCCGCCCAGTTGCTTGCTGTGGGCTTCCACTGCAGATTTTTCATCAGAATGGTACAATAAACTCTGCTTGTCGTGTCTTTTGTTCAAATGTGACTTCAACAAAGTAGGGAGGGGGTCCCAACTGTTGGAGGCTTCGCTACGAAGCAATGTCCAGAGAATAAAGGTGTGTTCTGGCTTACGAAACGACTTTATAAGAGTCAAATGAATAATTAGTTGTTCAAAGCATATTCTTACGGAGAAGACGGGTGAGGCTCGCCACTTTCCTCATGAATGAGCGAATTAGTTCTGATGAGTGCGATGGCATGGTTTTTCCCCTACAGAGCAAATACACCCGTAAACTAAACTCAGGTTGAGGTACAACGTGAAACTGTTACAAAGCGAGAAAATACCCACTCTATCACAGGTGATTGCTGCCCAATTTGTAGTGGTGTTCTGCTGCCGCTGCGTGCTCGCGCCCCGGTGAGGCGTCTGTACATGCCACACACAAGATGCCCGCCAGATTAGTTACAGGGATTGCCCCATAAGACTTATTTTTCCAGGGGCACTCATACTTTGAGGGGCGAAATATTTTCACGTGCATGCATGTTCCATAAGTCTAAACGCCGGCCCTTCAATCGTCGACTACTGCGGAATCCTGACAGGCCCCGAAGCGTCTGGTGCAGAAACTAAATTCCTCTTGACTCGTGAAGTCAGTAAGGATTTAGCTCAACTGTTTCAACTCCATTTTGCAAATACTCCCCGAGACTTTCACGCTTTTCAGAGCTAGGTTGCTCGACGACTCCGCTGGCCCCACCCCCAGCCAGCTAACTGGGTTGCAAGATGTCCCACATCCTCCCACAAAGGCGTGATGAGGGAGAGCCTGCCCACCTGCCCACACTATCCCATGAGGGGAGGCGGATATTAGTGTCTCATGCATCACATGCAGCCCAACTCGCAAACAGGGCGCAGCCCTCCGTTCTGCTAGGGGGCCAGACTTCATCTGCAGGGAGGCCATGGAAGCAAGAATGCTTTGACCGGCTGGAAGAAGGCCGCATCACTGGCGTACACACCGAAAGGTCGTGGGCTGCGCTCACAGTCCTTTCCCAGTGGCATCCTGAACAACCCCCTAGCCGTGCACCAAATACATGCAAAGTCGGCGTCTCTTGCGGCTGCTTCGTGCGCTGCAGAACTTGTGAAGGCTGACTTGTACAGTGCAAAAGTATGAGATGTGTCCAACATCTAAACATGCTGGATCACTGCGAGCCTAGCTTCACAGCCACGACTAAGCCAGTCCATTTCATATTCCTTACAAAGTAAACTGTGTTCCTATGCCCTGAACTCTACCTAAGTATCCATCAAGAAGTGAGGTGTGATAAAAGCAACACCACTTCTTCAGGCCTATTCGTCTCAACATGCGAATGCCTTTTTGACTCGGCAGAAAACATAAATATTTGCCTTGTTTGTGAACAAAATGAGTGTTCTTAAACTGCAGCTGTAGACTTCGTCTACGCTGTCTCCTCGTCCTCCTGAGGCATTTGGAAATACCTCAGCTCGTACGAAGTTTTGCTGTTCGCAACAACACGCAGGAAGTCGCGCAGCATATGTCTCTTCAAGTACTTCTTCACCAGATACTGCACACATACACACCACACGCGCGCCAGCTGATGCCCCGTAAACAGAAAAACGCGTGAAACTCTACAAACACAAAGCTAAGCACTAACAAGTCCGTGTGCGGTGCGCTCAGCTGTCCGCTACACGTGGCATCCGACACCCTACTTGTTACATAAACAACTACCAACACACGGCACATAGCTGCATTGAGCGACCAGCTTCTTGTAGTAGACGCCAATCTCAACCTATGAAAAACGAGAGCCCTACTTTGAGGTAGCGCTTTGAGAAGGGCAACTCTGCGGTAACGCACACCTTCGCCTTCTCCCGAGAAACCTCTACTTTCTCACCCAGGTTGTTCAACTTCCCCGCCACCTTGATGCGGCTCTGCAAAAACTTCTCCTGCAGCACAGCATTTCAACCAAGTCCAACCGCCAGCTGCAGTCAACGGGTGCTCCCACAGGGCTTAACATTCATAGTCCACAGCAGTGCACATCGATCGACACCACAAAAAGGCCATATGCCGTGGAAGGTTGCTCAAATGCTGTGTACAGTCTGGCTGAAGGTACAATTTTCACCAATATTTCGGGTGCACGCAACAGGCGTTGTTGGGGCAACACGGACTGTGGGGTGGGGAATCCACCCACGAGGCGCCCCACGAAAACTGTTTCTGGAACAACAGATTTGACTTAGGAGAATACTAGTAAGGTTTGGAAAATAAATGTGGGGCAGACACTGCAGTGAAGAACTCGGAAACCCTGATCTGCCATGGCGTACGAACAGAGCAGGACGGCACTGCAGCATTACATATCACCACTTACCAAGCCCTTGGCCTCAAGAATGTTGTCATAAGCAGGCTTTTGGCAATCAATAACGAATTTGACCTTGGTGGCCTTGCCTGCTGCAGCAGCTTTCTTCCCACGCCCCATGTGGCTGCGGGCTTTAGCAGCAACGGATGCTGACGCCATTGTGGCCACACAAAAACCCGCCAACGAGGCAGCCGCGCAATTAACGTGAACGGAGAAGAGTTCTTCGTTTTGTTTTCCTTGAGGTCAAAAGACGAACGCAGCAGAGCAGCATGCACAGAATGGGCTGTCGGTGCGGGGCGCGCCCAACCGGCGTGCAGGCAGCCCCATGAAGGCATGTAGTACTCCTTAATTGCTGGCTTGTAGAAACGAATAATTTAGCGAAAGGCTAGTCGCAGGTCTATTGTACACTACGGGTCATTTTAATAGGAATCTTTTTTTATAAGGACACTAATTCCCGAGCAACCCCATTTTTGTCCCATCAGCGGGACATTCTGCTATCCGCAGTTTCCCCGCGATGTTGGCAACTAATCATGCTCAGAGCATGAAAATCCTCCTCCATATTTGTTTGATGTTAATGATTTGACTGGCATGCCAGTGTCCTATTGGGACTATGCGCATTGGTCCGATTGCTGGAGCTACGGGATTCCTTGCTCTCTCCCCGAAGACACCGACTCCGTGGCGCCATATGAGCTTCACTCGTGAAGAGTGCTTGGGCCTGCCACTGAAAATGTCGTCGCAGGAGCCATCGGAAGGCAGCAATGCCTTTGGAAGACCGCCTTCTATCGGCCTGGGTGAGTTCATCATCAGCAGGAGAAATTAGGGAGGCGCATACATTGCATCGGAGAAGCACAGCACAGCGTCTGCTTGCGGGTTTCTCAGGATTGCACTTCATGCGGAGGTGTATCTGGAAGTGAGGTGTGCAAATGCTGCAGAGCCATTTTGCTTCAGACAGTTCGATGACCCCAAATATCCAGGGACAAGAATTCCTTTGGACAAAATTGGCTTTATGAAGGAAGTGAGCTCGTTTCACGTCCACAGGTGGAGGAGAAGTGCACTCTGTCCCTTAGAGTGGTCTAAGTGCCCAACGTATGCAAGTTTCCCGTTGTGTGCGCAATAGCTCCACGAGATTCTGCGGCAGAAACCCCACCCCTTGGTGGACGGCTATGCCCCGTTCTGCAAGCACATTTTCATAGAGAATTTTACCGAAGCTAAAGTATCTACCCTTCCGATTACTGAAGAGAACATACTTCATATCCGGTGCGTGACGAACGACTAAGGTTGCTCAGCGGAGGCGGGGGCCATACAGGTAGTTTCCCTGCATGAATTAGGGAAGCAAATCTAGCCTCGATTTCTCATGGTTTTCATCCTTGCATTGCGGTATTTGCTTGGTGTTACAGCACTGGATACTTGGCTCGGCGGCCAGAGGAACTCCCGGTTCTGTCACGGTGGTTGCCGGCTTCGCTTGTTCAAGACCAACTGGTCCGTGCGAAGTACCTGGGTACGGCTGATTACAGCAGCTGCTGTATGCATTAGTGAACGTTGTGGTTTGCTTCTCGCACGCTCTTGCTTTTTCTGGTAGAGGGAGGCTGAACGACTGTGGGTTAGCTTGCTACTTCTTGGGGTGCGTGTGTTCAGACTTAATTCTGTATTCCCGTGAGCAGATTGCCAAGGAGAATGCTGCCATGACAAAGAGTGTTGAGGCGGTCGGTAAGCGCTGCACGCTCAGTGCAAGCTTAATGACCCCACTGGCGCCCCTATTTGCATGCATCTCGTGCACCCTATTTGGAAAGGTTTCGAACAGATGCTTTATTCGATTTGCTCATTTATTGATTGCACAGATACATCACAACCTGAGTGGTTCATCGTGGCGATCAAGGCGCAAGATGAACCGTTCGAGCTGCCGATGAACCCTATAACGTAAGCACATTTCTAATAGCTAACCGGAATTAGCACCAATGCGGTGACGCCGCGAACCCGCCAAAAGGGTCTGTATGGACTTTCGTCAGCAAACGAAGTGTGCTTGGCCTCACACCAGGAAACGGCACCGTGCCTCAGCAACTGGCATTAAGCAGAGCATGCGATTTTCTCTTTAGGCAAGGCAGACTTACGTGCGGGTACTGGGGTTTTTGCAGGATCATGCGGAACGCGCTTATAGAAGAGGGCGGAAGTGGCGTGTCCATAAACCGCCAAGCTTATGCACGGTCGGTAGAGTACTGGAGCAAGCATGTGGTGGTTCAAGAGGACAGTGAATGCTAAGGGACTGCGCATTCGTCTGTTAGGCGTTTGTGGGCGAAGGGCGAACAAATGACGAGAGCACTACTGCCGGATATGCTGGACAGTGCGGCAGCCGCAGTTTTAAGGAGGCATGCTTGCTGCCTTTGTACCTGGCCACTGAAGCTTTTGAGACAACCTTCCGCCTCCCGACGAAACCGCGAATTTCTAAAGCCTCGCATTTGCTTCGTGGAAGTATCTGTTTGGCCTGAGCGTGCTAGTGTTAACTGTCCATTTCAGAATACCCAGGGCTACTGAAATTGTATACGGATAGTGGGGCCTGTGTACCGAACAGCGCCGAAGCACGCAGGGCTCACCAAGCCATTGGTTTGGTCTGTCTAGCGGGTTACTTTGAACACTGCCAGAATGTACAAGCTAAAGATATGTAGCGATGAATCTTAACCACCAAGAAATGGAACTCTGTCTGCTGGCTGCAGGCACTCGATGCAGCCGAACGCCTCCAATTCCGAGTCATGCTCGGGGGTGAGTATGTTCCCCATGACTCCGTAAGCACTGGGAGGCATGTTTGCGATAAGCTGTTTGGTACCACCGAAACGCAGCTGAGACAGTCTTGCTGCTGTACTCATGCCCTTCCACGTAGTTCTTCCTGATACGCTTCCTTTTCCCACAGCCGGTAGTTCTATGTAGTTCTTCTCCAAGGAAGCGATGCCGGCTTGGACAAAAGCTGCGTTTGCCCTCGGTGGCAAATCCTCATCAGCCCTGCCCCCTTCTACTATCTCGCTGTTGCCTTCAAATAGTCGCATGCACATCCTTTGGGCAGCGGTAGGCAGCAGTGCCGGCTCATTCATTCCAAATGCCGCATTTTGCACAGAATGGGCTGAATTATGTCCTTCCTTTGCAGTGTCCCTTCAGTGCAGCAGCAAGCTGACGTATGTGTAGGTGGCGCTGACCAACTCACCAGATGATTGCTGCCAAGCTTGTGTCGGGCCTGCCCTTGTCAGCAATTGTTTTGACAGGGTGAAGTCGAGCTGGGACCGCATGCGTTGCAGAGCCGACCCTAAGTAACAGCATGGAATGGTAAAGCTTACGTGTCGTTAGTTGCCGCTAGTAGAAGGTCGGAAATAGCTTGCTATGTAAAGACCTCACCTGTCCACGTAGTTGAGTTCAGGAGTTCCTCGCATCGGGTGATTCCGATCGTCAAGTCAAACGGCCTAGGTGAACTGAATTCATATTCAAGGTAATCTGAGCATGACGCAGAGACGTGTGCATGCTCACACACAACAAGCATACACTGGCAAAGGCTGCACAATAGCAAAGGAAAAATTGCTGCAAGTCAAGCTAGGTATCCTGTGTCTAGTACAGCGCGTCACCGTCGCTGCTCTCCGGCATTTGCTCTCGGCTTTTGTTTATCATCCTCTTCAGAGCCAACTTGCGTGAAACTGAACAGAAATGGCGCAAGCAGGACTTCACACTCAAAGCCCATGCTTTTGCACTGCATGCTTACGGTGTAAGCTGGGCAGCTTGTTCCCTACCTGAGCTACCGATATGGCACCGCCAGAAGCCACGAAATCACGGATACCTACCCTCTCCCTCAGTCTCTCGCGCACGCATTGTCTCAATAAAAATCTGCGCATGCCGTTTCCTGTTGAAATCTCCCAATGCGAGGGCAATGAACAACGACTTCTGGGACAACGTGAAGAAATGGCGTAACATGCAGATCAGGAACCGCAAGTGCTGCAAACTCCCGCGTTCTCCAAGCACGTCAGAGATGAGGTCCTCGAACCTAAGTGTAAAAATGAATGCTGTGTTCGAGCTTCGTAAACCCCACAATTCCTAAAACACCACGCTTCTATACGTCCAAGCCACACAGAGAAAAGTGAAATATGCGCAAAGTCTAATGCACAGTTCCAGGTACTTCTAATCGATGGCTGGCAGTGCATTTAAATACCACGTCGCCGGGTTTCTCGCCCGATCGTCCAAACAACTCATGTAACAAGTTTTTAGCACTCCATTCAGAGATGTGGGGCTTTTGCCGAACAGGAGGAGCTGCAGCATTATATCGTCGTGTTCCCTGCAACACAAATCAGATGCCGATGTAGATGTTCAGTGACGCACGGTTTGCCACTGAGCAGGGAGGGGTTCGTAATGGATCACTCTGCCAGCTTTGTCAACTGTACGCGCAATTATTTGGGAGGCCTCACTGTGCAGGTCGCAAGCCAGATGATCCGTCCACGCGAGCGTACAAGATGTCCTCGCCATGTGCACGCCGACGCTCTGTTCCTGACACTTTCTGCTGGGAGAAGAATGAAAAGGGATAAGCTTGCTCCTCGTTGGGGGCTAACTGCACCTTCTGGTTTCCACAAACAGCCGTAGTTGAATTTCCAGTTGAAGACTCCAATCTCCCTCTGCTCCCTACGTGCAGACTCGGGTACCGTTTAAAGCTTACTCTCGTCCGATCCCGTGCGAGGTGCTGCAGCAAGCCCATGATGAAAATTCGGCTTCCCAGCATATGCTGTCTACTTCATTCGGCGTGGCGCCATAGGACATTTGAAAATGCACAGAGGTGGTAATATAGCTCTATATCGCCAAAGAAGCTGGAAAGTGACGAAATCTTACCGCATATCCAGGATGCTTGCTGCTCCCCTTGGCGTCATCACCATCAGAACCTACTGCCTCCTGCTCCATGAGGCCAAAAGGACGCAAACCGGCCGAGCAACCTTGGGCAACGCAGGCTACGTATATGCGGTGCGCCAAGAGCTGAGATGCAAAAGCATGCACGGTGCACAGCTGCACACCTTTCTACAGGCAGCACAGATAAAACGCCATACTGCCTACCACGATCACGAAGCCATCCCCAGCGTTTCCACGCAGGCTCAACTATACAACTAACTCGGAGGACGGATATTGGAATGGAGCAGAGCTTGAGCTTCAAGATCTGCTTGAGTGTGGAGAAAATCTGTCGGAGGCGTTGCTTGCGGTCAAGGCCCCGTGGCTTATATACTTCAACAAGAACATTGTCTTCCCGAAAGAGGAGGCGCCGGAATAGGGCAAGAAATAGCTTCTCAGCATCCTGCACGGCCCCACAACACACCCGCTATAAAGTACAAGGAATATTGCTAGAAGGCATGGCAAGGCGCATAAGATAAATACCGGGCATCCTGTATCCTAGTGCTTCGTGTTCAAAGGCCTGGATAGTCAGTGAATCATTGACTCTCACTGCCCTAGCCTGGCTCATTCCTTGGTCCCGAAATAATTCTTCGTATATTTCAAAGTCTTCAGCACCCAGGGGTTTCCAGAGCAAAGGCTCCTGAAGCTCAGTAGGGGCCCCGGCAATGCCAGCTGCATCCGCCATTTCAGAAGGTCCGCCAATTTTGAGCGGAGGGTTTTGAAGTGAAAGACAACCTAGTCGCATCTTCACTTCAGCTGAGGCACAGCTACTCACACAACGCAGCAGGCCCCGATTTAGCTCAGGCTGCATCCCAACGTCACGTTACTCTTCCATCAATAGCGCACGTGAGCTAGTGGGCACTGATACTTGCAGAGCTTTCACTTCCATTTTCGCAGCAATGCGTGCCCCTTCCAGTGTGTAGCCAGGACAAAGGGTCTTTTTGGCCAACCTGCAAGGTAGAGGGCTGACATTGTGGCTTCGTGGTTCGTGCCGAGCTGAGATTCGAGACCCGCCAACATGCTTTGAGCCTCGACAGTAGCGTTTTCCAAACGACCCATTCTGAAATGAATACAATCCCAAGACCCCCACACAGCTAAACGCCGTGAACAACACGCAAGTTAATTGTTCGGCCGTCAGTTCAGCTCTTTTGCCCCCGTCGTACCTTGCAAAAGCTGCAGCTAACCAGAACCGGCTCATATGCGTCACGAGGCTTGGCAGCTCGGGATTAGTGCTCGCCACTCTGACAGTGTGCTGTAAAATGATGATGGCTTCCGAGCACCGCTGAACTTCCAGCATGGATCGTGCTGCGTCTCACATCCATGCATGCCACCGGCTCCAGGTTTTGCAAGAAAAGGGAACATGCCACCACCCAGAAGAGGGAATGCTCAGTGACCCCTAGGACCGATACTGCAGTACTCACTCTACTTCCATCTGCAAACTTCAACCGTAGCTACTCACCGATGAGTCGCAGAGCAGCGACAGCAGCCCAGTGAGCTCCTCCAGTATCGAAGCACTGAGGTACCGCGCAGAGCAGGGATGAACCACTAGTTACCCGTAAGGTTCAACTATTCCAATAAAGATGCATATGGATAAAGAACAGGGAAGCTCACTGTTCACAACGCTCAAAATGGCTGCAGCTAATTTTAGAAAATTCTTTGCGACCATTTGATCAAGTGCACTCACTGACCACTGTCGATATTTTATGGACACGGAAGGCGTGCAAAATGGCGGAGTTGTAACGCTTATTCTTGAAGGCAAAAGAAGCGAGCAAAAGGTCGGCAAGCAACAGCCTAAGCGACATTTTCCCCTCCATAGCAACCAAAACTGGTTTCAGATTCCGATAGCACAGCAAGGCGTCTTGGGGCTCATCTGCAAGATGTCAATAGAAGCCAGTGCCACGCCCCTTATATCAGGAGTAGAAACAAAAGTAATATATGCCAACCTCCTGGGCCCTTCAGAGTGCCCCGCTCTGGGCTCCCCACTTGATGTTGCTTACTTCCTCTTGTGGTGCATTGCATGTCAATTAGAAGCGCTTCTGACTGGAGAGACAAGCCATCCGGGACTTTCGAGTAGATGAAGTCTGCAATGCTAGCAGCCGCCTTGATCTCGTTGTGTTGTAGCATAATGTAGGCAGTCTGTTGCAAAATTTTCCCCAGCAAGAAAATGTCAATTCCTGGTGGCACAAGAATTCAATCAACACCGCATGAGACGTTCCGTTAAATGTGCCCCATCTGCCTCACACCTGCTTCCTGCCACCTGCTGCAGCTGCATGGGCCAGGGCAACATGGTACCGATGGCTGCCTTCGACAGAAGTGCCAGCGTTAGGGCGAGTTTCTTTCTCTTGTATCTAAGGCATTGCTTTAGAGATGATAACGGCTTGTTCTCGTCAGCCGCATTCATAATGAGTTCATGGAGCGTCTCTTCCTCGTCGACTGCAAGACAGTAAGGATGGCATGGGTATCCTGTTCCTGAAAAGTGACCACATATGGAGGACATGTATACAAGTTCGGTTGCACGCTTTGGTCTATATCCAGTGTGGCGTGCTCAGACAGCGGCGACACTATGACCACGGCTATAACTGCAAGGCCATCAGTACATAATAAGCAAAAGTTAGCCGGCCCGTATCCGGTAGGTTCGAGCGGGCTCCAACTTAATAGAGGCCTCTGAGTGCTGCAGGCAGAACTGAAGTTCACAAGCATCAGACTTGCCAATAAGAGCCGCCCTCATTGCTCCGCAGGCTCCGTGCATTGCAAAGTTGCCGCTGCCCCATATTTCTTCTTGATACGTGGGAATTACAACGCCTAATAGACAAAAGGTAATCCCCGCACCTGCCGCTTGGGCTTGATAATCATGTAGAGACCCTTTTTACACCAACGGGAAATATATAGGGCAAATGCAGATACGTAGGAGCTTGACGGTTCCTCAGCATTTGACGGCTCACCAGCTTTCATGTTGTCTAGAAGCACGTCTAAAGAAGTGCTGCTGGCCCCAGCTACAGTTGACGCAGTAGCTGCTTGCATAAGCGCGATAGTTTCTGGAGCAACCAGATGGACTCGGGGGTAAAACCCTCGAACTTCCCGCAGTTCCGCAAACTTTTGCAGTTTCTCAGCTGTCGCGGGAGCCCTTAGTTTGATAGTGTCGTCCTGATCCGTATACGCATCTGCGAGCATACGTTGTGCAGGCATCAAATGAGACAGGAATGCTTGTCTTTTCTATTACAGACAATCCATTCGCCAACGCCGGGGAAGCAACGCCCATTATTTGCAACAGGCGCAGGAATACTAGAGCATGACTCCAACGTAGTTTCACGGGTCCGCTACTGTAAATCTAACCGGCGTTCTCGAAGTGCCGCATGCGGCGCTTTGTTGATCGTAGTTGGGTTCCCCAGTCTTCGCCGTCATTATCATTGTCAGCATCTGCATGGAAACCGCCAACGAGTGCCGCCCTCACCTGTGAAATGTGAGGAAAGAGCAGAGAGTCCCGACGGCTAGAGAAGGTTGACAAGTCAGCTACAGTTAATGGCAGCCGTAGTTCGAGAAATGCTTCGCCGGATGGACTCGTTGAACGTGCAGCCACATTGCTATCGAATTGAACGCCTGAAACATTTAAGGGGCAAGTTGCAATTGCATCCGAGTTGTGGGCCGGCAGCAGCTATTCGGTTTCCTCGTACACACAGAATAGCGAACTGTTACTCATGCACCATATTCCAAGTGATCTGCCCTTGCAGAGCTGCTGGGAGAAGTCATGGTAGCAAAAAAGGTAAGGCCAGGCGGAAAGACGAAGCGTATTCGCTCCTTCAGCAGTATCGCCGCGAAGCGCTTAATCGAGCATAAGTGCTCTCAATCGTGTTATAGGTTCCCGCTGCATCATGCCGACCATCAGAATAGGGATCTCAAAAAGAGAGCTTAACCCAAAAAGGCGTGTTCACAGCAGTGCAGAAGACAGGGAATCTGCCAATAGCGACGACCCAGCACAGCAAGCGACGCACTCAGGTTGTACTCCATGGCCTTGAAGAGGGAATAAGTGCAAACGCTCTCCGGTGACGCCATCTCAGTTAGATCCACTTTGTACCTGTAGGCGAAAAACACAGGTGCACCTAGTGTGCGGACACATGAGGGCACGCTGCAGCATGTGTCTCACGCCTCCCCCTAATATGCCAGAGCTGAAGTCTGACTTCACTCACTATACAACCCAGCGGACCTCTCTAAGGCTAGCGGAAGTATTTGGTGACGCCAGAAAATCCTTGACTCTTCACTGGTAGACAGAACCAAGTTGAACAGCTTCACTACCAAACTGAGCGAAGGCATTCAGAAGAGTAAGTCCAGCACCGCCCATCAACCAAAGAAAGGCCAAGGTTTGAATACGTAGCTTCGTGGCTCTTGAGCTCATGCTGGTTATTCTATTCATCCAATACTTTGTATCTTAAAAGGTAAGGCATTACAACCAGAGAGGTGCTGCTGTTCCACTGTGGTGCTGCAAAGGAGAAGTGGCATTGTCTAAATGCTATGCACTGCCGCAACACTCAAGCGCTTACCGTTGAATTTCCTCCATGTGGCTGGTATCAACCATTCCGCCCCCAGCAAGTTTCTCAACCTGAAGGCGGAATAAGTGTTTGGCTGATCTGGCGACTACCTCCCGGATAATGGCATCTTTAAATGGAGAAGCTGGACCATTTTTTAACAACTGAGCCATATTTCTGCAGCCAGGTAGCAGCACAAGGTGCAGGTTTCACATAGCAGACGACAAATAAAACACCACACCAGCGGCAACATTTGGAATATCTCACCTAATGTTTATTCCATGAGTGTGGAGAGCGTGTGCAATATCATGTGAATCCAAGAAGTTTTTTTGCAGCGCGTTGATCGCAGGCACAACGTCCTGTTTGATGGCGAGCTCCAATGAGCGCGCAGCCACGGAAAGAGCCTCCAGTGTTCCCCGTAATGGCGTATGCTGCTGGACAAACTTTGAGGCACGAACTGAGAAGAACACCAGAACAGCTATGCGGGGTTATCGGTGCACTGGGATTTCCACTGGCATCTAACAAATAATTCAATAAAGAGAATTGGGTCAAATGCTGCGTCGGGTCTTACTCTCCGTCGCCCTGTGCTGCTCTCTGCTCGTGCAGGGCAAAGCAGCATCAAAGACACGAGAAAGAAAGGCCTGTCGAAACCTCTGTTCCTGTGCATACGAAATGAGGTTCACACAGGATATGCACTCATCATAGAGCGACTGTATTTCAGTGGCCGGTGCCGTAGAACAAGGGCGCGCTTCATTTTCTTGTGTGTGTCTGGATCGTAACGAAAAAGAATCGCAGGGCAAGACGCCGTACCGGTACCACTCGGCCGTTAACACACTTTGGCGGCAGCGTTTCATGGAGATTGCGGAATATGCAAAAATGATCCACCTGAGACCTCCAGAGAGCCGCTTGAGGCAGCGGCATGTCGAAATCAGAAGCGCCGCGGGGGAATGGATAGTCCTGAGGCCTCATAAGTACGAAAGAGAAAAGGACATTTCTGCCGTCGCCTGCATCAATACGCCGACTATATATCACTACACTTCCCCAGGCTGTCACTACTCTGTGTGATGATAGTGTATTGAGCAGGCGGTTTAACAGCGCCCAAAGCAACATGCACTCGAGGGTGGGTGGGCCATGCTTGAAAAGGCGAGGCACAGCCATAAGGGCAGACGTAGAAACTTACAGCCAGGTTCAAAAAGCCGGCAATGTTCTTAAACTTGTGATAGGTAGCGCGGTCTACTTTGTCTAAGGCATCAAAACAACCAAGAGGACTACCAATGTTTCCGCACTGCTGCACAAAGTCGGGTAGGCACCGACGAATGTCCGCCACCAGTTCTTCCAAGACGTTGACGGGTGCCGGGCTGACAAGGCAAGAAAGGAACGTAGAAGGCCACAAACAAACATTCTCCCGGGTGGAAGCGCATGCTTCGTACGGACCACACGCCGCACTGCCCTCTATCACTTTAACGTCTAGATGTGAGTTAGGAATTTCTCAACAGAATGCATCCTTACTTTAGGGGTAAAAGGGGCTCAACTAGGACAGCGAAGCCTGCGTAATCAACAAGGCATGCAATTGGAAGCCCAAGTTTGGCACGCTCAAATTTAGTTGGGTCGTGTAGGTTCCACGCGGTATCTACTTGTTGCCGGAGGTCGCGGTGATGCTTGCTCTGAGCATGGAAGCGGCTCTGGAGACGCAGATCTGTTTCTGTCTTCCGCGCAAAGGCGGTTGCATACACTGCGTCAGCAACTGCTTGTCTGCCCTTCACATCGTTCTGGTAGACTTCCTTTGCGAAATGTGGCTTGATATTCGCTTGGGCGTCTCCCACAACGACCGTCAGAACCAGACTGTCAAAGACGTAAACTTCGTCTGTCGAGACGCAGGACGAAAAGGGCTGACTGCGAATTGCCAATTCCAACTTGCAACACTGATTGGTTGTATTCGTAATATCTTGATGAAAGGAGAAACGTTAGAGTGTACAGAAGGATGGAAATCTTCCTGAGATGTCATAAGCTTACCGTCCGGGAACTTTGGTTGGTAGACACGCCACAATGTCGAGTACTCTTCTGGTCTTATGCGTATGAAGCACTGGGCTGGTCCATTTCGCTGTTGCCTCTCCTGGTTGGCTGGCTTGAGCTTCTCGCTGGATCCAGATCGTTCTTCCAAGGTGAGAGAGTGCAGCAGCACTACTGCTGCTGCACGGGCAGCTGCCGCAAACGATCCAATCTCACTGCAGCACGCAATTGAAGACAATGTTGTCCTAACTGCAAAACTGTTCTGCATCTTTGGCTTCCCGTTTCACCAAACTGTTATGTTAGCATCTGCTGCATTAGTTGTGCAACAAGGGCAGCAAGCTATTACCCACACAAAAGCCTACGATAAAATGCTATTTGAGGCATTCTGACGCCTTACTGGTTGAGGGCGAGCTCGCGTTCGAAAAGCCGTCTTCTGAGCTGGCTAGCTGACCTCGAATCCTGCGACTCACGAAGGGTAAGCACCCGCTGAAATGCCCACTGCAGGCGATCATGCCAATTACTGCTGAAGACCGAATTCTCATTTGGTCCCTGCGTGACAACACAGGGCCCGTAGGAGAGTTCATGAAACCGGCGCTACAGTTAAATGCACAATTATCCCAGCTAAACCCGCGCATGCATGAAGCTCGTAATAGAGTTTTGGCCTTACAGCAAATAAATAAGGTCAAACGCAGCGGCAGCTTGATGCTTATTTTTCAGCGGCAGGCGGCCAAAACTCTAGCGCAGCCCACCCTAAGTAGCCCCTTAGAACAGCTATACTGCATATTGCCTAAACCCAATACATACTGGAGCAAGTTCATCTTGGATCTCATGAGTGCTTTCGAAAACTTCCTCTGGAGCCGTTTCGTACGAGGCGAGCAGCGGCCTCTTTGCCACCTTTGCCATTGAAGCCCTCCACCAGCTTCCCGCCTGCTCGCTGATACTCTCCTTGAGACGGAATATCAGTTCGCTGACAACGCTTTCCGAGTCATCCGGTCCTTGAAAATGTTGCCAAGGGGGACCCTTGTGGTCTAGAGGGATTTCAGACGTCGCTTTGCTCCCCCTTTCGTGTGCATCTTGCGTAGGCAGCGGGATTCCACACTCATCCTGGTGTCCTGAGAGGCTAGGCGGCATCCTTACTGAATCATTCGATATGTGTCGCATCATTCTCTAAGGTTCATTGTCGTTCAATGCTGCAAGACAAGCCAAACAGAAGGGGCTTCCCTACCCTGAGGGTGGCCATTTCACGGGCTTCAAGCAAGGCTAGGACATGCAAATAAGAAGTTGAGGCGTTAATTTCTTTTAGAGCCTGGTTAAGCCATGTACGCTGCTGACCCCAAGTTCCTGCCGTGGAGAATTCGGTGTTGCTCGTGACCACAGCGACCTCACAAGCCAAGGTTCAAATCCGAATAAGATTCCCCATCCCCATTAAGCCGCATGTCAAAATTGAAACGCATTCAATTAGAAAATCTGTAATACTCATGACAAAATAGCATTGATTTGGAGCGCATGCTTGTCAGACAGCCGCAGACCACCAAGTTTGTGTAGTCGTCAGTGGGGTCAGGGCGATCTATGAGAACAATTAACCTAAGTCCCGTATTTTTTGTCTTTATATTGTGTTTTGTGAATTTTCTAGCGAAATTCCAGGCACCCCTCTGCCCCGAAGCCTACACTTAGGACTTAAAACGCACCGTACTGCGCCCAAAGCTTTGCCGTACGCCTACGTGACTGGCTGCTTTGTGCGGTTGCCACCCTTATGCAATATGCGTCCCTTTTAAGTAAAGTCCCTCTTCTAAATGGCGAACTGCAAAGTCAAAACGAGCATTATCTGGTATTTCTGTTGGAGGTCATAAGCCACTCGCTCAATTGTTGACATTGCGCCCACCCTAGGGGCACGATTTGCCTGATGCTGGTACGTTTGCTTCTACTTGCTCGCAGGCTGAATATTAAATGCCAAATAAGCACTTAGTACTTGCCTATAGTGAAAGCGCAAGCATAAATGCGGGCTTTCCGGCATATCATTTGTGGAATTGGCAAGAGTGCAGCAGGGCCTGTATTCTGCTAACGTTGGTACTTGTGTCTGTACTCCCTCTCAGACTGACTATGGAGGGTCAAGCACTGTGTAAACTGCATTTCACCATGTTGGCGCGTGCAGTAAAGGAGGGAATGGCTGCGCCGGCATATATGGCTGGCTGCCTTGCAGCACCAACTACAGCCAGTTGCGCCGCAACCTGTGGCAAGCCGGCCCTGTCCCTGTTGACCCCAGTCCCTTGGGCCGCTTTGCCCAGTACTCCTAGAGGTTGGAGTGGAGGGCTGCTGTTTGGGGTCTTTTTTGGAGGTCTTTGTCTTGCTGCTCGCGACGGTCCTCGGGAAAGGCCGAGAACTCTCGTTACACTTGGTAGCACTCCATGGTATATGGCTCATATACCAGGTGCGAGGAGCGAGCCTCAAACCCCAGCAGGGCGGCACTTTGCACTGTAGTGAGTAGTAGCGAAGAGGCTTGCAGAGCTGCATTTTAAACAGGCGCGTGTTCCCTGCAAAATATCTTTTCCAATTCTACAGCCTTTCTCCCCTTGCATTTTGAGAGCAGATCAGGATGTGCCCTCCGCTGGGAAAGTGACCAACGGCTACGCACCACATCGCATCGGACGAGGCGCCCCATCTGCATTCTGTAACGAAAATCCTCGGTCTTAGCCAAGGATCGCCGTGAGCTGCAGTACAGCTACAGACAAAGATAGAATACCCCACAAAAAGCTGACCTCTTCACCAGCCTGCAGGCATCCTGGGTGCCCCCGGCCCAAGGGCCTGGGGCATGCGGGGACATGGGGAAGTCTGTCGTGCTGCAAACTGCCTTGCCGTAGCTAGTGCTGCAAGGCAGCCCTATATGTACGTACAACTAATCCGTTTCTTCAGCATGCGCTTCCACTTTAGACAGTACTGCAGGCAGCCGTTGACCACTTGCTGGGTCCTCCTTAGGCAGCTTCCGAGAAGGTAGAGATAGGCCTACCAATGTCGCACAGACCATGCTGGATAGCCTACTAGCTGGCAAACGGCGAACTGCTTATTGGGAGATGAAGATCCCCATTGGGGAAAGCAACCTCTACCAACACTACTTCTTTGTTTAAAAGCATCACCGGCGCCCACCATGCACAGCGTCCCCAACAAAACTCTGCCAGTTGGTCTGTGGTAGGCTGCTTGGGGGCGTTTGGCATTTAATACCTGCCCCTAGATCAGCAGCAAGGCGAGAAAGAGAAGTGCACTGACTACACCAAATATGTATAATTCCATTCCATTGCCCCTGCTGATTTAAGAGTATTCTAGGTCGTTTCCAACCTCTGCCTCCGACTGGGCAAGACAATGCGATTCTAGGCAGCGGGGCCCCTTCCTGCCGATGCATGCAGCGCAAGTGATTGCATCAAACCTTCATCATATGCTCTTATTTTGCTGCTCGTTCTTGTTATATTGGCAAATATAGACGTATTTTCGCTAACACCAAAGCTGTCGCTGTTATCAAGCCCCTTCAGGTCTCTGGTGCCTGGCGGCCTCCGCTGCCCTGCAGGCATTGGCAGTCCAGTTTTGGGAGTGGCTCCAGGCATATTGCTCATCCCTGTCCCATTGGAATAATCTCCTCTATTGTCTATACCTTTATGGAGAGGAAATTCACTACCTGCTCAGCGTCTTCGGTTCCGGAAGCCTTGCTGAGCCTGCAGCATGCCTAGGGAGCAAACGCTCCCAAGCCTCGTGAAATCTGCAGAAGGAAGCCTCCATTTACTAAAGCTTTGCGATCGTCCTTACACTTCTACGGGGTCACTTTAGTTCTCCTTCCTTTTTGGCGCTAGAGAACATCCCATCGCCTGCCCATTATCACCCAGGTAGTTTCAGTAGAACGAACCTTCTTCTGTCATTACCAGAACATATAACTTAGAAGGAACGCCATTCTAGGCTTGGCAGTTTGAAAAGGAGGCCTTGTTTAGACCTTTCAGCGTTTTGGCCGCTCTCCAGGTATATAGTAGAAATGTCGGGGAATTTCTACAAAGGAACGTCTAAGGAGCAGACTCCTTTCTTTAAAGACAAGGACAGCCAGCTTATTGCTCAGAGAAAAGTGAGCGGTATCCCTCTTCTCTTCATGTAACATCGCTTCTCATTCGTACCCTCGGGCTCCATTCATTCATTTCATGAATGAACAAGCGTCTCAGTGAGTCGTTGCTCCTTGCAGAAGTAAAAGACGATTGCGTATTTGGCTGTATTTGGTTTCTTCGTAGTGGCCGGCAATATTCGAGCAGGAAGTTGACATGAGCAAGGTGAACGTTGAGGTTATGAAGGCTTGGATCAATCATAAGATCACTGAGCTACTCGGTAGGGATACTTTGTGAATTTGAGGACTTGCAAAACATAACGACCAAGAAGAGCGCTCAAGAGACAACACCTAGCAGTACTGCAAGTTCTTTTGGTGTCTCTGTCTCAGGCTTTGAAGATGACATAGTAATTTCCTATTGCCTCTCGCAGTTAGTGCCGGAGGAGGCTCTCGCTGCAGATGTGGATGAAAGTACGACGCGCAGGTGGTTTCGCATTAAGACTTTGAGCGCTCACTTGATCATTTGGCTTTGTCTACATGTGTGGGGAGGAAGTGCTTGGTGTTGTCGGCCCCTAAGGTGAGTCAATGCCGAGCCTCAATTGACAAATGCATACGCAGGAGTTCGGAATGGCTGTACTTGTGTGCAGGAAAGAATTACCTGTGCCCCAAGAAACTTGCAATATCGCTTACTGGGTTTGTTGGGAAGCAGGCGACGCACTTTGTCCGCGAGCTTTGGAAACTCCTCTTGAGCGCCCAGGTAATTGGGGAGTCGATGGTCAGAACGCCAGCATTTCACGAAGGCGTTTGCTTTAGTTCCCAAATTTTACGCTTGTGGAGTGCAAGAGGTAGCTGGCCAGCCCATGCTGCTCCGTAACATGGGTCAGGCAAATTAGCGAGGAATGTTCGTTTATGATTTATGCACTGTTAGAGGCCCAAGAAACGGCTAGTGCATGCGTTGTGTGCGCAGAATACACCAACGGGGATTCCTCCTGAATTTTTGGAGAATAGGAGGCTGGAAATGGAGAGGAAGAGAGAAGAGGTGGGAAATGGGATATTGGATGTCTTAGTGTGGGCTGCGCACTCTGCTTCGTTAAGGGGAGGGGGAAGCAATTACTCTATCCCCTGCACTTTTTTGCTGCCCTGCTTCTCCCTTGACAGGCAGCACGCATCAACGAAGAGCTGGTGCGTAGGCATGAGCAGATGATGGCTACAGAATTTAACAAACAAATCAAGCAATTCGCTACTGGAACCGCCCCGCCCAAACCACCAACGCTTGTTGCGTGTACGTTTCTGTATAACTGCACTGCGGAGTTGGTGCTCCCAAATCCTGTCAGATAAATGGCTGTTGCTTCAGACCTCATGGCATAGTAACCCTGGTGAGTGCAGTGGCGGATGTATACGGTGCTTATGTTACCCCGCATGTGCAGACGATACAATTCCAGACACGGGTGGCATGAGAGGATGGGATAACGATGATGCGCCAGCAGCGCGGGCTCGCGCACGTAAGCCAAACACCAGGCATAAAGCTCTGTAGAGGAGCAATTTTCAGTACGGAGGTTCACGAAAATGTTTGATGCAGATTATATCCTAGGGTGATACAATAAGACGCACTTTATACTATAGGGGCCCAACAGGAACCGTATGCATCTAGCGGTTGGACATGAGGCCGGCTTTTTGTGGAATGCGCGTATCTTCAGCTTCACATGATCGCAGCAGAAGTAGGAGCCGCTCTAGGTCTGGCGGTAGAAGCCGCCGTACTCGGAGCGACCGGCATGAAAGACGAAGGGGCCGACGGCGAAGCGAGTCTCGCAGCCTGTCGCGTTCACCGAGCCGAGGTACGGAACTTTGTGGTTAGTTAGCAAGTTTGCTGACGCCCCATATCCTGTTGTGAAAGACTGCTGAACGTTTTACTGGAGAGTGCGTATTCAGAAGGGCAAAGCAATGCGTTTTGCTGTTTGAGGTGGTTCAGGCGGGGACAGGGACCGTGATCGTCGTCGTGGTCGGTCAAGCGATCGTGATTAAACTACGTTAACTGCAGCAGTAGCCTACTCGCCCTGACTGTGCTTCCAGAAGGGATCATTGGCACGGATAGAGCTGGAGTCGTCAAGGTGTAAACGCCTGCTTGACCTTTTCTTTTTGAAGGGTCGTTGGAATGTAGCGCAGCGCCGCGACGTTGCGGTCTTGTGCCTGTGTACGAGGAGCTCCTGCGACAGAGTTGTCCCAAACTCATTCTTGTTGGGTTTGTCGATAATGCGACGCCGGGCACTTGTGTAAACAGGGTTGCTTATGAAGACTGGAGGCGCACTGGTTTAACCCTTTGTCAACACCAAGCTCTACTCAAGAATGACAGCCCACCCTATGCCATTTCTCCCTGGTTTCAACCGAACGAACTGCACAGCTTCTGCGGACCAGGGTGTATCAGCGAGGAGGGAGTCTGGGCCTGTCAGGAGGGCAGTGCCCCAATTTGTTCCTTAGTAGCACACCTGATCTCGTATGACGCTTTTCGTCCCACGTACTGAGTAGTGAATTTTCTGGCTCCGCATGCTGCCGAGATAGATAGCGCAACCGAGTCTAGAGAGGTGGTTCTTGTCTGCGCTGCTAGCTGGCTCTGTTGGTTACTGGCGGTAGTTTTGACTCGAATCCAACGGTCTGTCGCTGACTGCTCTGTAGGCATGCGTTGGCTGGTCAAAATTTGGGGCAGGATTCGGCTTCATGCCCGCCTTACTGCAGTCACCGCATTATGAAATAGCTCATCTTTCCCAGGTTATATAACTAAAACATATTCTCAGTAGAGAGATAAGGAGTGAGTGGTAGAATCATGGAGGGCTACAAGCATGTAGTCAGGATTTAAGCTTGGAGTTAAAGGTTGCTAGGCAATGCAAGACACGCAGCTCAAGGCATTTCTGCAGCAGAGCACATTCGGGTGGAGGCGTTGTGCGCTTAATAGTTACTAATGCTGTGAAGAAGCCGCAGGCAGCCCATGTACCGTGGTATGCACTTAATAGGATGAGCTCAACTTTTCTGCACAGGCTAATGTGACGAAGATAGTGTTTTGTAGCAGCCTTCAAATGTGGGTGCAGACCGCAAGGTACCAGGAATGGCAACGTAAGAAAATCGTCTAGTAGAATGAGAATCTGAATTTATGCGCTCCTTCGAAGCATAGATCTGCAGCACGCGAAGCGCTTCAGAAAACATTTCCTCAAAGTCCTGTTTGCCCATGTTTGGTAGTGGCGGAAACGATTTCAGAGCATGGGCTGGACTGGACCGCTGCAGCAGGTCTCATCGGGTGTAGGTGAATGCATCTATTCTTGTTCATGTTGGCAGTTGAAAGCTGGGGGGTTAGCCGAAGTATTAGTGTATGGGTTGAAAAGAGCTTGGGCATGCTTTTTTACGGGGCTGCTTTTGCGACAGACGATGTAACCGTGCTACAATTCAGCCCAGGCTGCCTTTCCTGGCAGCCATTTCCAGAGATTTGCATTGCTGCGCCTTAGGCGCCTGGAGACACGAGGTATAGCAGGGTTTGCCCGACGTCGATGCGCGCTCTACTACTTGCGTATACGCTACTTGTAAAGGGGCAAGCAAGTGTTTAACAAGAGTCAACACTAAAGCTTACGATGCCAGCGCGTGCAGCCAGCAACCCTAATTGCACAAATGACAAGCGGAGTCGTGCCTCCACCAGCCCCGGGCCCTTTCGCCGCTGAGCCCAAGAAGCTTGGTGGCTGGAGGGAAGGTAGGTTGCTTCTTGGAGAGTCTTTCTTAAAGTCTTCTGACTCCACTGCAGCTCGCGGTGGTCCTCAGATAGGATTGAAGACCCTCACTAGGGATGGTGAGCAACATTCCTAGGAGATATTAGTGTAAGCCATTGGTCCCCTTTATGGCTCACGACTGTCCCAGTGTCGCCATCCCTTCGCTTTCTTTAGTTGCTCTGCCTACGCGCTGCAGTCCTACTCAGTGTTGACGCATTGCGTTTGCGACGGAGGTTGATCCTCGAAGAGCTCTTCCCCTCCTGGGGATCCTGTATGCCAAGTGGGTATTAATTTCTTCCCCCGGAGGTGTCATTAAACGGCAAAGGCTACTAAAATAGGAAAAGAACTGCGTGTACTTCCCCCACAGCTCTGCTGCTAGCAACGCCCCGGACTCTGACTTAGGTAAGGACTAGCCACCAAGGATACCTCATATTTCCGCGTAGTATATCAATTTATAAGATTTATTATTACCATATTTATAATTCAAAAGTGCTCTAGTTAGTAATTCCCGTCGCCCGGTGCCATTCGCGCGCGCCATTGTAGTACCGGGCACTACTACACTTAAGACACGACATCCGCTGCAGTCCCAACGGTATGTGCTGAGAGCTGAGTCCTTCCCATGTAAAATTAAACAGAATCTCGATGTGGATTTCTCCTTTTTGTGACAACTCATTACGTTATCACGATGCTTCCCTGCCTACTCGTGCGCTCTTGCGCACAGCGTCCAGCCTTGACTTTCACGGGTCCAGCATCCAGAATAGGGAAAGAGAGCTTCTTTGCTCCTCTGCTCTCAAATGTGCGGAATATTGCCACACACTCGCCGCATCTACACCTACCGTCTCCTCCTCCGCGAGAATTTGAAGCCGATGGCAGCCCCAAGGTCTACCGATTAACCCAGACCACCTATAATCATAAATATGACTGGCAGCGCTGGCATTTGGCCCCAGTGGGCGTCTTTCACACCGTGTATAAGGGGCAGTTCGCGAGAGACAGCCCAGCGCACTAGTACGTCCAAGAAGTCTGCCACAGCTGCGTGCCGATTGGAGTAGCGTTAGTTAACGGTACTGACTAGGGTTCGATTTACCTTCTCCCGTCATGTTCGAACCAAACGATTCAGCTTGCTTTCCCTGATGTGGTGTGGCGCATGATTCCCAGTGCTTGGTTGTTGCAGCACAACATGATCGTGGCATCGGTGCCGCTTCTGCTGTTTTCCTTAAGCGTCGCCTTCATGATCACTACATTCTCACTAATCGGTAGGCCTGAGTAGATACCGGCTGTGGAGCAAGGTGCTTCCGTGCTTGCAATGTTGGCTTGCTTGAACACTAGGCGCCGTACGGCGGCATTTGTAGGTGTAAAAATTGTAGGTGTGTGTGTCCTCCGCGTTTAGGTATCAAACCGAAGCGTTTCACAACGGAGTGGATGCTTGCAAACAAGGAGAGAGAACGGGCAGAAAATAGCAACCCAATGACAAGGTATCTAGACAGAAGGCGCAAGGTGAGCAGTAAGCAGCCAAGTGTCCACAGTACCGATGTGCTTGTTTCTGCCTTAAGTGCGTTTTGACGAAGGGCGATTCAGAATTCTTCCTGAGACATCATGCGTCGATGCATTCTCAGGAAAGGGGTTCCAACTGGCTTCCCGAGAAATATTTGATGACACACCCTTTCTTGTCCGTGAAGGCGGAAAAGGTCTAGTCTGAGGCCGTGCCGGTGCAACTAAATCAGACAAAGGAACCCAGGTTTTGATGGATTGGGAGCCTCCGCTTGTTTGAACTTCACTTTTTGTATGGAGCTCAAAGCAGAAGTGATGGGAGTGGTGTAGTTTTGATGCATCCTGGCAAAGAGAGTGGGGGGCGGCCGAGCTAGCCATAGAAACTGCATCCATATGCATGCGCTGCGGAAGTTCACGCTCGCTCGGCACGCAAGTAAGAAGCTTTTGCATCATGCTTTGCATGCGCATTGCCTACGAGGTAGCGACCCCGTTCCTCTCCCCGGGCCTAGTAGCATCTGGCTCGAGTGGAGTACTGGAGTAACCACCCAAACATTTGCTGCATGAAATGTGCCAGCTCACGTGGTGAAATGGATTTTGTAAAGTACAAGCATGCCGTTTGGCCCAGGAGCATGCCGTTTGGTACAGGGGAGCGGAGCTGAAATGCAGTCCACATTACAGCAGGCACCTTAGGATGGTACTAAATCCCCAGGCAGAGTAACCGGGCCGCTGCCTCGTAGGGAATGCGCATGCAAAGCATGCAAAGCTTCTTAACCTTCAGTTAGCGCACTGCCCACTTTCCGATTGTGAACCCCCGTACTTAAGCATCGGGTGGGCTCTAGACGCAGCGGCTCACTTATTGATGAGCACAGGCAAAGAAGACCGGTTAGCTCGGGGATGAACGGGCTACATGAAAGCAACCCTGCGCAATGGAAAGCACATCGACCTCCAAGACAGATGAGTGCAGAAAAGTTTCAACAGCGGCTCCAAGATAGAACGCGACTAATTTACCGTATACCTGAAGAACATGTGTGCGTTGTCCAGTGGCCAGCGCCACTTCCCTGTTCACACCGCCGAAGACCCAAAGTGGCGCTCATTTCAAGGCTTCTGCTTACTTGATACCAATATTATATATCACCCATCGTCGTCAGCTGTTGCGTCAGCTGCGTGTTCCTTGATGTGTTTAACATAAACTGAAAACAGGCGAAGATAATGGTCGGGCAGTAAACCTAGATACAGCTTCCTATTCTTGCTAAACTTGGCGTTGCTACCATGCATTTTAACCTTAACTGACGTCTTGGCTTACGCTGATACTGTTCCCGGTCTATGCGCATGTGCAGCTCTTTAAGAGAGAAACCATCCCCAGGAAGCCTTGAAGTCAAACATAGAGCAAAGACAAAGTACAAGAGTAGTGGATGATGGCAATATCCAATCTATAAGCTTTCCCAACCTTCAGAAGACGCACATAAAAGCTTAAAACAACCATGCATCCTTACCTAAACTTCTTGCCATTGTTTAACTCGATGTGCACTTCCGATGGCGCATCGTACCTGAATCCGAAAAGCCCAACCACGGAAACCCTCTGCATGTGCTGGCAAAGGAAAAATCATCTCATATGCCAAGCTTTGAATGCCCAACAGGCTCATCTTCTGCTGTCTTTCTGCTGCCCAAGCGTAGGAACCAGGCAAGCCTTTACGACTCACCTGGTGTATCCACTTGCCTCCACACACGCAACAGCTATGCTGTGTAAAATATGAAGAACCTACCCTAAGAGCTCGACGCGTGACTGAAGGCCCGGAAATTTTTGCTGTACCTTGCTGCTGTGCAGCATACACGCGAGTTGTCGGCATCCTTCTGAGGCCACCCTGCCTGGGTGTAGGCGCACACGAACCTTCTTCACATGAGCCAAAAGAGATAAGGAAGGGAATAAATGCCACTTTGGCATAATAAGTAGTGACGCGCCTCGTCACTCTGACTCCGAGAGCTACGCAGTGGAAGTTGAGCAGAGCAGCACGTCTCCTGCCTGTGTGATTCAAATTCCATCAAGACACCAGTAAGAGATCCTCAATGATGCAATATGGGCCTTATGGAATCCTCATACACTGGCTACTCTATCGACGTTGGCGCTTCAATACCACTGGCTGCCCGGGGCTTGGGGCTGGGGGGTTATTGCTGTTGTTGTAGCTCTAAGGAAAGCCCTAATGTCAAACGGAAATTTTGGTGGTAAGTCTGCCTGAAACCTTCTTAGGTTGCATACGGCGTATCTGGCACGCTTCTTAGTGCGTGCTACCCTAAGGACTGAGCGTGAGCAACGTGCAAGCGGATCGTTGTGTGGATGCACAGTTGATTTAACTGCAAGTTTCATAGTGCTAACGTACTTTACAGTTGGTATTGTTCTGGGGAATACTGAGTTGTGTGATTGCCCAGAGCATCGGGAAGGAGGCCGGCGAAATGGCTGACGTCGTTGGCGTTGCCCGTTCATAACCGCCCCTCGTACAAAAACACAGTGTACTCTCCTTATGCCAAACCAAATATAAAGCGGCGTCACCACACGTAAGCGGACAACTGGCAATCCAGACCAGCTGGATGTTCGGCGAAGTGCCGTTAAATCTGCTGATCGCTGGGCTTCAACGGCAGCGCAAGGGAGATGGTGCCTCGATACCTTTTAGGTATAATCCGATTCTTGAATGCAAGGCAAGAGCAAGAAAGTTCACCCTCTCTGTATGATGGTTGCCGCGTCTTATTTTTACTTTTTCTTCTGTTTCATCTAAATGCTTGCGTCGTGGCAATCGAAGACATGCCGGAGGTTCTGCCGCCCGAAGGCGCTTCCGGATTGGCAAAGAGTGAAAGGCATGCCAGATTAGCCTCATTCGGGGAAGGTGGACTGGATACTAATTACGCATTTACCCCTTCACCTGCATTCTGGACGCCTCTAAGCAGCTTTCCAACATCGTCCTTCCCGCCCTACGACTTGGGCCACCACCTGCGTAGCCCCCACCGAATTATTTACGCCTCGTGTAACAGACAGCCAGAAGGCAAGTATATGATTAAGTAGGTGGCCTTTATTGTAAGTATCGTTTGTTATGCCAAAATGAGAATGGTCGAGTGAGCTGCATCAAACACAAGTCATGTGGAGCATGCGTTTCAGGGCTGGATGCGAAGCATGATGCTGAAGGCCGCCAAGTCTGGAAACATATCAGCCGCCGAAAGCCTCATGCTTTCCTGTGGATGGGGGACAACGTATATGGTAGCTCTCTTTGCTTCAGCACAGCCGATGAGCCACTTCCTAACAGGCTATCCCTGCAGCTCCTCACATCCACCGTATACTATTCCAGACTATGCATATGCAGTTACTGCGTACCAAGTGTGGCCTTTGCATACGCGTTCATACAGCGGACCACATGCAGTTGCCAACTGCAAGCGATTCAAGGAACTTCTTGTGGAAGCTTTCCGAGGGGAAAAAGCCAATTCCTCCTCCAGGCCTCATCGCAGCTTACAGTAGCCAACTTGCTAATACAGAATACATGGTGAGAAGGATCACGTGTTCCTTATGAAAAGCGCAAGCAGTGAAGAGCCTCCGGTCCCCTTTCGATTTCTACACGATATATGGTGGATTATTTACTACTTATGTTATTTGTCAACATCGATCTCAGTACTTGTTTTCCCTTGATTTCAGGAATTTGTGAAAGAAGTTCCCAGCATTGCAGGAACCTGGGATGACCACGACATGGGCGAAGACAATGCCAACAAGATGTACACATTTAAATATGGTATGCATGGTATGCAGTCGTTGCGTACTGGGCCACCTTTGCTTACGCCGTTTAGTCTGTTCGGGATTCCAGTCCACATTTTGGTGTCTCCATTATACCAGTGATTAGTGCTGTCGAAGTGCCAGGTTGGTGTATGTGCTCCTGCTGAAGAGTCGAAAGAGGCCATGCTCAATTTTCTGGGTGTGGACGGGGCCGCCGCAATTCGGTCGCTGGATTGGAAGGGTGTGTATTCATCTCACGAAATTTACATCGGTGAAGATCTGAACGTCAAAGTTATTTTTCTCGACTTACGGTGAGCTGGGGGCTGGAGAAGAGCTACAGCGTTGCCATCTTACGTTTTGCTCGTTCTTTCCACATAGAAAAGAGAACGTTCCTCCTTCATATAAACCTCTGCTGTGCATGGGGATGTACAGTTTTGAAAAAGATAGCTGGTGGCTCATGGACATGGGAGACATGCTGGGCGAGCAGCAGTGGTCATGGCTGCAACAGGAACTTCATTTATCAACAGCAGACGTGAATCTAGTGGTCTCGTCTCTGCAGACTTTCGCCAACCACAGGCAAGGCGCTTTAGTCCGATTAAAAAAGCCTGTTTGTGGGCATAAGCACAGCACCCCGTGGCAACGGCCGTTGCCCATCAGCGGTTTTGGCTTACTTACACCTTTGCGCCCACAGAGGGACTTACCTGTTTCGTTTCTTGGTCTTGGCTTCAGTTTTGGGGGCATGCGTGCTGGACTTTTCATTTGCGGTGCAGCTGTATTTCTGAACGTTCCCGTGTCTCCTCTGGTGCTTACTATTTGCTTGCTTGATACGGACTTTAGAATTCGGCATTTGTATACGTTGCACGTTTGCATATGTATGAATGCATTTTCTAGATTGGTGACGGAGACATGGAGCCACTTCCCCTGGGCACGGGAGCGGCTTTTTGCGTTGCTAGCGGGTTCCGGAGCGAAAACGCCAATCATTTTGTCTGGTGACACACACTTCGCAGAGTTCGCAGGTACGTGTGAACACAAGGCCTATGGTAGTCTTGATTTGCCTCTTGGTTGCCTGCTCTCTCGTCGTGTATGTACAAATGTACCCCAAAATGAGGCAATTTGGCTACGGCAAAGAGGTGGTTTGCACCTCTGTGGTGGCTTGCCTCAGCGATACACTGCCAGCGCCTCCCAGAAAACTGGTGCTTGAATGAACCAGAGGTTCGAAGCTATTTGACCGCTTTCCACAGTCGTGCAACTGGAAATCTGACTCCACTTCAGCAAATCCAGCGGCTAGCAGGCGCAGATGCTGACGACTTGAGCTCTCAAATAGAGAGTGAGCAGACGGAAGGGACGAATATCAACAGTGATTGCGACTCCTCAGTGCAGTGTTGTACCCTACCACCCACGCCTTCGCAGCTCTTCTGGTGGATTCCTCGGCACATCCCGTTCTTTCTGTTGGCGCTTTTTCGTGCTGCAACGAAACCAGATGTGTTTGCTCCAAGGCAAGGGTGGAGGCGTCCGCGGGCCCCGGCTTATAGCGGGGCTTTCCCGCCACCTCCATTTGCTGCTGACCAGCCTCCACAGGATGGGCTGCTCCGGGAAGATCGATCGAGTTTATACCTCTTCGATATGACAAGCAGTGGATTGGGGCATGGAGTACCTGAGTCAATGTGCCGAGCGGCGCCTGCAATGGTCGAACTTGCTGCGTACTTCCTGACTGAAGGGGTTCCCTTTGCATCTTCGCTTAATGCGGACATTACAGGTATTTTGCTTCCAACCATCTGAGCATTGCTGTACGGTAGCAGAAACAATTTTACTGTTGCTTGCCGCTTCATTCGCCTGAGTTTGAATGGCAGGAGCATCGTTGTTGTTTCAGGCCCTCGTTTGGTGTACACGGAACGCAATTTTGGGGAGCTCGAATTCATCGAGAACCCTGTGCAAATAATTTTGTTTCCATCGACAAATGACCGTATCCGCAATGAAGCACGGCGGCAAGAATACTTGCAGGAACTTTCCGAAAACAGCGGTGCATCAGGAGTTCAACTTCATCATGTAAGGAAGAAGGGCGCAGCAATACGCCATCTGCACCATCAGCAGCAGCAGAGGCGACCACTACACTTGCATCGGAAGCTGACTGCCAATCAAGCCTCTAGGTTCCGCATCCGACTACAAGCATATAAGAAGCAGCGCGAGCGCCTTGTCGGCGAGTTGGCGTTGAAGTCAGCCGAGCAGCTGGCTATCGTGGAACGCATTAGGTCCCTATCACGCGAATTTGAAGCCTACACGCAAGCGGTTCTTAGCGGGAATGCAATATTTTTTTCGCGATTGCTCCAGCTGCACGCCGCTCTGCTGTTGGTACATGCTTGTGAAGACGAAGGTGTAGGGCGCTCAGGAACTCATTCGCCCTCCCGAAGCAATTTGTTATTTACTTCTTGCAGCTTGCTAGCTCCTTGGGAATCCATTTCTCGTCCTTCGACTGCGGGGTCATTCGCAGATACAGTTCTTCGGTGGTTATGGGACCGAATGTTTGGTTTGACGTCATGGCGAGAGACCTTTAATAGCACTCTCCCAGTTGGCGACGCAGCAGCTTTGCGTCTCAGCGCTGCAGCTGACCAGCTAGCGCGCTTGGCTGCAACGGCCCGTGCTGCGGTCGCTGCTAGGTTGGCAGAGTCAAGGCGATTGCTCCCAAGTAAATTCATTGGCATTCGTGTGCGTGAACCGGCGTTGTTCCATCTGTTAAGGGCGAAGGCCAAGAGAAGAGACAGGCGGCTGCTTCTGCTCGGTATCTTCGCTGCAGCAAGCGACAGGCTGTTGCGACAGGCGTGCCTGCAACTGCAAAGTCCTCGACGCCAGCAGCAGCGCGACGAAATGTATCAGCTTTTTCAGCGGGGAGTGGCAAATAGACCTGCAGATCCATTCGTCTTCGCAGACCTAGACCCCGACCTTCAGCTGGTGTGTTCTTTGGTAAACATCCCGGAAGCAGAACACCAAAGCAGACTGTCAGAAACGCGTCTTATTGCACCGGGCGTTGCGCATTTTGCTGGTAATCATGCGGCAAGTGCGGTGGCGGACAGTTGGGTGTTGGTGGAGTTGCTGGAAACAAAAACATGGATCCTCTCCCGGACGTTTGATGCAGTAACAGGGCGCCTTGCAAAAGAGAAGCTCCTTTCCTCCTTCGCGTCTGAACAGCGACTGCATCAGCCTGGCTTTGGCCAGTGGGCATGCCAAGGGTGGAAGGGCCCCACCGAAAGTGGAATGTACTTATGCCATCTCTGCATCCTCGGTGCTTCGGTGCTTGTTCTGGGAGCCGTAATTGTCATCATTATTGTTATTCTTTTGTTCGCCTTTAAGGCAGCTTCGCTCTTCGTAGCTAGCCTGAGAAGACTGTGCCGCAGCGGCTGCATCATTTCAAATGAACATGCATGTGGCAGCTCTGCAGGGCAGCATAAGAATTCTTCCCTGCGACAGAAGGCTCTGACTCTGAAGGTTGCGGCGCTTGTTGGAGTAATCATGTCAGTGGAAGTGAGTGAAGCGTAAGGGGCCCGACTGCGTGAGCAGAAACTGGGGACGCCTTCTCGCTTGTAAGAGTAATGAATTCCATTTATTCTAGGAATCACTCGTGCCGAAGTTACTCCTACAGAAGAACTACCGTGTGTAAGTTGTCTGGCCGCCGATGACAGCTACCTAGCCAGGTACTTCCTGGCCCTCTGCACTCCATTATATTTACGCCTTAAGGCAGGCGCATAACTGCAGCTCTCGAAAAGCAATGGAAGATGCATGCGCAAGTTAGCGTTGGATAATCGTTTGCGGGCTCGCCCCTTTGTGAGCCTGGTGCTGCACTCGCTCTACCAATGACAGTAATGAGCGGTAGTCCCAAATTAAACGTAGCGTCCTGCAATGTCGACTAAAGTCGCAGGCACGAACCACTGTAGAGTCGGAGGGGGGAGGGCAGGAAGATGATGACTGCCCATTAACTCAACGATGCATTTTCTCGTCGCATGATCCAGTTTGCGTGCAGCTAACTTGCATGTCAAACTTGCTTTTGGCGGAGGCTGCTACCAACACAAGTTGGCTTTGTGAAGTAAACGATACTTTGTGCTACGAAACTTGCTGTAAACCGTAGCAAAGAATTAAAGCCTTATGTTGGCAGCTATTCACGTTATCAAAAGCCCACCTAGCAGCAATCAAAATGAAGCGGCATAGAAGCCGTGGCGTCCAAGCTGTTTCCTTGAAAAACACCCGCCCAACAGAGCAGCAACAGCTGTTCACGCCCTCCGTTGGTTACGCATCCCCACCCTGGTAGCTTAATCCATCCAATTCCGCCTTCACCCCATCTCGTGTACAGACAGGTCACTTCGCGTTGAGGATATTTCACGAAGAGGCGAAACAACGCCACTCAACAGGAATAAAAACGAAGTTAGTAAAATGGTCCAATCTCTCACTGCAACTGCAGTTTTTACGCAGAGCATGGGTGACTCGGGGACTCTGAGCTTAACTGGATTTAGAACAAGGAGTCCTTATACCTAATATAACCTTGTCCCGGATGTTCCCGGTCCACACATATTGATGGTCTCAAGAGCCCTCTCCAGGTCCTGCAATGCAGCAAATGCTTTGGGAGTTCCCAAGAAAGACAAAACGCGGCGTTCAACCGGATTGAGTCCCTTTAAACCATCAGGAGCGGTCCCACTGGCCAGCCGGCGCATACAGGCTCCAAAGGCCTCAGCGTGGTTCTGCATGCGGCTAAGCTCCTCCAAAGCCTTGGAGGCGAATAAGGTTTGCCCCCCGCCTTGCTGAGCACCAGCTGCATAACTTTGTGTGCGCCTTGATGCCTCAGGCACTTCCCCGTCAATCGGCGCCCCGATACTATTCATAAACACGGGTGGCTGTAGTGACAAGGGCAGTCCCTGAATATGCAATCCACAAGGAACACAGAGCAACAACTGAGCATCGACTTCTTCTCCTAAAGTTCTAAGTTCCCCCCAACACACTTTCAGGGACAAGCCTGAATGCACCCTCGCGCGGCACGCAGAACGAACCTTTGCATGATCCGTTGGCAGCACAGGTGAGTCCCGAATAGCGGGTACTGCTTGCTCAATGCGTTGTTCGAGTCCCGAGAGTTGAAAGCGAAGCTGCACTCATAACCAAAGCAAGAAAACTATCACTATGCGCCCGGAAGAAACAGCATGTGAAGGATCATAAACGGCGCAAATGCACTCCTTACTTCGGATATGGACTGCGCTAGCAGATGCCAATTTCGTTCAAGAAGAAGAACCATCCGGTCTACCGCCCAAAGCTTTCGCCGTTGTTCTGCTAATTGCGCTGCATCAGTTCCTCCGTCATCCTTCACCGCATCAACTCTCAAACTGAGGGCTTCCAGGGGACCCGACAAAGCAGACTCAATATCTGAAGCGACGTCACTCTGGGGCGAAAACGCAACATGGCCTATACTAAAACGGTTCGCTCCGTTGCAATATTGCACCCCCACTGAGAAAGCGTGAACTCAAGCTCAATAAGCAAGGGCGTGAGCCAATCTCAAACGGCAAGCCTCTGACATTCAGAGCTTGAGGGGACTATAATGGCCGGCTCATAGTGCCGGTTGCCCATACCAGCTGCCGCTTATTTATTCTATAAAACTTCCGTTTGTACCTTTAGCTCTGTAAACCTCTCGCGAAGTTCTTGAATATAAAGCTTGTTGTTTTTCTGCATTTCGGATGTTGCTGCTGCAATCATTTGGATGTTGCCCCCGATGCTTTCGACAGAACGTTCTAGTGCACCTAAACGTCGTTCAACAGACTTTCTCCACCAGTCGTTTCTTTCAGCAGTATCGCGCTCATCGTATGCGTTCATCCCATGGCAGGAATCCCCTCCGTAATCATTGACAGGAGGAAATGATCCGACCAAGGATACTCCATCGACGGGTACACTACAGGGATTCAGAAGCAAAGATATCGGGATCGCACGACAGTCTCAATGATTCACAACAGACTGAGCGCCTAGCACGGCAGTGAAGAATGTGCTGATTCTTTAGAGAAGGGTGAAAACTATCCTGCTTCCGTTTACACCTTTTAATAGCGCCTAGTGGTTACTAATGTAAATGTGCCAATGCTTACTGGTTTCTGGTCAACTTATCGTCAGATCTAGACTCCCAGTAAAAACGGCTCGCCCCACCTCCACTTCCTTTCTGTTTCCCTGAAACTGCTTCCTGAGAAGCACCTATGTCCTTAACTCTTGTTCCTCTCTGCCTTTTCGAAAGACCCCCAAGGCATTCGTCACCTTCGCCACCTTGTGAAATATTCCCGGCTTCCTTCTGCGTGGTGTTGCCTCTTCTCTCACCTCCGTCATTAGGATGGTCTTCCATATCAGAAGGCTGTACCTCACTGGCTTGGAACTGGCCATCATCGTAATTGCCACTGTGCCCCGCTATCGGGTATTGCGGAAGTTTCCTTCTTCCTTGAACCTGCACCGTGATTCCATCAAGTGAAGAGTCGGCAGTACCCTGCAAAAGCGAAGCTGCCTGCTTCCCAGGTGTTTCCTCCACAGTTACATTCTCTTGATTTTCAGTTAGCACCCCATGCCGCTTGTTTTTTTCCCTGAAAGCACAGCCATCCGCTTGCTGTTCGGCATCATGCCATGTTGGCTTGCCTTCGCCGCGTGCGAACAACGTCATGCTGCCCCGTCTTGCGTCTCTCTCAGAAGCGCTATCACTATACACAACATTTTCCGCACAGAATGGGGAGCAAAATGCTTTGGGGCACAAAAGGGAAAGCACCACTGTCTGAGTAGGCACTACACACAGGCCTCGCGCCCAACAACAGCAACTGGCATCACGTGCAGCTATCATTACCCAAAATAGTATGGCCGCCCTTACCTATATATCTCGGAATGCTCATTCTTCAGTACACTTTCTACCGCATCACCAGTTTCAAGTCCAATTCCCTTGGGGGCCCCGGATTCAGATGTTCTTAGTGCATGATGCCCTGCGGCCGCTTCCTAGTGGTAACAAAAAAGCACGACGAAAAATGCAACACGAGAAAGAAGTGCGAAGATCAATTCAGTGGCTTTGACGTCTATTGTCTTCTCAGCCAACTACTACTGGTAGCCTTGCCATATGGATAAGCATCAATCGGGAAGCAAACTGAACTCACGGCTTGGCGCTCCGCTGTATCTGCCAATTCAAATTGCCCATGGGTACCTTCACGAACTGCCTTAAGCAAAGAGCCAAGTTCTACACCCGGGAATTGTTCACTCAACCCGGCAACGTGCCTCGTAACGTAATCCTGAGGTTAGAGACAGGCAAAATAAGAAGAGGCCTTTTAGTTGCTAAAGGCAGTCTTCAAATGCGAAACCAAGCTTGGAATTTGAAGCCTCTGCCACTGCATAGCTGGGCAAGGAATTTGTACCTGCGCTGGTTCGATTAGCCCCTGAGGTGTGAATGCTGTGACGGGTTTCAACACTGGCTTGAAGTACCAAAAGCCAGCATGATGGGCGAGAAGGCACAGCATCATACCACACTCCTCTCCAAGACTGCTCCTCGGTCTCAAAGGAAGCGTTCCAAGGCACACCCATTCATAGAACTCCGAGGAGCCTGGGGGAATCTGGCCGCAAGGAAGATGCGGGAAATCTACATTCTCTTCTAGCCCTACGCGAGGGACTAGCGCGCTGAGCTGAGGCATAACCCATAACAAAGCAATTATGATGGGGAAGTGAGCCGTATAAACCACTTTACCATCAGATTAAATGCTTCTAAATACAGTCAGCCTCCACCAAGACAACAGTTGGGATCGGAAACCCGTCAAGAACTGCCCGCACTGCCGTCTGCAACTATACTACGCTGTTCCTTTCCACTTATCTACGGACTCAGAGTCAGATTTAATCGTGCTGACCTGGACGGAGCCATCCCCTAGTTGAGCAACGGTGCCGCCGGAGTAGATTGCCAAAGTGCACACGATGAAGCTGCATCTCTGAGGGATATAGCGTAAGTCTACGAGGAGTTCCTGGTCGTGCTGAAGAAGTCGGACACTTCTGCCCGCAAGGGTCGGGTTCTTATAAAATACACAGTCTACATATGTACCGTCGGACTCGAAGAGGAAAGCGTGGATGTCTGCACCACAGAGTTCGCAAAGGCACTCCCATTTAGTGACGAAGAACGACTGTCCAGATACGCAGTTGCAGTCAAGAATACCCAGTCCCGGTGTAGACGCTGACTTCCTATCAATTCAGTGCAAATATAGTGAGGTTGTGTTCATCTGTTTGTCTGGTTTCGCAACCGGCCCCGGAACAAGGAATCCTATAAAACTGACCAACGTCTAGATTTTTGCCTAGATCGGCGAGTTGTAGTTGCACGCTGACAAACCGTAACGGCGTTTCTTCGTTGTCCAGTTGATCAGCTGGCTGTAGGGAGCTGATACCCAACCCATACACGAATTCGGCGGGTGCGCCGCCCTTCCGCCCCATCACCGTGGAGTGACCTGCCACGTGTGGGCTCTGGTGGTCCTGGAATTCGGGAAACGGTATTTATGGAGCAATATGATGATACCTGGTACACGCATTCGCCACAGCAAAAGAAAAGACAAGGAATGATGTGAGCGTCCTGGTTCTTATGGCATCCGCCCATTTCCCTTCAACTTTTGGCGGCCACAAAAAACATTTAAGGTAGTTCAAGACATCGGTCTTCCCATTTATGCTGACAAAAACCGGGCTAAGCAGACTGACCGCGCACAGATACCAGCCGACAATCAGGATGGCAAGCAAGAGTGCAGCTGTGTAGTTAACAACCTCCACCCGCAGCCTGAGAGGAGTCAATATTATGCTCGTGGAACTTCGTGCAAGAGGATACAGGCTGCCACCAATTCACACCTTAGAGTAGTGTGCGATATCAAAAGAAACAGTGGATACAAGGCAGGGCCCAAAGCCGCTCGGTGCTGTAAGGCCTCGGTGAGCCACTGGCCCATCAGTATGCTGGTCGAAAGGCCCATCTGGTAGTGTTTACCTAAACTTAAACAGTACTACTCAAAACTGATGGATTTTTAACTGTTCTTATGCGTTCTTTGCCCGCCGCTCCAATGGTCAGCTCGCACCCCCAAGCAGGTGACGACACTCTTGGCTTTGCGGAGGGAGGCCCTCAGGGCCCAACTGTACCCGCCGCAGCACAGCGCTTCCACCGCTTTAAATAGTGGTGGCCCTTTTACAGTATTAATTATGAATTATGCATTAGGAGCTGCTGTCACTGCTGCCGCGAGGCTTGTGTGCAGCATATCTAAGAAGAAAGTATACTCCCGGGCTGGAGCCTTGCTTGAGCGCTATAGGAACTAGACACGTTTATCTCCTTCTTATCATCGTTGAAGGCTACAAGGTGGATACAGACAGATAGGCCTGCCCCATGCGCCCACCTCAACTGTTTAGTAGCAGAACGACGGCTCCGTTAAAGTAGTTTGGGGGCTTAACAACTTAGGAAGAATCCGCTTGAAAAATGCTTGCAAAGGTAAAACAAACGTGTCTTAGGGTAGTGTTAGCCCAAGCTCATTTTTGCAGGCCACCAAGGAAACTTGAATCGTAGGCATATGCAACGTGCAGAGTTTGGGGCACCTTCTTTGTGCTTTACGAGAAGTTTCTGATATTGTTCTTGACCACAATGAAGGTGCTGCGCCGAATCACGACGGTACACGGAACGTCTGTTTCTTTGTAGCAGGAAAACCTATGAGGTGATTCAATGTGTCTGGATAGCCCTTTTTGCACTCCTCAGCCGAGATGACCTGGCAATGTGTGCAAGGAGGACAAAACCTCTAATCCAGCACCCACAACGCCAACAATCATATGCTCCATGTAAGACTCATTTTGCACTTAATGAGGAGAGTATTAATATCTATAAAGCAGTTTTGGGGTGCTCTTAGAGCAGTTTGCAAAAAATTATCATCATCCGTTTAGGGGCACAGCTGTGCAGTGTATTGGAAAAACATTACGCGGGGGGCAATTGTTTCTCTAAGTGCCTTTTAAACCATGGCTTTTGATGACGGCACGCCTGCCTTCATTTTAAATGATCAAGAAAGGCCGTACGCCTAGGGCACAGCTATCTTCAGCACTAGTGTTTGCACGCTAGGGGGCAACTACGGAGCATGGCCCGCTCGACAACTTCCCCGAGCCAAACTAGCACGTTGGTTTCCTTAAATATGCAGCTTAGTGGAGGGCAATACACGGACTTCCATTCTGGTTTGATTGTTTTGAACATTCGGCAGCATACATTGTTTCTTCCTCTGCCTGCCCCCTATGGCACCTCCCCAACAGTGCTTACTACTGCAGGCAAATTAGTTTTCGGACTTACACGAACACCATACTTTTACCAGAGCCCACCTTGGGTCATTATTAGTATTCATGGCATTTTTACAAGTGCGTTCGAGCATCATTTCCCGGAAATTGATAGATAGATGCTCGAATATAAGCATCTGCACGCAGTACAACTGTAACCAACCCTTGTGTTTTGCGGGAAGTCGCGGCTCACAAAAGGCTTCATAGATTATCAGATAGCACCACAGCATTCCTTTCTGGGCCTACGGTGCTTCATGTTTGCTGCTTATTGAAATACGTGCAACAATCCCCCGTCCATAATGCTTGCCTGTGTCATCTTCCGTTTTTGTAGCAATTGATAGATCAACAGGTGCCATTGACAGAGCAACAGGTGCATGTATAAGGTGGAAGCGGCCCTCGCATTTTCCCGAATCCTATTCCCACTACCCGCTGCAAAGGCCTCCCATGCGGCGTCGAAACCTCAACCCAGTATCGCCTCTGCCTCTGAACGGTGGCGTCCTCTTGTCAGCGAACGGCTCACGCAACACAATCTGCAGCCTTCCTATCCTGCCAAAGAATTATGACTCAAGAATATTGGCAAGCTGTGATCAAGCAAGCACGTTTTGCTGGCGGCAGTTGCCAGAAAAGGTAACTTCTGTGTGGGGCAAGGGTCTATTGGCAACATGGCCGTGCTGGGATAGTTACCAACCCGGATCGTTATTTTTTCCCTCCTCATTTAGGTTAAAATTTTACGATGCTACGTTGTGAAAAGTTTGTTTGAAGCAGGAAGAGAGTGTACGCACAGGTCGAACCGCCTCAGCGTGGCTTGCATTCGAATGCTACAGGAGCCCGTTCCAGCAGAGGTCACCTTTTTGAAAGTTCGCTTTTCGCATATAATGGAAATATGTGGCCCATTCCTCCATTTTTGGAGCTATTCGATGCTTAAAGATACCCCTTAAGGGGCAAGCTTCCCTCAACGAATTCGGCGTTTGCGTTCTGGCGTAACCAATGTCGCATCCCAGGCCCTTCATGTATTGCAGTGTGCTATCACAAGCTTTTGTACATTTTGCGGCATTAGAGGTCCAATTCCACTAAACGGTTTTGTACATTTTACGGTATTAGCAGGCCACTTCCCTAACACTCTTGAAATTTAGGTATTCAGACTTCTATTTTAGGCAGCCGGGAGACGCTGGTCACGTGAAGCGATAGATAGGCAAGGGGAACTGTCGCTACGCCAACGCCATTGTGCGACGGTCGCACTAGCCTAGCGTAACATCTCCTCCGTTTGAGAGGTAAATTGCTGTGGTTGCAAACGAGCAGCCCTTTTGGTGTGTCTCACATTTCATGCCATTAAGGCAAGACACAGGTAACTTTAGTCCAGGTACAATGGCGGCGCTTGCTCGCTTCGGTGTGCTGCTTGCAGCCAGCATCACTCTGTCTCAGGCTTCAGAGACATGGAACGTTCAAAATGTCTACGGTGACAGGGCGGGGGAACTTTCTAATGCTTATCCACAGCTTGGTTATCTTGGCGATGTCGACCCCAACGTAATTCTGCAGCTGCTCAGTGGGCGTTTGGCTATCAATGTCGAGGGTGAGCGCATTCCTTTTAACTTCACAGTACCAACAACGCCCACACCTGGAAAGCCTGAAAAGCCAGAAAAGCCTGAGAAGCCAGAAAAGCCTGGCAAACCGGAAGAACCTGAAGACCCTGAGGAACCTGAAGAACCTGAAAAGCCCGGAAAGCCTGAAAAGCCCGGAAAGCCTGAAAAGCCCGGAAAGCCTGAAAAGCCCGAGAAGCCTGAAAAGCCCGAGAAGCCTGAAAAGCCCGAGAAGCCTGAAAAGCCCGAGAAGCCTGAAAAGCCCGAGAAGCCTGAAAAGCCCGAGAAGCCTGAAAAGCCCGAGAAGCCTGAAAAGCCCGAGAAGCCTGAAAAGCCCGAGAAGCCTGAAAAGCCTGAAAAGCCTGAAAAGCCCGAGAAGCCTGAAAAGCCCGAGAAGCCTGAAAAGCCTGAAAAGCCTGAAAAGCCTGAAAAGCCTGAAAAGCCTGAAAAGCCTGAAAAGCCTGAAAAGCCTGAAAAGCCTGAAAAGCCTGAAAAGCCTGAAAAGCCTGAAAAGCCTGAAAAGCCTGAAAAGCCTGAAAAGCCTGAAAAGCCTGAAAAGCCTGAAAAGCCTGAAAAGCCTGAAAAGCCTGAAAAGCCTGAAAAGCCCGAAAAGCCTGAAAAGCCTGAAAGACCGCCTCACTTCCCCTTCCCATGCCCACCACCAATGGGTGATCATCACCACTATCACCACCATCACCACTACGTTCACGGCTTCTTTCCCACTTTCCCCCACACCAGCACAACGACGTGCAAGCCTTCCACTGCTCCAGTGCTTGTTTCGGACTCTTACTTCTTAGCTCCAGTTCTTTAAACGGTGATACACATGGGGCAAAAGCCGCCATGGAATAGCGCGGACAAAATTATCACAGGTTTTTTTCCTGCGGGATGTTCGAACCTGAGAAAGGTAGTCCCGCCTGCGTTGGGTTTGCTCAATCCACGCAACAGGTTTACATTTGCCGACTATCAATTTTCCCCTAAAGCCAACCCCATGTGCCATGGTGAGAGCGTTACTGAAAGCAAGCCCGCAGGGATTGAAGGGTATTGCAGGCGTCGCTTTCGAAAGGAAGCGCACTAAACCCAGTTCTGACAGCCTGCATATTCAAGAATTCCTTTGCAAAAGCTGAAAACTGTGTGCTTAGACCTCAAGGAGAGGCACTAAACCTAGAGCTTGTAATTAACTAGGGTCTAAGAATCCACTGCTGGCTCAAATCAAACGAAATACGGGCAGCTTATGGGACGTTATGCTGGGAAGGAGCACCTGCTACTTTGTGGTCGAAATCCCTTGTGCAATGCTGCATTCCATCTAGTCCCTAGTTAAAAGTAATCCCAAAGGTGTGAACTGTAGCGTCAGGAAGAACTTGTCGCAGAGGTAGTTTTCAAGAGGATGACTGCAACTGCAATGAGCTTCTTCTGTTGCCTGATAGCCTGTGAATAGCTGTAGTGGCCTGTAGCGTTTCATACTGGCGACGAACGTTTTTCCCAGATGTCCCACTCAGTTGCCTTCCTGAGATCATGCACCTGCTCTGTAGCCTTTGCCGCGGCATTTTCCCGATTTTTGTTACGCACAAAGCAGCAATAGTCGTGGGGAAGTTAGCGGTGTGCGGATAGTTGAAGATAGCTTGTCATTTGGGGAGCCAGATGGCTCTAGAAATGTTTCGGGCTCACTACACAAGGTACCCGAGTGCATCCTCCAAAGCTATGGGCTGTAGTCAACCTGACTTCAATTTTATAAAAAAATGCAGGGACCAGAAATTACGCAAATGCTAGTCGTGGTGCTGGTATAAACCGGTGAAATGCGATGGCATGGATTGCCATGGCCATGCAGGCTTAAGGAAATGCACATGAGCAGCTCAACAGAATATATCATGCGTTTAGTGTTCTTGCAATCTGTGGACCTAGGGGACTGAGCTGCTACAGAAGTTCTAATTGTAAATATGTAGCTAATTTTTTCAAAATGTGGTGGTGATGCCATGTCTTACAGTGCTTCACAATCCATCTTCTTGGTGCATCTCTTGCTTGCGTGTTGAGCTTAGCCCTATAAAACAGAGAGATGATTCGGCTTATGGCACACGACGAAACTCGAATGTCGTGACCAACTTACTCCTAAAACGGAGTTTGACTGGTCTTTTGTTCACACGCCTCATGCTATGGTGATTCTTTACCTGCTTCAGAAACCAACGTGTGCTGTTTTCCGCTGTCCACGAGGGCCTGCCGACGTTTTGAGCAAGGCAGGAAACAGCACTGTACTCTGCAAAAAACCAGGTCCCCACCCAAGTGTTGATAATGGAGGGAAGTTGGTTGTTTAGGCAGTTCCGCAGTGTTTTGGTATACTTTTGCGGAAACCCCTCCTCCGGTGCACTTGTCAAAGTGCGCACTCATGCGAGGATAGCATCCTGTTACTGCATATATTCAAGGAATAGCCGTGCCACCTGCCAGGGATGGCACCTGACCAGATGAATCTTATGCCAACATCGTATGCACGTAATCATTTGAAGCAAAACCTGTGCACTTGCGACATCACCACCAGGATTCTTCGGTTCAAGCGAAATGCTTCAATGTCTGAGCCACAGCAAAACGGCATTTCCCCTGCAACATGCTGCCAAAAAAAGCCGAAGAAGGCGTCAAGGGGTCTGCCTTTATTCCGGAAGTAGAAAGTAATGTGGCTTTCACCTTACAAATAATGAGTCAAAGAATTACTTGGCGCATTCCTCTGGTTCTCATCGGCCTACGTAACTATCCCCTCTACCTTGCTCAACAATTTGGGATGGTATCCTCTTAGTTGAAACTTTGCTAACTAATGAGACTTCCTGGGCCATAAAAAGCCTTTCACAAAAAACCAACTCATCTGCTGTATATCTCTGCTACCGAAACAAACTCTATCCGAAATTGTTAAACTTCCCTTTTAAGTGCAAGTAAACGCTGCTGCTACTTCCCTTCGTCGCATCAGCTATCCTTAATTGCCTATCCCAGATACTTGCAGTGGAAATTCTAATGCTTATTTTTGTTTTGATAATAGATTTTTGTCCTTCAAGCGCTGTGCCCGCCACGGTTCCAACCTGATCACACAGGTCGTGGGGTTTAAGCAGGTTTTGTGTACCAGCGTCGCAGAAACAGTTGAAAAAGGAAATTGCAAGCATATATGGGAAGGCAAAATGGGCGCCATCAATGTCTAAAGCTTAGAAGTTGATCTTCCCACATCAGACTGGATTACCGGTGACGCGAAATAAGTTACTAGCTGCGCGATGCAAAAACTAGATGGTGGCGTCAAGCTCTCCGATCGCAAGTGCATAAATGCGGCCTCTTTCCCTATTCGGTTCCTAGTTAATTTTCATTTAAATTCATATTTAATATTAACAGGAAATAGGCAAGGTTTAAATCCCATACCTGGCGCGCGGTTTCGCCGTGCAGGGAGCACACCGGCGTGTTGCCGCCGTCTCGTTTTCTCCCAGCCCGCCAACGCAAGCGATAGAGACTACGGGCGACGAGACATTTTGATAATCGTGGAGTATTGCCACACTTCTTTTTTTCCTACTGTACTTCACTCGTTGGTGCTGCAGATTCCCCAGTTCTCTGACCTGGAGCAAGTTCGCCGGCCTTCAGCGTTTTACCCATAGCTCGATAACTTCGATAGCATTGGCCTTCACAACTTATTAAAACTGCGTGCCATCGGCTTTGTGCCGCGTATGTGTTGCTGTTACTTATACGCCCATAGAGGAAGGCGTACCATCGTCGACTCCGTCATGGGTGGTACCAACAGTCAGCCTACCTGCGCAGGTAGCAGTCCCTGTCCTCGAAGGATTTTTCTCATTACCCGTTCCTTACAGCGTGCGCTAGCGAATGGCCTCTTGGAGCGTTTAATGGCCGATTGGGAGCTTCTTAAAGTAGGAAAATTGAGGGCATTTATAAGTCGACCGTCATGTCCTGATATAGGTCTCAGTGCATTGGGTTGCACGCTGAAAGCGTATTGAGCAGTTTCTTTATATTTGAATTAGCTTCATCACTAGCATTCACTCAGCAAAACGCCATGCAGTTTTCTCCCTCAGATGGAGGGAATTACGTTCTCCTGCTCTTACCTACTGTTATCTCCTGTAAACTCCGCTGCCTGCTTTGTAACTTGTGGAACTTTGGCTTCCTGGGCAAGTAACATGCATCGGGTAGTCTGGTTCTTATGTTACTGAACAGTGGCCACCGGTTTGCCCGATAATTGGGACTTGCAGGGGGGGTGGGTGTGGGAGATTGTATGCATGGATGCGCTGTGTCAGTGCTGTCTTCCCCAGTTTTCACAAGGAATAGCAATTCACAGTGGGATTCTTAGCTTGCAAAGGCAACTGCATGCAAACTGCATGCAAGGACAGGGCTCCGTGACAAGTGGATACAGTTGGCTTTCAGCTTCCGAAGGGAGACGCATAGGTCAGACTACAACCAGCTGGCGTATGGATTTCATTTTCCAAGAATACTCCCAAGGCTTTTGGGTGTCACCATTCTGCAAAGCATGCAAAGCATGGCACATTCCAGGGAGCAGTGAAGGCGCAGCCAAGGGTGAGCTAAATGGAAGCTGCTCGCCATGATGATAGTGTCTCCATAAATCAGTGCCTAGGCAGATGCATGCATAGCGACCCGATGACTTCTGAAACCTTGTTATACCAACTTCAATTGCACAACGTTTGGGCTGTGCCTTGCAACGCGTTTCCCGAATTTTACCCATGTTTGAGTAGGCACTTGTATTGCTAGGCAAGCTCACATGCACCCTTGCAGCCCTCGCAGTTATTTGCGTAGTGAATCGGTGGATGCCTTGCCCGGTGGGTCACTTGCGAATATCGCCATCTCACCCTGTGCTGTAGGTCGAGCCATACATTAGCTTTCACGTTCTTGGAGACGGCATGTTGCAGCCGCAAGGGAGCATGAAAGCATCGGCTGCGTATTGGCTGCGGTATTCATGGATTTGGTGGCCAAACGGGGGTTAATGTGCATCTGTTTGAGGACTTCATCCTTCTGGAACCAACAATCTGTAGCTCGGTGCCAACGCTGGGCTCAGTCAGCGTGTGTTTTTCGTTTCTCCCCTGTCCAGTGTTGCGTCGCGGCTGCGAGCCGTTATTGGAAGTGTTGAATTGGGAGGCGTGAATGTGCTGCCATGGCATTGCATCAGTGTGCCTGGAAGTGTTTAGCTTCAATGTGCTGCGCTGTCGAGCTTTCTCAGTCACGGTTAGTACATCATACTACCCTGTGCTCAGCGTTGTGTGCACAGCTGGGCGGCCTCCACCTTACCCCGACCGCATCCCTTACCCTTTCTCATAATTTGCATGCATCGTGGTGCGTCGTGGATGATTGAAGTGCAATATGTGCATAAACACGTTTGTACTGTGCAGGACCCGCACTACGGCGAGTGGTCGGGACTGTGGCCGCCCAGGGGGCCTGTCTGTTTAGGCCATAGGGCAATTCATATGTTTGGGGGCTTCTTGAGGAAACCTAGGTTTCAGCTTTGACCCTTACTGGACAGGTGGAAGTCATTGTGTAGTCGCAAGGGCGAAGCCATGGTAAATCCATGGGGAACTGCATGATGATTGAAGCATTCACCTCGGTTCTCGCAGGGAACAACGCAGGTGTGGACCGCGATAACGTGTTGCTAGCGCCAGCCGTAGGGCATTAGTGCCGAGAAAGAGGTGTGGCAGGCCTGGGGCAGCCCTGCGCAGACTATACTGAAATAGCTACGATGTGACGTCACAACGTCATACTGTATTCGGAGCATTTGGGAAGGAGCAGTTATGCGGAATCAAGTGAGAACCCGAGGGCCTGGCACATTCTTTCATCGTATATAGTGTACATTGCAGTTGGATCATGCGCATGCATGCAGCGTTTTTTTGTCGATACACAGTGGCTGAGAGGCTTTGCGTGTGCCTCGAATTGTAGAGGATGCAGCCCACAAGAATTCGCTAGCTGTCTTTCCACTTTCCCTCTGTCAAAGCAAAACTGCAGAGTTGTTGTCGCACATCCCTTTCCTTGATCGTGTTGGAGCATGTTCACATTCCACACCAAGGAACTATAGCGAAACTCCTTTATACTCTTCGCGGTGTAGTAGCATGCAACTGAGATATACATGCCTTACCAAATGTGCAGCGGCCACACCGCAGAAGGCTGCCCCCGTAGCAAGCCACGCTGCATACTTCCAGCATTGCAGTCGGTGAGGTTTGTATCTTGTGATGGCACCAGGGCATTTAATGCATACACACCATAGACAAAGCGGAAGGCTACATGACTTTGCGGGATGTGTGGGTTCCTCCTATCTTCGCAGCGTACACTGGCGTTGTAGGGAAGTCGCCGTCTCGTTGCCTGCGTACCGCCTCCCTCACGGCAACAAGACCGTTGATCAACGCTACCCGTTTGTGTGGCTGTGACGATGGTCAACAGATTAATTTGTTCTCTTCCCCTCAGTGGTTTGGGATCAGACAGGTAAAGACAGGTATTCCGGTCCTCAGAGCTCGAAAATGAAGGCCTTCGTTACTCTCGCTACTGCGCTTGCCGCTGTCCTCCCCTATGCACTGGCTGAGGATGTCACTGTCGCTGAATTGCCTGCTCCTGCCATGGAGCCAGAGGCACCCGTTGAGAACGAAGAATCCCCTGTGACCGCTGAGGAGGCCGAAGAAACCTCTCCCCGTGTGTACTTCCTGGACAAGCTGTTCAACCAGTTCGTTCAATCTTCTCAGGCTGCGGGACCTCACTTCCACTACCCTTATCCCCATGACCATCATCACCAACATCATCACGACCATCCCCATCACCACCATCCACATCATCATCATCACCATCCTCCTCCTCCTCCCGTCTTCATCCCTATCCCTGTTCCCCCTCCCACCACAACCACTACCTGCGCACCAGTGACCCATCCCAAGCCTCCTAGCCACCACCATCACCACCACAACCACCACCACCACCGTCCTCCTCCTCCTCCTCCCGTCTTCATCCCCGTCCCTGTTCCCCCTCCCACCACAACTACTACCTGCGCACCAGTGACCCATCCCAAGCCTCCTAGCCACCACCATCACCACCACAACCACCACCACCACCGCCCCCCTCCTCCTCCTCCCGTCTTCATCCCCATCCCTGTTCCCCCTCCCACCACAACCACTACCTGCGCACCAGTGACCCATCCCAAGCCTCCTAGCCACCATCACCACCACCACAACCACCACCACCACCGCCCCCCTCCTCCTCCCGTCTTCATCCCCGTCCCTGTTCCCCCTCCCACCACAACCACTACCTGCGCACCAGTGACCCATCCCAAACCTCCTAGCCACCACCACCACCATCACCACCACAACCACCACCGTCCCCCTCCTCCTCCTCCCGTCTTCATCCCCGTCCCTGTTCCCCCTCCCACCACAACCACTACCTGCGCACCCTCCGTTCCTCCTCACCACCACCACGAATACCCTCACTACCCACATGCACACTATGAGCATGACTACCCCGCTCACGCCTGGTAACTCACTCAAATTGCCAAAACGGCATAACGTGCCCAAGGGGCAGGCTTTGAACAAACAGGTCCCTGTGTTACTAAGTTTTTGATCTTGCTGATCTTGCGTTGGACATCTCTCAGTGTACGCCAGTCACAACCATCGGTGCAGACGTATGGAAATTTAACTTAGCCTATACAAACCCGAGGTAGTTTCGTGTGTGCAGTATGAGTGCCTCCTCCTTAACGCGCTCGACAGAAGAGTTTATCCACAGGCAAGCGGCAGTTGGCAACTGGCAGGAGCTAGTTTCACATTGCTTAGGAAACCAAATGCATGTCAATGCTTTAAAACAGGCACCGGCAGACTCCTCTACCTCCACCAATATTGCTGCATTGGATGGTGCACATCCTGCTCAATTTCAACGCCTCTCTTTGCTGCACCTACCGTACAAGACGTTCTTTCTGGCCTTTGCGAAGGGACCAAGCAATAGCAACGGGCTAATCGACGTTGCAGTACCTCGAACGTGCTCCCCTTCGTCAATGCTTGCAACCCACAACATTCTAGCAGGTGCACGCGTGAAGGGTCTTGCAGTGTCGGTGCCTCTTGCCGCTGCAGCAAGCTTGCATTGTGTCTGCATGGGTCTGCAATCTCTCAGCAGGAATGCAGGCTCCAGCATCCTTGCAGACTACTGGCAGGGCTCTGGAACGCACCGGTGCTGCTAGAAAAGCTGCGCTAGCATTCATTGAAGCCCCCTCAGTACCTGCTGCATAGTTGTGAATCGATGGATGCCTTGTCCGGTGACTTGCGAATATCGCCACCTCACCCCGTACTTTAGGCCGCGCCATATTCTTAGCCTTCACGTTCTTGGAGACGGCATGTTGCAGCCGCAAGGGAGCATGAAAGCATCGGCTGCGTACTGGCTGCGGTATTCATGGATTTTGTGGCCAAACGGGGGTTAATGTGCATCTGTTTGAGGACTTCATCCTTCTGGAACCAACAATCTGTAGCTCGGTGCCAACGCTGGGCTCAGTCAGCGTGTGTTTTTCGTTTCTCCCCTGTCCAGTGTTGCGTCGCGGCTGCGACCCATTATTGGAAGTGTTGAATTGGGAGGCGTGAATGTGCTGCCATGGCATTGCATCAATGTGCCTGGAAGTGTCTGTTTAGCTTCGATGTGCTGCGCTGTCGAGCTTTCTCAGCCACGGTTAGTACATCATACTACCTTTCTGTGTCTTTAATATTCAGCATGCGTCGTGGTGCGTCGTGGATGACTGGATTGCAAAGTGTGCACAAATGGTTCTGCATTGTGTAGGATTGGTTTGTCCTAGTGACCAAGCATGCATACGGCAGTGGCAGTTACAGCAAGAGACAGTCGTCGTCAATTTATAGGTTTTGGGGCTGCCTGAGTAAATCTAGCAGGTACGAGCCTGCAACGCAGGCTGGTCCCTCTGAGTGGACAGCTCAACGTCCTGCTGAAACTGCAACGACCAGATCATGGTACATACCCGACAAGGATTACAGCACGCACCTGTATTCTCACAGCCTACACCGCAAGCAAAGAACGAGCAAACCTATTGCTTCCTGTTCGTTGGCACTTATGATATAGGTGTGTCAAGCCTGTAGATGTCGTATGCAGATGCTCTCGTGAAAAGGATACACCAGGACGTCACTGCATCACATTGTATAAGGTACGTTGCAGATGCTCGTTTGCGCTCTTTGGGGACGCCTAAATTTGTGCGTCGAACTGCAGAGTATGCAAGCGTACGAAAACTCTAAGTGTTGCCTAGGCTCTTTGTTTCCAACGAATTAAGGCTACAACTGCATAGACGCCCTTCGCCTGAACTCTGAATGAGCCGCCACATGCATCACACTCCACACAGCCGCCAGTCTGTTCATGTACCAACATGCCCACTTTCCACAGCACGACGATATAGCACAAATTCTGCGGGGTGCAGTAGCATGCAGGTGAGACACCACTCATTTGCTGTGTGCGCTGCCTCAGCACAAGGCAAGGCTGCCGCCCTAATAAATCACGCTGAATTCTTCCAGTACTTCACTCGGCGAGATTTGTATGTTGTGATGGCACCAGGGCATTTAATGCATACACACCATAGACAAAGCGGAAGGCTGCACGACTTTGCGGGATGTGTGGGCTCCTCCTATCTTCGCAGCGCACACTGGCGTTGTAGGGAAGTCGTCGTTCCGTTTCCTCCGTACCACCTCCCTCACGGCAACAAGACCGTTGATCAACGCTACCCGTTTGTGTGGCTGTGACGATGGTCAACAGATTAATTTGTTCTCTTCCCCTCAGTGGTTTGGGATCAGACAGGTAAAGACAGGTATTCCGGTCCTCAGAGCTCGAAAATGAAGGCCTTCGTTACTCTCGCTACTGCGCTTGCGGCTGTCCTCCCCTATGCACTGGCTGAGGATGTCACGGTCGCTGAATTGCCTGCTCCTGCCATGGAGCCAGAGGCACCCGTTGAGAACGAAGAATCCCCTGTGACAGCTGAGGAGGCCGAAGAAACCTCTCCCCGTGTGTACTTCCTGGACAAGCTGTTCAACCAGTTCGTTCAATCTTCTCAGGCTGCGGGACCTCACTTCCACTACCCCGATCCCCATGACCATCATCACCAACATCATCACGACCATCCCCATCACCACCATCCACATCATCATCATCATCATCCTCCTCCTCCTCCCGTCTTCATCCCTATCCCTGTTCCCCCTCCCACCACAACCACTACCTGCGCACCAGTGACCCATCCCAAGCCTCCTAGCCACCACCATCACCACCACAACCACCACCACCACCGTCCTCCTCCTCCTCCCCCCGTCTTCATCCCCGTCCCGGTTCCCCCTCCCACCACAACCACTACCTGCGCACCAGTGACCCATCCCAAGCCTCCTAGCCACCACCATCACCACCACAACCACCACCACCACCGCCCCCCTCCTCCTCCTCCCGTCTTCATCCCCATCCCTGTTCCCCCTCCCACCACAACCACTACCTGCGCACCAGTGACCCATCCCAAGCCTCCTAGCCACCATCACCACCACCACAACCACCACCACCACCGCCCCCCTCCTCCTCCCGTCTTCATCCCCGTCCCTGTTCCCCCTCCCACCACAACCACTACCTGCGCACCAGTGACCCATCCCAAACCTCCTAGCCACCACCACCACCATCACCACCACAACCACCACCGTCCCCCTCCTCCTCCTCCCGTCTTCATCCCCGTCCCTGTTCCCCCTCCCACCACAACCACTACCTGCGCACCCTCCGTTCCTCCTCACCACCACCACGAATACCCTCACTACCCACATGCACACTATGAGCATGACTACCCCGCTCACGCCTGGTAACTCACTCAAATTGCCAAAACGGCATAACGTGCCCAAGGGGCAGGCTTTGAACAAACAGGTCCCTGTGTTACTAAGTTTTTGATCTTGCTGATCTTGCGTTGGACATCTCTCAGTGTACGCCAGTCACAACCATCGGTGCAGACGTATGGAAATTTAACTTAGCCTATACAAACCCGAGGTAGTTTCGTGTGTGCAGTATGAGTGCCTCCTCCTTAACGCGCTCGACAGAAGAGTTTATCCACAGGCAAGCGGCAGTTGGCAACTGGCAGGAGCTAGTTTCACATTGCTTAGGAAACCAAATGCATGTCAATGCTTTAAAACAGGCACCGGCAGACTCCTCTACCTCCACCAATATTGCTGCATTGGATGGTGCACATCCTGCTCAATTTCAACGCCTCTCTTTGCTGCACCTACCGTACAAGACGTTCTTTCTGGCCTTTGCGAAGGGACCAAGCAATAGCAACGGGCTAATCGACGTTGCAGTACCTCGAACGTGCTCCCCTTCGTCAATGCTTGCAACCCACAACATTCTAGCAGGTGCACGCGTGAAGGGTCTTGCAGTGTCGGTGCCTCTTGCCGCTGCAGCAAGCTTGCATTGTGTCTGCATGGGTCTGCAATCTCTCAGCAGGAATGCAGGCTCCAGCATCCTTGCAGACTACTGGCAGGGCTCTGGAACGCACCGGTGCTGCTAGAAAAGCTGCGCTAGCATTCATTGAAGCCCCCTCAGTACCTGCTGAGTAGTTGTGAATCGATGGATGCCTTGTCCGGTGACTTGCGAATATCGCCACCTCACCCTGTGCTTCAGGTCGCGCCATATTCTTAGCTTTCACGTTCTTGGAGACGGCATGTTGCAGCCGCAAGGGAGCATGAAAGCATCGGCTGCGTACTGGCTGCGGTATTCATGGATTTTGTGGCCAAACGGGGGTTAATGTGCATCTGTTTGAGGACTTCATCCTTCTGGAACCAACAATCTGTAGCTCGGTGCCAACGCTGGGCTCAGTCAGCGTGTGTTTTTCGTTTCTCCCCTGTCCAGTGTTGCGTCGCGGCTGCGACCCATTATTGGAAGTGTTGAATTGGGAGGCGTGAATGTGCTGCCATGGCATTGCATCAATGTGCCTGGAAGTGTCTGTTTAGCTTCAATGTGCTGCGCTGTCGAGCTTTCTCAGTCACGGTTAGTACATCATACTACCTTTCTGTGTCTTTAATATTCAGCATGCGTCGTGGTGCGTCGTGGATGACTGGATTGCAAAGTGTGCACAAATGGTTCTGCATTGTGTAGGATTGGTTTGTCCTAGTGACGAAGCATGCATACGGTAGTGGCAGTTACAGCAAGAGACAGTCGTCGTCAATTTATAGGTTTTGGGGCTGCCTGAGTAAATCTAGCAGGTACGAGCCTGCAACGCAGGCTGGTCCCTCTGAGTGGACAGCTCAACGTCCTGCTGAAACTGCAACGACCAGATCATGGTACATACCCGACAAGGATTACAGCACGCACCTGTATTCTCACAGCCTACACCACAAGAAAAGAACGAGCAAACCTATTGCTTCCTGTTCGTTGGCACTTATGATATAGGTGTGTCAAGCCTGTAGATGTCGTATGCAGATGCTCTCGTGAAAAGGATACGCCAGGACGTCACTGCATCACATTGTATAAGGTACGTTGCAGATGCTCGTTTGCGCTCTTTGGGGACGCCTAAATTTGTGCGTCGAACTGCAGAGTATGCAAGCGTACGAAAACTCTAAGTGTTGCCTAGGCTCTTTGTTTCCAACGAATTAAGGCTATGACTGCATAGACGCCCTTCGCCTGAACTCTGAGTGAGCCACCACAGACATCACACTCCACACAGCCGTCGGTTTGTTCATATACCAACATGCCCACTTTCCACAGCACGACGATATAGCACAAATTCTGCGGGGTGCAGTAGCATGCAGCTTAGACACCACTCATTTGCTGTGTGCGCTGGCTCAGCACAAGGCAAGGCTGCCGCCCTAATAAATCACGCTGAATTCTCCCAGTATTGCACTCGGCGAGATTTGTATGTTGTGGTGGCACCAGAGCATTTAATGCATACACACCATAGACAAAGCGGAAGGCTACACGACTTTGCGGGATGTGTGGGCTCCTCCTATCTTCGCAGCGCACACTGGCGTTGCAGGAACGTCGCCGTCTCGTTGCCTGCCTACCGCCTCCCTCACGGCAACAAGACCGTTGATCAACGCTACCCGTTTGTGTGGCTGTGACGATGGTCAACAGATTAATTTGTTCTCTTCCCCTCAGTGGTTTGGGATCAGACAGGTAAAGACAGGTATTCCGGTCCTCAGAGCTCGAAAATGAAGGCCTTCGTTACTCTCGCTACTGCGCTTGCCGCTGTCCTCCCCTATGCACTGGCTGAGGATGTCACTGTCGCCGAATTGCCTGCTCCTGCCATGGAGCCAGAGGCACCCGTTGAGAACGAAGAATCCCCTGTGACCGCTGAGGAGGCCGAAGAAACCTCTCCCCGTGTGTACTTCCTGGACAAGCTGTTCAACCAGTTCGTTCAATCTTCTCAGGCTGCGGGACCTCACTTCCACTACCCCTATCCCCATGACCATCATCACCAACATCATCACGACCATCCCCATCACCACCATCCACATCATCATCATCATCATCCTCCTCCTCCTCCCGTCTTCATCCCTATCCCTGTTCCCCCTCCCACCACAACCACTACCTGCGCACCAGTGACCCATCCCAAGCCTCCTAGCCACCACCATCACCACCACAACCACCACCACCACCGTCCTCCTCCTCCTCCTCCCGTCTTCATCCCCGTCCCTGTTCCCCCTCCCACCACAACCACTACCTGCGCACCAGTGACCCATCCCAAGCCTCCTAGCCACCACCACCATCACCACAACCACCACCACCACCGCCCTCCTCCTCCTCCCGTCTTCATCCCCGTCCCTGTTCCCCCTCCCACCACAACCACTACCTGCGCACCAGTGACCCATCCCAAGCCTCCTAGCCACCACCACCACCACCACAACCACCACCACCACCGCCCCCCTCCTCCTCCCGTCTTCATCCCCGTCCCTGTTCCCCCTCCCACCACAACCACTACCTGCGCACCAGTGACCCATCCCAAACCTCCTAGCCACCACCACCACCACCACAACCACCACCACCACCGTCCCCCTCCTCCTCCTCCCGTCTTCATCCCCATCCCTGTTCCCCCTCCCACCACAACCACTACCTGCGCACCAGTGACCCATCCCAAACCTCCTAGCCACCACCACCACCATCACCACCACAACCACCACCGTCCCCCTCCTCCTCCTCCCGTCTTCATCCCCGTCCCTGTTCCCCCTCCCACCACAACCACTACCTGCGCACCTTCCGTTCCTCCTCACCACCACCACGAATACCCTCACTACCCACATGCACACTATGAGCATGACTACCCCGCTCACGCCTGGTAACTCACTCAAATTGCCAAAACGGCATAACGTGCCCAAGGGGCAGGCTTTGAACAAACAGGTCCCTGTGTTACTAAGTTTTTGATCTTGTTGATCTTGCGTTGGACATCTCTCAGTGTACGCCAGTCACAGCCATCGGTGCAGACGTATGGAAATTTAACTTAGCCTATACAAACCCGAGGTAGTTTCGTGTGTGCAGTATGAGTGCCTCCTCCTTAACGCGCTCGGCAGAAGAGTTTATCCGCAGGCAAGCGGCAGTTGGCAACTGGCAGGAGCTAGTTTCACATTGCTTAGGAAACCAAATGCATGTCAATGCTTTAAAACAGGCACCGGCAGACTCCTCTACCTCCACCAATATTGCTGCATTGGATGGTGCACATCCTGCTCAATTCCAACGCCTCTCTTTGCTGCACCTACCGTACAAGACGTTCTTTCTGGCCTTTGCGAAGGGACCAAGCAATAGCAACGGGCTAATCGACGTTGCAGTACCTCGAACGTGCTCCCCTTCGTCAATGCTTGCAACCCACAGCATTCTAGCAGGTGCACGCGTGAAGGGTCTTGCAGTGTCGGTGCCTCTTGCCGCTGCAGCAAGCTTGCATTGTGTCTGCATGGGTCTGCAATCTCTCAGCAGGAATGCTGGCTCCAGCATCCTTGCAGACTACTGGCAGGGCTCTGGAACGCACCGGTGCTGCTAGAAAAGCTGCGCTAGCATTCATTGAAGCCCCCTCAGTACCTGCTGCATAGTTGTGAATCGATGGATGCCTTGCCCGGTGACTTGCGAATATCGCCACCTCACCCCGTACTTTAGGCCGCGCCATATTCTTAGCTTTCACGTTCTTGGAGACGGCATGTTGCAGCCGCAAGGGAGCATGAAAGCATCGGCTGCGTACTGGCTGCGGTATTCATGGATTTTGTGGCCAAACGGGGGTTAATGTGCATCTGTTTGAGGACTTCATCCTTCTGGAACCAACAATCTGTAGCTCGGTGCCAACGCTGGGCTCAGTCAGCGTGTGTTTTTCGTTTCTCCCCTGTCCAGTGTTGCGTCGCGGCTGCGACCCATTATTGGAAGTGTTGAATTGGGAGGCGTGAATGTGCTGCCATGGCATTGCATCAATGTGCCTGGAAGTGTCTGTTTAGCTTCGATGTGCTGCGCTGTCGAGCTTTCTCAGCCACGGTTAGTACATCATACTACCTTTCTGTGTCTTTAATATTCAGCATGCGTCGTGGTGCGTCGTGGATGACTGGATTGCAAAGTGTGCACAAGTGGTTCTGCATTGTGTAGGATTGGTTTGTCCTAGTGACCAAGCATGCATACGGCAGTGGCAGTTACAGCAAGAGACAGTCGTCGTCAATTTATAGGTTTTGGGGCTGCCTGAGTAAATCTAGCAGGTACGAGCCTGCAACGCAGGCTGGTCCCTCTGAGTGGACAGCTCAACGTCCTGCTGTAACTGCAAGGACCAGATCATGGTACATACCCGACAAGGATTAAAGCACGCACCTGCATTCTCACAGCCTACACCGCAAGCAAAGAACGAGCAAACCTATTGCTTCCTGTTCGTTGGCACTTATGATATAGGTATGTCAAGCCTGTAGATGTCTTATGCAGATGCTCTCGTGAAAAGGATACACCAGGACGTCACTGCATCACATTGTATAAGGTACGTTGCAGATGGTCGTTTGCGCTCTTTGGGGACGCCTAAATTTGTGCGTCGAATTGCAGAGTATGCAAGCGTACGAAAATTCTAAGTGTTGCCTAGGCTCTTTGTTTCCAACGAATTAAGGCTATGACTGCATAGACGCCCTTGGTCTGAACTCTGAGTGAGCCACCACAGACATCACACTCCACACAGCCGTCGGTTTGTTCATATACCAACATGCCCACTTTCCACAGCACGACGATATAGCACAAATTCTGCGGGGTGCAGTAGCATGCAGGTGAGACACCACTCATTTGCTGTGTGCGCTGCCTCAGCACAAGGCAAGGCTGCCGCCCTAATAAATCACGCTGAATTCTTCCAGTACTTCACTCGGCGAGATTTGTATGTTGTGATGGCACCAGGGCATTTAATGCATACACACCATAGACAAAGCGGAAGGCTACACGACTTTGCGGGATGTGTGGGTTCCTTCCTATCTTCGCAGCGCACACTGGCGTTGCAGGAACGTCGCCGTCTCGTTGCCTCCGTACCACCTCCCTCACGGCAACAAGACCGTTGATCAACGCTACCCGTTTGTGTGGCTGTGACGATGGTCAACAGATTAATTTGTTCTCTTCCCCTCAGTGGTTTGGGATCAGACAGGTAAAGACAGGTATTCCGGTCCTCAGAGCTCGAAAATGAAGGCCTTCGTTACTCTCGCTACTGCGCTTGCCGCTGTCCTCCCCTATGCACTGGCTGAGGATGTCACTGTCGCTGAATTGCCTGCTCCTGCCATGGAACCAGAGGCACCCGTTGAGAACGAAGAATCCCCTGTGACCGCTGAGGAAGCCGAAGAAACCTCTCCCCGTGTGTACTTCCTGGACAAGCTGTTCAACCAGTTCGTTCAATCTTCTCAGGCTGCGGGACCTCACTTCCACTACCCTTATCCCCATGACCATCATCACCAACATCATCACGACCATCCCCATCACCACCATCCACATCATCATCATCACCATCCTCCTCCTCCTCCCGTCTTCATCCCTATCCCTGTTCCCCCTCCCACCACAACCACTACCTGCGCACCAGTGACCCATCCCAAGCCTCCTAGCCACCACCATCACCACCACAACCACCACCACCACCGCCCCCCTCCTCCTCCTCCCGTCTTCATCCCCGTCCCTGTTCCCCCTCCCACCACAACCACTACCTGCGCACCAGTGACCCATCCCAAGCCTCCTAGCCACCACCATCACCACCACAACCACCACCACCACCGCCCCCCTCCTCCTCCTCCCGTCTTCATCCCCATCCCTGTTCCCCCTCCCACCACAACCACTACCTGCGCACCAGTGACCCATCCCAAGCCTCCTAGCCACCATCACCACCACCACAACCACCACCACCACCGCCCCCCTCCTCCTCCCGTCTTCATCCCCGTCCCTGTTCCCCCTCCCACCACAACCACTACCTGCGCACCAGTGACCCATCCCAAACCTCCTAGCCACCACCACCACCATCACCACCACAACCACCACCGTCCCCCTCCTCCTCCTCCCGTCTTCATCCCCGTCCCTGTTCCCCCTCCCACCACAACCACTACCTGCGCACCTTCCGTTCCTCCTCACCACCACCACGAATACCCTCACTACCCACATGCACACTATGAGCATGACTACCCCGCTCACGCCTGGTAACTCACTCAAATTGCCAAAACGGCATAACGTGCCCAAGGGGCAGGCTTTGAACAAACAGGTCCCTGTGTTACTAAGTTTTTGATCTTGTTGATCTTGCGTTGGACATCTCTCAGTGTACGCCAGTCACAGCCATCGGTGCAGACGTATGGAAATTTAACTTAGCCTATACAAACCCGAGGTAGTTTCGTGTGTGCAGTATGAGTGCCTCCTCCTTGACTCGCTCGACAGAAGAGTTTATCCACAGGCAAGCGGCAGTTGGCAACTGGCAGGAGCTAGTTTCACATTGCTTAGGAAACCAAATGCATGTCAATGCTTTAAAACAGGCACCGGCAGACTCCTCTACCTCCACCAATATTGCTGCATTGGATGGTGCACATCCTGCTCAATTCCAACGCCTCTCTTTGCTGCACCTACCGTACAAGACGTTCTTTCTGGCCTTTGCGAAGGGACCAAGCAATAGCAACGGGCTAATCGACGTTGCAGTACCTCGAACGTGCTCCCCTTCGTCAATGCTTGCAACCCACAACATTCTAGCAGGTGCACGCGTGAAGGGTCTTGCAGTGTCAGTGCCTCTTGCCGCTGCAGCAAGCTTGCATTGTGTCTGCATGGGTCTGCAGTCTCTCAGCAGGAATGCTGGCTCCAGCATCCTTGCAGACTACTGGCAGGGCTCTGGAACGCACCGGTGCTGCTAGAAAAGCTGCGCTAGCATTCATTGAAGCCCCCTCAGTACCTTCTGAGTAGTTGTGAATCGATGGATGCCTTGTCCGGTGACTTGCGAATATCGCCACCTCACCCTGTACTTTAGGCCGCGCCATATTCTTAGCTTTCACGTTCTTGGAGACGGCATGTTGCAGCCGCAAGGGAGCATGAAAGCATCGGCTGCGTACTGGCTGCGGTATTCATGGATTTTGTGGCCAAACGGGGGTTAATGTGCATCTGTTTGGGGACTTCATCCTGCTGGAACCAACAATCTGTAGCTCGGTGCCAACGCTGGGCTCAGTCAGCGTGTGTTTTTCGTTTCTCCCCTGTCCAGTGTTGCGTCGCGGCTGCGACCCATTATTGGAAGTGTTGAATTGGGAGGCGTGAATGTGCTGCCATGGCATTGCATCAATGTGCCTGGAAGTGTCTGTTTAGCTTCAATGTGCTGCGCTGTCGAGCTTTCTCAGTCACGGTTAGTACATCATACTACCTTTCTGTGTCTTTAATATTCAGCATGCGTCGTGGTGCGTCGTGGATGACTGGATTGCAAAGTGTGCACAAGTGGTTCTGCATTGTGTAGGATTGGTTTGTCCTAGTGACGAAGCATGCATACGGTAGTGGCAGCTACAGCAAGAGACAGTCGTCGTCAATTTATAGGTTTGGGGGCTGCCTGAGTAAATCTAGCAGGTACGAGCCTGCAACGCAGGCTGGTCCCTCTGAGTGGACAGCTCAACGTCCTGCTGAAACTGCAACGACCAGATCATGGTACATACCCGACAAGGATTACAGCACGCACCTGTATTCTCACAGCCTACACCGCAAGCAAAGAACGAGCAAACCTATTGCTTCCTGTTCGTTGGCACTTATGATATAGGTATGTCAAGCCTGTAGATGTCTTATGCAGATGCTCTCGTGAAAAGGATACACCAGGACGTCACTGCATCACATTGTATAAGGTACGTTGCAGATGGTCGTTTGCGCTCTTTGGGGACGCCTAAATTTGTGCGTCGAATTGCAGAGTATGCAAGCGTACGAAAATTCTAAGTGTTGCCTAGGCTCTTTGTTTCCAACGAATTAAGGCTATGACTGCATAGACGCCCTTGGTCTGAACTCTGAGTGAGCCACCACATACATCACACTCCACACAGCCGTCGGTTTGTTCATATACCAACATGCCCACTTTCCACAGCACGACGATATAGCACAAATTCTGCGGGGTGCAGTAGCATGCAGCTGAGACACCACTCATTTGCTGTGTGCGCTGCCTCAGCACAAGGCAAGGCTGCCGCCCTAATAAATCACGCTGAATTCTTCCAGTATTGCACTCGGCGAGATTTGTATGTTGTGATGGCACCAGAGCATTTAATGCATACACACCATAGACAAAGCGGAAGGCTACACGACTTTGCGGGATATGTGGGCTCCTCCTATCTTCGCAGCGCACACTGGCGTTGTAGGGAAGTCGTCGTTCCGTTCCCTCCGTACCACCTCCCTCACGGCACCAAGACCGTTGATCAACGCTACCCGTTTGTGTGGCTGTGACGATGGTCAACAGATTAATTTGTTCTCTTCCCCTCAGTGGTTTGGGATCAGACAGGTAAAGACAGGTATTCCGGTCCTCAGAGCTCGAAAATGAAGGCCTTCGTTACTCTCGCTACTGCGCTTGCCGCTGTCCTCCCCTATGCACTGGCTGAGGATGTCACTGTCGCCGAATTGCCTGCTCCTGCCATGGAGCCAGAGGCACCCGTTGAGAACGAAGAATCCCCTGTGACCGCTGAGGAAGCCGAAGAAACCTCTCCCCGTGTGTACTTCCTGGACAAGCTGTTCAACCAGTTCGTTCAATCTTCTCAGGCTGCGGAACCTCACTTCCACTACCCCTATCCCCATGACCATCATCACCAACATCATCACGACCATCCCCATCACCACCATCCACATCATCATCATCACCATCCTCCTCCCCCTCCCGTCTTCATCCCTATCCCTGTTCCCCCTCCCACCACAACCACTACCTGCGCACCAGTGACCCATCCCAAGCCTCCTAGCCACCACCATCACCACCACAACCACCATCACCACCGTCCCCCTCCTCCTCCTCCCGTCTTCATCCCCGTCCCTGTTCCCCCTCCCACCACAACCACTACCTGCGCACCAGTGACCCATCCCAAGCCTCCTAGCCACCACCATCACCACCACAACCACCATCACCACCGTCCCCCTCCTCCTCCTCCCGTCTTCATCCCCATCCCTGTTCCCCCTCCCACCACAACCACTACCTGCGCACCAGTGACCCACCCCAAGCCTCCTAGCCACCACCACCACCACCACAACCACCACCACCACCGCCCCCCTCCTCCTCCCGTCTTCATCCCCATCCCTGTTCCCCCTCCCACCACAACCACTACCTGCGCACCAGTGACCCATCCCAAGCCTCCTAGCCACCACCACCACCATCACCACCACAACCACCACCGTCCCCCTCCTCCTCCTCCCGTCTTCATCCCCGTCCCTGTTCCCCCTCCCACCACAACCACTACCTGCGCACCCTCCGTTCCTCCTCACCACCACCACGAATACCCTCACTACCCACATGCACACTATGAGCATGACTACCCCGCACACGCCTGGTAACTCACTCAAATTGCCAAAACGGCATAACGTGCCCAAGGGGCAGGCTTTGAACAAACAGGTCCCTGTGTTACTAAGTTTTTGATCTTGTTGATCTTGCGTTGGACATCTCTCAGTGTACTCCAGTCACAGCCATCGGTGCAGACGTATGGAAATTTAACTTAGCCTATACAAACCCGAGGTAGTTTCGTGTGTGCAGTATGAGTGCCTCCTCCTTGACTCGCTCGACAGAAGAGTTTATCCACAGGCAAGCGGCAGTTGGCAACTGGCAGGAGCTAGTTTCACATTGCTTAGGAAACCAAATGCATGTCAATGCTTTAAAACAGGCACCGGCAGACTCCTCTACCTCCACCAATACTGCTGCATTGGATGGTGCACATCCTGCTCAATTTCAACGCCTCTCTTTGCTGCACCTACCGTACAAGACGTTCTTTCTGGCCTTTGCGAAGGGACCAAGCAATAGCAACGGGCTAATCGACGTTGCAGTACCTCGAACGTGCTCCCCTTCGCCAATGCTTGCAACCCACAACATTCTAGCAGGTGCACGCGTGAAGGGTCTTGCAGTGTCAGTGCCTCTTGCCGCTGCAGCAAGTTTGCATTGTGTCTGCATGGGTCTGCAGTCTCTCAGCAGGAATGCTGGCTCCAGCATCCTTGCAGACTACTGGCAGGGCTCTGGAACGCACCGGTGCTGCTAGAAAAGCTGCGCTAGCATTCATTGAAGCCCCCTCAGTACCTGCTGAGTAGTTGCGAATCGATGGATGCCTTGTCCGGTGACTTGCGAATATCGCCACCTCACCCTGTACTTTAGGCCGCGCCATATTCTTAGCTTTCACGTTCTTGGAGACGGCATGTTGCAGCCGCAAGGGAGCATGAAAGCATCGGCTGCGTACTGGCTGCGGTATTCATGGATTTTGTGGCCAAACGGGGGTTAATGTGCATCTGTTTGAGGACTTCATCCTTCTGGAACCAACAATCTGTAGCTCGGTGCCAACGCTGGGCTCAGTCAGCGTGTGTTTTTCGTTTCTCCCCTGTCCAGTGTTGCGTCGCGGCTGCGACCCATTATTGGAAGTGTTGAATTGGGAGGCGTGAATGTGCTGCCATGGCATTGCATCAATGTGCCTAGAAGTGTCTGTTTAGCTTCAATGTGCTGCGCTGTCGAGCTTTCTCAGTCACGGTTAGTACATCATACTACCTTTCTGTGTCTTTAATATTCAGCATGCGTCGTGGTGCGTCGTGGATGACTGGATTGCAAAGTGTGCACAAATGGTTCTGCATTGTGTAGGATTGGTTTGTCCTAGTGACCAAGCATGCATACGGTAGTGGCAGTTACAGCAAGAGACAGTCGTCGTCAATTTATAGGTTTTGGGGCTGCCTGAGTAAATCTAGCAGGTACGAGCCTGCAACGCAGGCTGGTCCCTCTGAGTGGACAGCTCAACGTCCTGCTGAAACTGCAACGACCAGATCATGGTACATACCCGACAAGGATTACAGCACGCACCTGTATTCTCACAGCCTACACCGCAAGCAAAGAACGAGCAAACCTATTGCTTCCTGTTCGTTGGCACTTATGATATAGGTATGTCAAGCCTGTAGATGTCTTATGCAGATGCTCTCGTGAAAAGGATACACCAGGACGTCACTGCATCACATTGTATAAGGTACGTTGCAGATGGTCGTTTGCGCTCTTTGGGGACGCCTAAATTTGTGCGTCGAACTGCAGAGTATGCAAGCGTACGAAAATTCTAAGTGTTGCCTAGGCTCTTTGTTTCCAACGAATTAAGGCTATGACTGCATAGACGCCCTTGGTCTGAACTCTGAGTGAGCCACCACATACATCACACTCCACACAGCCGTCGGTTTGTTCATATACCAACATGCCCACTTTCCACAGCACGACGATATAGCACAAATTCTGCGGGGTGCAGTAGCATGCAGCTGAGACACCACTCATTTGCTGTGTGCGCTGGCTCAGCACAAGGCAAGGCTGCCGCCCTAATAAATCACGCTGAACTCTTCCAGTACTTCACCCGGCGAGATTTGTATGTTGTGATGGCACCAGAGCATTTAATGCATACACACCATAGACAAAGCGGAAGGCTACACGACTTTGCGGGATGTGTGGGCTCCTCCTATCTTCGCAGCGCACACTGGCGTTGTAGGGAAAGTCGTCGTTCCGTTCCCCCCGTACCACCTCCCTCACGGCAACAAGACCGTTGATCAACGCTACCCGTTTGTGTGGCTGTGACGATGGTCAACAGGTTAATTTGTTCTCTTCCCCTCAGTGGTTTGGGATCAGACAGGTAAAGACAGGTATTCCGGTCCTCAGAGCTCGAAAATGAAGGCCTTCGTTACTCTCGCTACTGCGCTTGCCGCTGTCCTCCCCTATGCACTAGCTGAGGATGTCACTGTCGCCGAATTGCCTGCTCCTGCCATGGAGCCAGAGGCACCCGTTGAGAACGAAGAATCCCCTGTGACCGCTGAGGAAGCCGAAGAAACCTCTCCCCGTGTGTACTTCCTGGACAAGCTGTTCAACCAGTTCGTTCAATCTTCTCAGGCTGCGGAACCTCACTTCCACTACCCCTATCCCCATGACCATCATCACCAACATCATCACGACCATCCCCATCACCACCATCCACATCATCATCATCACCATCCTCCTCCCCCTCCCGTCTTCATCCCCATCCCTGTTCCCCCTCCCACCACAACCACTACCTGCGCACCAGTGACCCATCCCAAGCCTCCTAGCCACCACCATCACCACCACAACCACCATCACCACCGTCCCCCTCCTCCTCCTCCCGTCTTCATCCCCGTCCCTGTTCCCCCTCCCACCACAACCACTACCTGCGCACCAGTGACCCATCCCAAGCCTCCTAGCCACCACCATCACCACCACAACCACCACCACCACCGTCCCCCTCCTCCTCCTCCCGTCTTCATCCCCGTCCCTGTTCCCCCTCCCACCACAACCACTACCTGCGCACCAGTGACCCACCCCAAGCCTCCTAGTCACCACCACCACCACCACAACCACCACCACCACCGCCCCCCTCCTCCTCCCGTCTTCATCCCCGTCCCTGTTCCCCCTCCCACCACAACCACTACCTGCGCACCAGTGACCCATCCCAAGCCTCCTAGCCACCACCACCACCATCACAACCACCACCACCACCGCCCCCCTCCTCCTCCCGTCTTCATCCCCGTCCCTGTTCCCCCTCCCACCACAACCACTACCTGCGCACCAGTGACCCATCCCAAACCTCCTAGCCACCACCACCACCATCACCACCACAACCACCACCGTCCCCCTCCTCCTCCTCCCGTCTTCATCCCCGTCCCTGTTCCCCCTCCCACCACAACCACTACCTGCGCACCCTCCGTTCCTCCTCACCACCACCACGAATACCCTCACTACCCACATGCACACTATGAGCATGACTACCCCGCACACGCCTGGTAACTCACTCAAATTGCCAAAACGGCATAACGTGCCCAAGGGGCAGGCTTTGAACAAACAGGTCCCTGTGTTACTAAGTTTTTGATCTTGTTGATCTTGCGTTGGACATCTCTCAGTGTACGCCAGTCACAGCCATCGGTGCAGACGTATGGAAATTTAACTTAGCCTATACAAACCCGAGGTAGTTTCGTGTGTGCAGTATGAGTGCCTCCTCCTTGACTCGCTCGACAGAAGAGTTTATCCACAGGCAAGCGGCAGTTGGCAACTGGCAGGAGCTAGTTTCGCATTGCTTAGGAAACCAAATGCATGTCAATGCTTTAAAACAGGCACCGGCAGACTCCTCTACCTCCACCAATACTGCTGCATTGGATGGTGCACATCCTGCTCAATTCCAACGCCTCTCTTTGCTGCACCTACCGTACAAGACGTTCTTTCTGGCCTTTGCGAAGGGACCAAGCAGTAGCAACGGGCTAATCGACGTTGCAGTACCTCGAACGTGCTCCCCTTCGCCAATGCTTGCAACCCACAACATTCTAGCAGGTGCACGCGTGAAGGGTCTTGCAGTGTCGGTGCCTCTTGCCGCTGCAGCAAGCTTGCATTGTGTCTGCATGGGTCTGCAGTCTCTCAGCAGGAATGCTGGCTCCAGCATCCTTGCAGACTACTGGCGGGGCTCTGGAACGCACCGGTGCTGCTAGAAAAGCTGCGCTAGCATTCATTGAAGCCCCCTAAGTACCTGCTGGGTAGTTGTGAATCGATGGATGCCTTGTCCGGTGACTTGCGAATATCGCCACCTCACCCTGTACTTTAGGCCGCGCCATATTCTTAGCTTTCACGTTCTTGGAGACGGCATGTTGCAGCCGCAAGGGAGCATGAAAGCATCGGCTGCGTACTGGCTGCGGTATTCATGGATTTTGTGGCCAAACGGGGGTTAATGTGCATCTGTTTGAGGACTTCATCCTTCTGGAATCAACAATCTGTAGCTCGGTGCCAACGCTGGGCTCAGTCAGCGTGTGTTTTTCGTTTCTCCCCTGTCCAGTGTTGCGTCGCGGCTGCGACCCATTATTGGAAGTGTTGAATTGGGAGGCGTGAATGTGCTGCCATGGCATTGCATCAATGTGCCTAGAAGTGTCTGTTTAGCTTCAATGCGCTGCGCTGTCGAGCTTTCTCAGTCACGGTTAGTACATCATACTACCTTTCTGTGTCTTTAATATTCAGCATGCGTCGTGGTGCGTCGTGGATGACTGGATTGCAAAGTGTGCACAAGTGGTTCCGCATTGTGTAGGATTGGTTTGTCCTAGTGACCAAGCATGCATACGGTAGTGTCAGTCACAGCAAGAGACAGTCGTCGTCAATTTATAGGTTTTGGGGCTGCCTGAGTAAATCTAGCAGGTACGAGCCTGCAACGCAGGCTGGTCCCTCTGAGTGGACAGCTCAACGTCCTGCTGAAACTGCAACGACCAGATCATGGTACATACCCGACAAGGATTACAGCTCGCACCTGTATTCTCACAGCCTACACCGCAAGCAAAGAACGAGCAAACCTATTGCTTCCTGTTCGTTGGCACTTATGATATAGGTATGTCAAGCGTGTAGATGTCTTATGCAGATGCTCTCGTGAAAAGGATACACCAGGACGTCACTGCATCACATTGTATAAGGTACGTTGCAGATGCTCGTTTGCGCTCATTGAGGACGCCTAAATTTGTGCGTCGAATTGCAGAGTATGCAAGCGTACGAAAACTCTAAGTGTTGCCTAGGCTCTTTGTTTCCAACGAATTAAGGCTATGACTGCATAGGCGCCCTTCGCCTGAACTCTGAGTGAGCCACCACAGACATCACACTCCACACAGCCGTCGGTTTGTTCATATACCAACATGCCCACTTTCCACAGCACGACGATATAGCACAAATTCTGCGGGGTGCAGTAGCATGCAGCTGAGACACCACTCATTTGCTGTGTGCGCTGCCTCAGCACAAGGCAAGGCTGCCGCCCTAATAAATCACGCTGAATTCTTCCAGTATTGCACTCGGCGAGATTTGTATGTTGTGATGGCACCAGAGCATTTAATGCATACACACCATAGACAAAGCGGAAGGCTACACGACTTTGCGGGATATGTGGGCTCCTCCTATCTTCGCAGCGCACACTGGCGTTGTAGGGAAGTCGTCGTTCCGTTCCCTCCGTACCACCTCCCTCACGGCAACAAGACCGTTGATCAACGCTACCCGTTTGTGTGGCTGTGACGATGGTCAACAGATTAATTTGTTCTCTTCCCCTCAGTGGTTTGGGATCAGACAGGTAAAGACAGGTATTCCGGTCCTCAGAGCTCGAAAATGAAGGCCTTCGTTACTCTCGCTACTGCGCTTGCCGCTGTCCTCCCCTATGCACTGGCTGAGGATGTCACTGTCGCCGAATTGCCTGCTCCTGCCATGGAGCCAGAGGCACCCGTTGAGAACGAAGAATCCCCTGTGACCGCTGAGGAAGCCGAAGAAACCTCTCCCCGTGTGTACTTCCTGGACAAGCTGTTCAACCAGTTCGTTCAATCTTCTCAGGCTGCGGAACCTCACTTCCACTACCCCTATCCCCATGACCATCATCACCAACATCATCACGACCATCCCCATCACCACCATCCACATCATCATCATCACCATCCTCCTCCCCCTCCCGTCTTCATCCCTATCCCTGTTCCCCCTCCCACCACAACCACTACCTGCGCACCAGTGACCCATCCCAAGCCTCCTAGCCACCACCATCACCACCACAACCACCATCACCACCGTCCCCCTCCTCCTCCTCCCGTCTTCATCCCCGTCCCTGTTCCCCCTCCCACCACAACCACTACCTGCGCACCAGTGACCCATCCCAAGCCTCCTAGCCACCACCATCACCACCACAACCACCACCACCACCGCCCCCCTCCTCCTCCTCCCGTCTTCATCCCCGTCCCTGTTCCCCCTCCCACCACAACCACTACCTGCGCACCAGTGACCCACCCCAAGCCTCCTAGCCACCACCACCACCACCACAACCACCACCACCACCGCCCCCCTCCTCCTCCCGTCGTCATCCCCATCCCTGTTCCCCCTCCCACCACAACCACTACCTGCGCACCAGTGACCCATCCCAAGCCTCCTAGCCACCACCACCACCATCACAACCACCACCACCACCGCCCTCCTCCTCCTCCCGTCTTCATCCCCGTCCCTGTTCCCCCTCCCACCACAACCACTACCTGCGCACCAGTGACCCATCCCAAACCTCCTAGCCACCACCACCACCACCACAACCATCACCACCGTCCCCCCCCTCCTCCTCCCGTCTTCATCCCCGTCCCTGTTCCCCCTCCCACCACAACCACTACCTGCGCACCCTCCGTTCCTCCTCACCACCACCACGAATACCCTCACTACCCACATGCACACTATGAGCATGACTACCCCGCTCACGCCTGGTAACTCACTCAAATTGCCAAAACGGCATAACGTGCCCAAGGGGCAGGCTTTGAACAAACAGGTCCCTGTGTTACTAAGTTTTTGATCTTGTTGATCTTGCGTTGGACATCTCTCAGTGTACGCCAGTCACAGCCATCGGTGCAGACGTGTGGAAATTTAACTTAGCCTATACAAACCCGAGGTAGTTTCGTGTGTGCAGTATGAGTGCCTCCTCCTTAACGCGCTCGACAGAAGAGTTTATCCACAGGCAAGCGGCAGTTGGCAACTGGCAGGAGCTAGTTTCACATTGCTTAGGAAACCAAATGCATGTCAATGCTTTAAAACAGGCACCGGCAGACTCCTCTACCTCCACCAATATTGCTGCATTGGATGGTGCACATCCTGCTCAATTCCAACGCCTCTCTTTGCTGCACCTACCGTACAAGACGTTCTTTCTGGCCTTTGCGAAGGGACCAAGCAGTAGCAACGGGCTAATCGACGTTGCAGTACCTCGAACGTGCTCCCCTTCGCCAATGCTTGCAACCCACAACATTCTAGCAGGTGCACGCGTGAAGGGTCTTGCAGTGTCAGTGCCTCTTGCCGCTGCAGCAAGTTTGCATTGTGTCTGCATGGGTATGCAGTCTCTCAGCAGGAATGCTGGCTCCAGCATCCTTGCAGACTACTGGCAGGGCTCTGGAACGCACCGGTGCTGCTAGAAACGCTGCGCTAGCATTCATTGAAGCCCCCTCAGTACCTGCTGCATAGTTGTGAATCGATGGATGCCTTGTCCGGTGACTTGCGAATATCGCCACCTCACCCTGTACTTTAGGCCGCGCCATATTCTTAGCTTTCACGTTCTTGGAGACGGCATGTTGCAGCCGCAAGGGAGCATGAAAGCATCGGCTGCGTACTGGCTGCGGTATTCATGGATTTTGTGGCCAAACGGGGGTTAATGTGCATCTGTTTGAGGACTTCATCCTTCTGGAACCAACAATCTGTAGCTCGGTGCCAACGCTGGGCTCAGTCAGCGTGTGTTTTTCGTTTCTCCCCTGTCCAGTGTTGCGTCGCGGCTGCGACCCATTATTGGAAGTGTTGAATTGGGAGGCGTGAATGTGCTGCCATGGCATTGCATCAATGTGCCTGGAAGTGTCTGTTTAGCTTCAATGTGCTGCGCTGTCGAGCTTTCTCAGTCACGGTTAGTACATCATACTACCTTTCTGCGTCTTTAATATTCAGCATGCGTCGTGGTGCGTCGTGGATGACTGGATTGCAAAGTGTGCACAAATGGTTCTGCATTGTGTAGGATTGGTTTGTCCTAGTGACCAAGCATGCATACGGTAGTGTCAGTCACAGCAAGAGACAGTCGTCGTCAATTTATAGGTTTGGGGGCTGCCTGAGTAAATCTAGCAGGTAAGAGCCTGCAACGCAGGCTGGTCCCTCTGAGTGGACAGCTCGACGTCCTGCTGTAACTGCAACGGCCAGATCATGGTACATACCCGACAAGGATTACAGCACGCACCTGTATTCTCACAGCCTACACCGCAAGCAAAGAACGAGCAAACCTATTGCTTCCTGTTCGTTGGCACTTATGATATAGGTGTGTCAAGCCTGTAGATGTCTTATGCAGATGCTCTCGTGAAAAGGATACACCAGGACGTCACTGCATCACATTGTATAAGGTACGTTGCAGATGCTCGTTTGCGCTCATTGAGGACGCCTAAATTTGTGCGTCGAACTGCAGAGTATGCAAGCGTACGAAAACTCTAAGTGTTGCCTAGGCTCTTTGTTTCCAACGAATTAAGGCTATGACTGCATAGACGCCCTTCGCCTGAACTCTGAGTGAGCCACCACAGACATCACACTCCACACAGCCGTCGGTTTGTTCATATACCAACATGCCCACTTTCCACAGCACGACCATATAGCACAAATTCTGCGGGGTGCAGTAGCATGCAGCTGAGACACCACTCATTTGCTGTGTGCGCTGGCTCAGCACAAGGCAAGGCTGCCGCCCTAATAAATCACGCTGAATTCTCCCAGTATTGCACTCGGCGAGATTTGTATGTTGTGGTGGCACCAGAGCATTTAATGCATACACACCATAGACAAAGCGGAAGGCTACACGACTTTGCGGGATGTGTGGGCTCCTCCTATCTTCGCAGCGCACACTGGCGTTGCAGGAACGTCGCCGTCTCGTTGCCTGCCTACCGCCTCCCTCACGGCAACAAGACCGTTGATCAACGCTACCCGTTTGTGTGGCTGTGACGATGGTCAACAGATTAATTTGTTCTCTTCCCCTCAGTGGTTTGGGATCAGACAGGTAAAGACAGGTATTCCGGTCCTCAGAGCTCGAAAATGAAGGCCTTCGTTACTCTCGCTACTGCGCTTGCCGCTGTCCTCCCCTATGCACTGGCTGAGGATGTCACTGTCGCCGAATTGCCTGCTCCTGCCATGGAGCCAGAGGCACCCGTTGAGAACGAAGAATCCCCTGTGACCGCTGAGGAAGCCGAAGAAACCTCTCCCCGTGTGTACTTCCTGGACAAGCTGTTCAACCAGTTCGTTCAATCTTCTCAGGCTGCGGAACCTCACTTCCACTACCCCTATCCCCATGACCATCATCACCAACATCATCACGACCATCCCCATCACCACCATCCACATCATCATCATCACCATCCTCCTCCCCCTCCGGTCTTCATCCCTATCCCTGTTCCCCCTCCCACCACAACCACTACCTGCGCACCAGTGACCCATCCCAAGCCTCCTAGCCACCACCATCACCACCACAACCACCATCACCACCGTCCCCCTCCTCCTCCTCCCGTCTTCATCCCCGTCCCTGTTCCCCCTCCCACCACAACCACTACCTGCGCACCAGTGACCCATCCCAAGCCTCCTAGCCACCACCATCACCACCACAACCACCACCACCACCGCCCTCCTCCTCCTCCTCCCGTCTTCATCCCCGTCCCTGTTCCCCCTCCCACCACAACCACTACCTGCGCACCAGTGACCCATCCCAAGCCTCCTAGCCACCACCACCACCACCACAACCACCACCACCACCGCCCCCCTCCTCCTCCTCCCGTCTTCATCCCCATCCCTGTTCCCCCTCCCACCACAACCACTACCTGCGCACCAGTGACCCATCCCAAGCCTCCTAGCCACCACCACCACCACCACAACCACCACCACCACCGTCCCCCTCCTCCTCCCGTCTTCATCCCCGTCCCTGTTCCCCCTCCCACCACAACCACTACCTGCGCACCAGTGACCCATCCCAAGCCTCCTAGCCACCACCACCACCACCACAACCATCACCACCGTCCCCCCCCTCCTCCTCCCGTCTTCATCCCCGTCCCTGTTCCCCCTCCCACCACAACCACTACCTGCGCACCCTCCGTTCCTCCTCACCACCACCACGAATACCCTCACTACCCGCATGCACACTATGAGCATGACTACCCCGCAAACGCCTGGTAACTCACTCAAATTGCCAAAACGGCATAACGTGCCCAAGGGGCAGGCTTTGAACAAACAGGTCCCTGTGTTACTAAGTTTTTGATCTTGTTGATCTTGCGTTGGACATCTCTCAGTGTACGCCAGTCACAGCCATCGGTGCAGACGTATGGAAATTTAACTTAGCCTATACAAACCCGAGGTAGTTTCGTGTGTGCAGTATGAGTGCCTCCTCCTTGACTCGCTCGACAGAAGAGTTTATCCACAGGCAAGCGGCAGTTGGCAACTGGCAGGAGCTAGTTTCACATTGCTTAGGAAACCAAATGCATGTCAATGCTTTAAAACAGGCACCGGCAGACTCCTCTACCTCCACCAATACTGCTGCATTGGATGGTGCACATCCTGCTCAATTTCAACGCCTCTCTTTGCTGCACCTACCGTACAAGACGTTCTTTCTGGCCTTTGCGAAGGGACCAAGCAATAGCAACGGGCTAATCGACGTTGCAGTACCTCGAACGTGCTCCCCTTCGCCAATGCTTGCAACCCACAACATTCTAGCAGGTGCACGCGTGAAGGGTCTTGCAGTGTCAGTGCCTCTTGCCGCTGCAGCAAGTTTGCATTGTGTCTGCATGGGTATGCAGTCTCTCAGCAGGAATGCTGGCTCCAGCATCCTTGCAGACTACTGGCAGGGCTCTGGAACGCACCGGTGCTGCTAGAAACGCTGCGCTAGCATTCATTGAAGCCCCCTCAGTACCTGCTGCATAGTTGTGAATCGATGGATGCCTTGTCCGGTGACTTGCGAATATCGCCACCTCACCCTGTACTTTAGGCCGCGCCATATTCTTAGCTTTCACGTTCTTGGAGACGGCATGTTGCAGCCGCAAGGGAGCATGAAAGCATCGGCTGCGTACTGGCTGCGGTATTCATGGATTTTGTGGCCAAACGGGGGTTAATGTGCATCTGTTTGAGGACTTCATCCTTCTGGAACCAACAATCTGTAGCTCGGTGCCAACGCTGGGCTCAGTCAGCGTGTGTTTTTCGCTTCTCCCCTGTCCAGTGTTGCGTCGCGGCTGCGACCCATTATTGGAAGTGTTGAATTGGGAGGCGTGAATGTGCTGCCATGGCATTGTATCAATGTGCCTGGAAGTGTCTGTTTAGCTTCAATGTGCTGCGCTGTCGAGCTTTCTCAGTCACGGTTAGTACATCATACTACCTTTCTGTGTCTTTAATATTCAGCATGCGTCGTGGTGCGTCGTGGATGACTGGATTGCAAAGTGTGCACAAATGGTTCTGCATTGTGTAGGATTGGTTTGTCCTAGTGACCAAGCATGCATACGGTAGTGGCAGTTACAGCAAGAGACAGTCGTCGTCAATTTATAGGTTTCGGGGCTGCCTGAGTAAATCTAGCAGGTACGAGCCTGCAACGCAGGCTGGTCCCTCTGAGTGGACAGCTCAACGTCCTGCTGAAACTGCAACGACCAGATCATGGTACATACCCGACAAGGATTACAGCACGCACCTGTATTCTCACAGCCTACACCGCAAGCAAAGAACGAGCAAACCTATTGCTTCCTGTTCGTTGGCACTTATGATATAGGTATGTCAAGCCTGTAGATGTCTTATGCAGATGCTCTCGTGAAAAGGATACACCAGGACGTCACTGCATCACATTGTATAAGGTACGTTGCAGATGCTCGTTTGCGCTCATTGAGGACGCCTAAATTTGTGCGTCGAATTGCAGAGTATGCAAGCGTACGAAAACTCTAAGTGTTGCCTAGGCCCTTTGTTTCCAACGAATTAAGGCTATGACTGCATAGACGCCCTTCGCCTGAACTCTGAGTGAGCCACCACATACATCACACTCCACACAGCCGTCGGTTTGTTCATATACCAACATGCCCACTTTCCACAGCACGACGATATAGCACAAATTCTGCGGGGTGCAGTAGCATGCAGGTGAGACACCACTCATTTGCTGTGTGCGCTGCCTCAGCACAAGGCAAGGCTGCCGCCCTAATAAATCACGCTGAATTCTTCCAGTACTTCACTCGGCGAGATTTGTATGTTGTGATGGCACCAGGGCATTTAATGCATACACACCATAGACAAAGCGGAAGGCTACACGACTTTGCGGGATGTGTGGGCTCCTCCTATCTTCGCAGCGCACACTGGCGTTGCAGGAACGTCGCCGTCTCGTTGCCTCCGTACCACCTCCCTCACGGCACCAAGACCGTTGATCAACGCTACCCGTTTGTGTGGCTGTGACGATGGTCAACAGATTAATTTGTTCTCTTCCCCTCAGTGGTTTGGGATCAGACAGGTAAAGACAGGTATTCCGGTCCTCAGAGCTCGAAAATGAAGGCCTTCGTTACTCTCGCTACTGCGCTTGCCGCTGTCCTCCCCTATGCACTGGCTGAGGATGTCACTGTCGCCGAATTGCCTGCTCCTGCCATGGAGCCAGAGGCACCCGTTGAGAACGAAGAATCCCCTGTGACCGCTGAGGAAGCCGAAGAAACCTCTCCCCGTGTGTACTTCCTGGACAAGCTGTTCAACCAGTTCGTTCAATCTTCTCAGGCTGCGGAACCTCACTTCCACTACCCCTATCCCCATGACCATCATCACCAACATCATCACGACCATCCCCATCACCACCATCCACATCATCATCATCACCATCCTCCTCCCCCTCCCGTCTTCATCCCTATCCCTGTTCCCCCTCCCACCACAACCACTACCTGCGCACCAGTGACCCATCCCAAGCCTCCTAGCCACCACCATCACCACCACAACCACCATCACCACCGTCCCCCTCCTCCTCCTCCCGTCTTCATCCCCGTCCCTGTTCCCCCTCCCACCACAACCACTACCTGCGCACCAGTGACCCATCCCAAGCCTCCTAGCCACCACCATCACCACCACAACCACCACCACCACCGCCCTCCTCCTCCTCCTCCCGTCTTCATCCCCGTCCCTGTTCCCCCTCCCACCACAACCACTACCTGCGCACCAGTGACCCATCCCAAGCCTCCTAGCCACCACCACCACCACCACAACCACCACCACCACCGCCCCCCTCCTCCTCCTCCCGTCTTCATCCCCATCCCTGTTCCCCCTCCCACCACAACCACTACCTGCGCACCAGTGACCCATCCCAAGCCTCCTAGCCACCACCATCACCACCACAACCACCACCACCACCGCCCCCCTCCTCCTCCTCCCGTCTTCATCCCCGTCCCTGTTCCCCCTCCCACCACAACCACTACCTGCGCACCAGTGACCCACCCCAAGCCTCCTAGCCACCACCACCACCACCACAACCACCACCACCGTCCCCCCCCTCCTCCTCCCGTCTTCATCCCCGTCCCTGTTCCCCCTCCCACCACAACCACTACCTGCGCACCCTCCGTTCCTCCTCACCACCACCACGAATACCCTCACTACCCACATGGACACTATGAGCATGACTACCCCGCACACGCCTGGTAACTCACTCAAATTGCCAAAACGGCATAACGTGCCCAAGGGGCAGGCTTTGAACAAACAGGTCCCTGTGTTACTAAGTTTTTGATCTTGTTGATCTTGCGTTGGACATCTCTCAGTGTACGCCAGTCACAGCCATCGGTGCAGACGTATGGAAATTTAACTTAGCCTATACAAACCCGAGGTAGTTTCGTGTGTGCAGTATGAGTGCCTCCTCCTTAACGCGCTCGACAGAAGAGTTTATCCACAGGCAAGCGGCAGTTGGCAACTGGCAGGAGCTAGGGAAACCAAATGCATGTCAATGCTTTAAGACAGACACTGGCAGATTCCTCTGCCTCCACCAATATTGCTGCATTGGATGGTGCACATCCAGCTCAATTCCAACGCCTCTCTTTGCTGCACCTACCGTACAAGACGTTCTTTTAGGCCTTTGCGAAGGGACCAAGCAGTAGCAACGGGCTAATCGACGTTGCAGTACCTCGAACGTGCTCCCATGTGCAGCGTTGTACTAAACGCAGGCGTTCTCCCCATTGTGAGGATGTGATTGTAGCAGGCTCGTGCAGTGTCGGTGCCTCTTGCCGCTGCAGCAAGCTTGCATTGTGCCTGCATGGGTCTGCAGTCTCTCAGCAGGAAAGCTGGCTCCAGCATCCTTGCAGACTACTGGCAGGGCTCTGGAACGCACCGGTGCTGCTAGAAACGCTGCGCTAGCATTCATTGAAGCCCCCTCAGTACCTGCTGCATAGTTGTGAATCGATGGATGCCTTGTCCGGTGACTTGCGAATATCGCCACCTCACCCTGTACTTTAGGCCGCGCCATATTCTTAGCTTTCACGTTCTTGGAGACGGCATGTTGCAGCCGCAAGGGAGCATGAAAGCATCGGCTGCGTACTGGCTGCGGTATTCATGGATTTTGTGGCCAAACGGGGGTTAATGTGCATCTGTTTGAGGACTTCATCCTTCTGGAACCAACAATCTGTAGCTCGGTGCCAACGCTGGGCTCAGTCAGCGTGTGTTTTTCGTTTCTCCCCTGTCCAGTGTTGCGTCGCGGCTGCGACCCATTATTGGAAGTGTTGAATTGGGAGGCGTGAATGTGCTGCCATGGCATTGCATCAATGTGCCTGGAAGTGTCTGTTTAGCTTCAATGTGCTGCGCTGTCGAGCTTTCTCAGTCACGGTTAGTACATCATACTACCTTTCTGTGTCTTTAATATTCAGCATGCGTCGTGGTGCGTCGTGGATGACTGGATTGCAAAGTGTGCACAAATGGTTCTGCATTGTGTAGGATTGGTTTGTCCTAGTGACCAAGCATGCATACGGTAGTGGCAGTTACAGCAAGAGACAGTCGTCGTCAATTTATAGGTTTCGGGGCTGCCTGAGTAAATCTAGCAGGTACGAGCCTGCAACGCAGGCTGGTCCCTCTGAGTGGACAGCTCAACGTCCTGCTGAAACTGCAACGACCAGATCATGGTACATACCCGACAAGGATTACAGCACGCACCTGTATTCTCACAGCCTACACCGCAAGCAAAGAACGAGCAAACCTATTGCTTCCTGTTCGTTGGCACTTATGATATAGGTATGTCAAGCCTGTAGATGTCTTATGCAGATGCTCTCGTGAAAAGGATACACCAGGACGTCACTGCATCACATTGTATAAGGTACGTTGCAGATGCTCGTTTGCGCTCATTGAGGACGCCTAAATTTGTGCGTCGAATTGCAGAGTATGCAAGCGTACGAAAACTCTAAGTCTTGCCTAGGCTCTTTGTTTCCAACGAATTAAGGCTATGACTGCATAGACGCCCTTCGCCTGAACTCTGAGTGAGCCACCACATACATCACACTCCACACAGCCGCCAGTCTGTTCATGTACCAACATGCCCACTTTCCACAGCACGACGATATAGCACAAATTCTGCGGGGTGCAGTAGCATGCAGCTGAGACACCACTCATTTGCTGTGTGCGCTGCCTCAGCACAAGGCAAGGCTGCCGCCCTAATAAATCACGCTGAATTCTTCCAGTACTTCACCCGGCGAGATTTGTATGTTGTGATGGCACCAGAGCATTTAATGCATACACACCATAGACAAAGCGGAAGGCTACACGACTTTGCGGGATGTGTGGGCTCCTCCTATCTTCGCAGCGCACACTGGCGTTGTAGGGAAAGTCGTCGTTCCGTTCCCTCCGTACCACCTCCCTCACGGCAACAAGACCGTTGATCAACGCTACCCGTTTGTGTGGCTGTGACGATGGTCAACAGGTTAATTTGTTCTCTTCCCCTCAGTGGTTTGGGATCAGACAGGTAAAGACAGGTATTCCGGTCCTCAGAGCTCGAAAATGAAGGCCTTCGTTACTCTCGCTACTGCGCTTGCCGCTGTCCTCCCCTATGCACTGGCTGAGGATGTCACTGTCGCTGAATTGCCTGCTCCTGCCATGGAGCCAGAGGCACCCGTTGAGAACGAAGAATCCCCTGTGACCGCTGAGGAAGCCGAAGAAACCTCTCCCCGTGTGTACTTCCTGGACAAGCTGTTCAACCAGTTCGTTCAATCTTCTCAGGCTGCGGAACCTCACTTCCACTACCCCTATCCCCATGACCATCATCACCAACATCATCACGACCATCCCCATCACCACCATCCACATCATCATCATCACCATCCTCCTCCCCCTCCCGTCTTCATCCCTATCCCTGTTCCCCCTCCCACCACAACCACTACCTGCGCACCAGTGACCCATCCCAAGCCTCCTAGCCACCACCATCACCACCACAACCACCATCACCACCGTCCCCCTCCTCCTCCTCCCGTCTTCATCCCCGTCCCTGTTCCCCCTCCCACCACAACCACTACCTGCGCACCAGTGACCCATCCCAAGCCTCCTAGCCACCACCATCACCACCACAACCACCACCACCACCGCCCTCCTCCTCCTCCTCCTCCCGTCTTCATCCCCGTCCCTGTTCCCCCTCCCACCACAACCACTACCTGCGCACCAGTGACCCATCCCAAGCCTCCTAGCCACCATCACCACCACCACAACCACCACCACCACCGCCCTCCTCCTCCTCCTCCCGTCTTCATCCCCATCCCTGTTCCCCCTCCCACCACAACCACTACCTGCGCACCAGTGACCCATCCCAAACCTCCTAGCCACCACCATCACCACCACAACCATCACCACCGTCCCCCCCCTCCTCCTCCCGTCTTCATCCCCGTCCCTGTTCCCCCTCCCACCACAACCACTACCTGCGCACCCTCCGTTCCTCCTCACCACCACCACGAATACCCTCACTACCCACATGGACACTATGAGCATGACTACCCCGCACACGCCTGGTAACTCACTCAAATTGCCAAAACGGCATAACGTGCCCAAGGGGCAGGCTTTGAACAAACAGGTCCCTGTGTTACTAAGTTTTTGATCTTGTTGATCTTGCGTTGGACATCTCTCAGTGTACGCCAGTCACAGCCATCGGTGCAGACGTATGGAAATTTAACTTAGCCTATACAAACCCGAGGTAGTTTCGTGTGTGCAGTATGAGTGCCTCCTCCTTGACTCGCTCGACAGAAGAGTTTATCCACAGGCAAGCGGCAGTTGGCAACTGGCAGGAGCTAGGGAAACCAAATGCATGTCAATGCTTTAAGACAGACACTGGCAGATTCCTCTGCCTCCACCAATATTGCTGCATTGGATGGTGCACATCCAGCTCAATTCCAACGCCTCTCTTTGCTGCACCTACCGTACAAGACGTTCTTTTAGGCCTTTGCGAAGGGACCAAGCAGTAGCAACGGGCTAATCGGCGTTGCAGTACCTCGAACGTGCTCCCATGTGCAGCGTTGTACTAAACGCAGGCGTTCTCCCCATTGTGAGGATGTGATTGTAGCAGGCTCAGCCTAGTTTTGCTCATCAGCAAATACGGCACAGCACAGCCTCATACCCTTCCTGCATTGCGACGCTGGCCTACCGATCCCTCCAGTAACGCTACACTTTTCCACCTCCATAGCTTGCATGGTCGCAGATTACTCCACCCGAGGTTCCAAGAAGCGACTTCCGCTCAGCTTTCATCAGCAGCTCCTCAATCGAGGCAGGCGCAATCTACGATCCACCGGCTTGCACCTCCTAGGTAATTACATAGGAACTATTGCAAGACTGTCTCGGGTGCACACAACCACAGAATAAACGTGCTTATTGGCCTGCTCGTTCGCCGCTCCTGGCTCATCCGATGCTCTATGCGTTGGCGTGTCTACCCCTTCATGCGGGTGGACCAGATGGCAGGTAACTGATGAGGATCTACAAGCCCTTCCGCTTATCGACGTATCTCTAATCGAGCTAAGGAGCATCTACAGCTCGGCATCTAAAGTAGGCCCTGGCCCAGCCAAATGAGAGGTTCAGACCTGCAAGGTGCAATGCACCCTTTGAGACAAGTAAGCCCTACAGCTACCTGCAGCCATGTGCATCCCAGCGAGAGCAGTTGCCACAAAACCCTCGTTCGTCCTCGCAACCGTCTCTGTAGCAGCGTCGTCAGGACCACGCCTCGGCTAATCAGGAGTACCTCCTGGCTGCGAAAAATCGACTTCGGGAGTGCTTTGGGGATTGGAAGTGGTACCAACGGAACTGCCGGTATGCTATCCTTGCACTCTACGCAGCATCTCCCTCGGGCGAACCCACGGTTTGAAGTATATCATCGGCAGTTCACCCTTTTCATGCAAGTTGCTGTGACGACGCGTCCAGGAATCTCACACGTGCAGTATCCCCTGCCACTGCACGTAGCGCGAATCTGTTTTTAGTACCCTTGCAATGAATGTGTCACCTCCATAGGACTGTACTGCGCCCACCTCTCCCATAGTGGCGGTCACTCCTCCTATATTGCCCTACACTTCAAGTTACTCCAAACCTGGACCTGTACTGCTACCTAGCGCCCATCCATCCAGCACGGTTATGCTTACAGTGAATCTCATTGTGCTGCCCATGCCAGTCATAACGTCCCAGCGCACTTACATTCGCATACCTCTCCTTTAACAATTCAAAACCCCTGTGGTTCAATGCACGCCTACCCAAGTTCACCTGTCTCAGCACATGCCAAGTTAGAACACTACAGTAATGGTTATTGGCAATGCACACGCCCGGTTCGGTGTACGCACTGCTGCAAGAGCTAGGGCCACCCCTGAGTTGCAAGCCCACACCAACTAAGTGCCGCTAAATGCTGAGCCACTTCTAAGGTCGCCTCAATCATGCATGGCCTTACTACTTGTACCAAGCACACAAGCCAAAGGCAGTGCAGGAACTGCGACCGACGGGGTGATCTTAAGCTCACCTAACTGATCGTTCAAGTCAAGAATTCACTTCTGAAGGCACTCAGGGGACCATATGAAAGGCACCAGCATTAAGGTGCGTTCCAACAGTTCGGGGAACCTATCCCCAGACTGTTGGAACGCACCTATCCATTCCTGCTCAGCGCCCGCGTGCGTGATTCGCACTTCGCTACACCAGTCTCCCCTCCCTTGCCACTGCTGACCTCAGAAAACGGACAGAAGCGGAGATCATCTGGAGTCTGTCAACGTGCATCAGAATATTTCCCGCCTCTCCAACGTAATTGTTCAGGATTAGGCAGGTCAAAACAGGTATTCCCATTATTTGCCTTCGAAAATGAAGAGCTTCGTTGCACTTGCTGTTGCCCTTGCGGCCTTGGTTCCTTTATCTGGGGCTGAAGATGCTGGCATCGCCGAGCCCGTTGTTGCCGTGATGCAACAGGAGGCCGCAGGAGAGCCCTTCGAGGCCGACGAGCCCGTGGCTGTTGCTGTTGAGGAAACGGAAGGAGCCTCACCTCGTGTCTTCTTTCTAGACAAGCTCCTTGGAAAGTTTCTAATCTCCAAGCTCAAAATGGGCACGCCAGCCGCTCCTGTTACCAACGAGCACCACCACATGCATGTCCACCCTGCTCCTCCCCCACCTCCCCCTCCTCCTCCTCCCCCTCCTCCCCCTCCTCCTAAGCCTCTCCCTCCACCTCCTCCTCCTGCTGAGCATATCTATGTCCACCTTCAGCATAACCACGACCACCACATCGAAACGCGGCCTCCTAGACCCCCACACCACCATCATCACCCTCCTCCCCCACACCACCACCATCATCATCATCACCCTCCCCCCCCACCCCACCACCACCATCATCACCACCCTCCCCCCCCTGTTGTCCTGATCCCTGTCACTACTACCACCACCTGCCAACCAGCTCCTCACCCTCACCCACCCCACCACCATCACTATCCTCACTACCCCTATTCCCATGATCATCACCATCATCCCTACTCTTGGTAACTAGCTCATCATGCCAAGATGGCATGAACTGCCCGAAGGGCTATCTTTGAACAGACAGGTTCTTGTAATACTAAGGTTTTGATTCTCCCCAGAATTATACTCCGTTCTCGATGAAGGGCAGCCATCTCTCTGAGTAGGTTAGTTGGAAAGAGAGGAACACAGTGTGTGGATCAGTGTAGGTACCGTCAGTGCACCTTAAAATCCATCATAGGCAGGAGGCACCTTTTGACAAGTAGGAGTTCGCGGTTTCGTGTAGCATGTGTCTGCCTCAACGCTGGTGCAGACAGGAAGAGGGAGGTAAGCCTGTTGGACCTAGAAGTTCGGTTACCGTAGGCCTACCTGCAGTGCTGAGCCGCTTTGGCTAGCCTTCGAGCACCCTTCGTTCCACGCACCAATAATTATCCCATTTCCGCCAGCTACAGTACAGCTAGATTTTAGGCGTGCAGTGCCCTGCCTGCATCATCGCCGTCTTCCAGCGTTCCTTTCCAGTGTCCCGCATTAACCCTCATTTCCGTTGAAAGCAGCTTCATGCATTACTGTGTACTCTGAGTCGCACCTTAGCGCAAATCGTTTGTAGTTCAGGAAGCAAACGGGCGTAATCCATAGACTTGGGGCCCCCGCCTCAAGCCGACCTACTGGCAGAATTGGGAGCTCGTCTGACCCGTGGATATCTGGTGCAACGGCGCTTTCAATGTTTCCCCCGGAATGTATCTGCTTAACTTTCTCCAGACGAGTGGAGATGTATCCCCGTCTAGCGCGTGGCATTCTCTCAGCTTCTGCACGTGTAGTTCAGCTTGTCATACTGGGGAAGGCCCTTTGGACGATTGCCCTCTGTGTACACCACTTCGACCTAAGACAGAGTGGCAGGACGTAATGCCCGTTAAGCTGGAGAGACTACGAGGCTTGAAGGGCGTCGTACCACATCGCCAGTGGCATCTTTTAGCCACATGCTTGGTAACACTCTCACGCTCACCCGCGCCCCTTCAACACAACGCACTTTCACTCTCCTCCTGCAATCTAAATCCAACCAGCCTCGACAGCCCTGCCTTCAACCACGCCTCACATATTCGCTCTGCCGCCACCCGCAAGACAGCAAATTACGCCAAATGCAGTTCAGTCAAGGTTATATAAGGAACGCTCCTATCCTGTGCTGCCCTCTCGGCAGGCGCGGTCTACGATCCACCGGCCTGCACCTCCTAGGTAATTGCATAGGGACTATTGCAAGACTGTCTCGGGTGCACACAACCACAGAATAAGCGTGCATATTGGCCTGCTCGTTCGCCACTCCTGGCTCATCCGATGCTCTATGCGTTGGCGTGTCTACCCCTTCATGCGGGTGGACCAGATGGCAGGTAACTGATGAGGATCTACAAGCCCTTCCGCTTATCGACGTATCTCTAATCGAGCTAAGGAGCATCTACAGCTCGGCATCTAAAGTAGGCCCTGGCCCAGCCAAATGAGAGGTTCAGACCTGCAAGGTGCAATGCACCCTTTGAGACAAGTAAGCCCTACAGCTACCTGCAGCCATGTGCATCCCAGCGAGAGCAGTTGCCACAAAACCCTCGTTCGTCCTCGCAACCGTCTCTGTAGCAGCGTCGTCAGGACCACGCCTCGGCTAATCAGGAGTACCTCCTGGCTGCGAAAAATCGACTTCGGGAGCGCTTTGGGGATTGGAAGTGGTACCAACGGAACTGCCGGTATGCTATCCCTGCACTCTACGCAGCATCTCCCTTGGGCGAACCCACGGTTTGAAGTATATCATCGGCGGTTCACCCTTTTCATGCAAGTTGCTGTGACGACGCGTCCAGGAATCTCACACGTGCAGTATCCCCTGCCACTGCACGTAGCGCGAATCTGTTTTGATTTAATACCCTTGCAATGACTGTGTCACCTCCATAGGACTGTACTGCGCCCACCTCTCCCATAGTGGCGGTCACTCCTCCTATATTGCCCTACACTTCAAGTTACTCCAAACCTGGACCTGTACTGCTACCTAGCGCCCATCCATCCAGCACGGTTATGCTTACAGTGAATCTCATTGTGCTGCCCATGCCAGTCATAACGTCCCAGCGCACTTACATTCGCATACCTCTCCTTTAACAATTCAAAACCCCTGTGGTCCAATGCACGCCTACCCAAGTTCACCTGTCTCAGCGCATGCCAAGTTAGAACACTACAGTAATGGTTATTGGCAATGCACACGCCCGGTTCGGTGTACGCACTGCTGCAAGAGCTAGGGCCACCCCTGAGTTGCAAGCCCACACCAGCTAAGTGCCGCTAAATGCTGAGCCACTTCTAAGGTCGCCTCAATCATGCATGGCCTTACTACTTGTACCAAGCACACAAGCCAAAGGCAGTGCAGGAACTGCGACCGACGGGGTGATCTTAAGCTCACCTAACTGGTCATTCAAGTCAAGAATTCACTTCTGAAGGCACTCAGGGGATCATATGAAAGGCACCAGCATTAAGGTGCGTTCCAACAGTTCGGAGAACCTATCCCCAGACTGTTGGAACGCACCTATCCATTCCTGCTCAGCGCCGGCGTGCGTGATTCGCACTTCGCTACACCAGTCTCCCCTCCCTTGCCACTGCTGACCTCAGAAAACGGACAGAAGCGGAGATCATCTGGAGTCTGTCAACGTGCATCAGAATATTTCCCGCCTCTCCAACGTAATTGTTCAGGATTAGGCAGGTCAAAACAGGTATTCCCATTATTTGCCTTCGAAAATGAAGAGCTTCGTTGCACTTGCTGTTGCCCTTGCGGCCTTGGTTCCTTTATCTGGGGCTGAAGATGCTGGCATCGCCGAGCCCGTTGTTGCCGTGATGCAACAGGAGGCCGCAGGAGAGCCCTTCGAGGCCGACGAGCCCGTGGCTGTTGCTGTTGAGGAAACGGAAGGAGCCTCACCTCGTGTCTTCTTTCTAGACAAGCTCCTTGGAAAGTTTCTAATCTCCAAGCTCAAAATGGGCACGCCAGCCGCTCCTGTTACCAACGAGCACCACCACATGCATGTCCACCCTGCTCCTCCCCCACCTCCCCCTCCTCCTCCTCCCCCTCCACCACAGCCGGTCCCTCCCCCACCCCCCCCTCCTAAACAAATTTACGTCCACCTTCAGCACAACCACGACCACCACATCGAAACCCGACCCCCTCCCCCCCCACACCACCACCATCATCATCATCACCCTCCCCCCCCACCCCACCACCACCATCATCACCACCCTCCCCCCCCTGTTGTCCTGATCCCTGTCACTACTACCACCACCTGCCAACCAGCTCCTCACCCTCACCCACCCCACCACCATCACTATCCTCACTACCCCTATTCCCATGATCATCACCATCATCCCTACTCTTGGTAACTAGCTCATGCCAAGATGGCATGAACTGCCCGAAGGGCTATCTTTGAACAGACAGGTTCTTGTAATACTAAGGTTTTGATTCTCGCCAGAGTTGTACTCCGTTTTCGATAAAGGGCAGCCATATTATCTGAGTAGATTTATATGGGAAGGGAAAGCAGTGTGGGGTATAGAGCCGTCCCTGCAGTGTAACGTTTACTTTTTAATTCCCTGCATTTAGCGATAGTTAAATTCTTGCCTTCTGCTAAATTCCTCAGCACGTGAGGCTGACTTAACTCTATACCAGATAAAGGAGCCGAATTGAAGCAGCCTTTGTAAAGGAATGGTTACGACTGCTGAGGGCGGCGGGTTCATCCCCTTACAGAGCAATTGTCCTTTCATTCATCATCAATCGAGTGCTAGATACTTCCACGTCGTTCAAGCGTCCACACGGAACATTTTCTACAACTGAATTTTACGCGCGTCCGTTTCCAGTGTCCCGCATTAACCCTCATTTCCGTTGAAAGCAGCTTCATGCATTACTGTGTACTCTGAGTCGCACCTTAGCGCAAATCGTTTGTAGTTCAGGAAGCAAACGGGCGTAATCCATAGACTTGGGGCCCCCGCCTCAAGCCGACCTACTGGCAGAATTGGGAGCTCGTCTGACCCGTGGATATCTGGTGCAACGGCGCTTTCAATGTTTCCCCCGGAATGTATCTGCTTAACTTTCTCCAGACGAGTGGAGATGTATCCCCGTCTAGCGCGTGGCATTCTCTCAGCTTCTGCACGTGTAGTTCAGCTTGTCATACTGGGGAAGGCCCTTTGGACGATTGCCCTCTGTGTACACCACTTCGACCTAAGACAGAGTGGCAGGACGTAATGCCCGTTAAGCTGGAGAGACTACGAGGCTTGAAGGGCGTCGTACCACATCGCCAGTGGCATCTTTTAGCCACATGCTTGGTAACACTCTCACGCTCACCCGCGCCCCTTCAACACAACGCAGTTCCACCTTCCTCCTGCAATCTAAATCCAACCAGCCTCGACAGCCCTGCCTTCAACCGCGCCTCATATATTCGCTCTGCCGCCACCCGCAAGACAGCAAATTACGCCAAATGCAGTTCAGCCAAGGTTATATAAGCAACGCTCCTATCCTGTGCTGCCCTCTCGGCAGGCGCGGTCTACGATCCACCGGCCTGCACCTCCTAGGTAATTGCATAGGGACTATTGCAAGACTGTCTCGGGTGCACACAACCACAGAATAAGCGTGCATATTGGCCTGCTCGTTCGCCACTCCTGGCTCATCCGATGCTCTATGCGTTGGCGTGTCTACCCCTTCATGCGGGTGGACCAGATGGCAGGTAACTGATGAGGATCTACAAGCCCTTCCGCTTATCGACGTATCTCTAATCGAGCTAAGGAGCATCTACAGCTCGGCATCTAAAGTAGGCCCTGGCCCAGCCAAATGAGAGGTTCAGACCTGCAAGGTGCAATGCACCCTTTGAGACAAGTAAGCCCTACAGCTACCTGCAGCCATGTGCATCCCAGCGAGAGCAGTTGCCACAAAACCCTCGTTCGTCCTCGCAACCGTCTCTGTAGCAGCGTCGTCAGGACCACGCCTCGGCTAATCAGGAGTACCTCCTGGCTGCGAAAAATCGACTTCGGGAGTGCTTTGGGGATTGGAAGTGGTACCAACGGAACTGCCGGTATGCTATCCTTGCACTCTACGCAGCATCTCCCTTGGGCGAACCCACGGTTTGAAGTATATCATCGGCGGTTCACCCTTTTCATGCAAGTTGCTGTGACGACGCGTCCAGGAATCTCACACGTGCAGTATCCCCTGCCACTGCACGTAGCGCGAATCTGTTTTGATTTAATACCCTTGCAATGACTGTGTCACCTCCATAGGACTGTACTGCGCCCACCTCTCCCACAGTGGCGGTCACTCCTCCTACATTGCCCTACACTTCAAGTTACTCCAAACCTGGACCTGTACTGCTACCTAGCGCCCATCCATCCAGCACGGTTATGCTTACAGTGAATCTCACTGTGCTGCCCATGCCAGTCATAACGTCCCAGCGCACTTACATTCGCATACCTCTCCTTTAACAATTCAAAACCCCTGTGGTTCAATGCACGCCTACCCAAGTTCACCTGTCTCAGCACATGCCAAGTTAGAACACTACAGCAATGGTTATTGGCAATGCACACGCCCGGTTCGGTGTACGCACTGCTGCAAGTGCTAGGGCCACCCCTGAGTTGCAAGCCCACACCAGCTAAGTGCCGCTAAATGCTGAGCCACTTCTAAGGTCGCCTCAATCATGCATGGCCTTACTACTTGTACCAAGCACACAAGCCAAAGGCAGTGCAGGAACTGCGACCGACGGGGTGATCTTAAGCTCACCTAACTGATCATTCAAGTCAAGAATTCACTTCTGAAGGCACTCAGGGGATCATATGAAAGGCACCAGCATTAAGGTGCGTTCCAACAGTTCGGGGAACCTATCCCCAGACTGTTGGAACGCACCTATCCATTCCTGCTCAGCGCCGGCGTGCGTGATTCGCACTTCGCTACACCAGTCCCCCCTCCCTTGCCACTGCTGACCTCAGAAAACGGGCAGAAGCGGAGATCATCTGGAGTCTGCCAACGTGCATCAGAATATTTCCCGCCTCTCCAACGTAATTGTTCAGGATTAGGCAGGTCAAAACAGGTATTCCCATTATTTGCCTTCGAAAATGAAGAGCTTCGTTGCACTTGCTGTTGCCCTTGCGGCCTTGGTTCCTTTATCTGGGGCTGAAGATGCTGGCATCGCCGAGCCCGTTGTTGTCGTGAAGCAATAGCAGGCCTATAGAGAGCTTTCTGTAAGTAATGAGTACGCGAGAGGTGTGTAGGTGGGATGAATCTATAGCGAGTTAGTCCGAGTTCAACCCTGTGGGCTATGTGCACAGATCGAAAGGGGGAAAATCGTCCGCTTAGAGGATCAGTTCTATGCATGCTACTAACAGAAGCAGGAGTTAAAGAATCTCTCTGGCTCTGGCAAGAGTTGTAATGACAGTAACAAGCCAGCTGCGGAGAGTACAATGAAGTCAGGTCCCAGCTCGTATCTGGGAATTGACAAAAAAGCTACGGTTCGCCAATTACGCAGAAAAGTGCCACTTAGCGCGAAGAAGCCGATGCCGATGGCCAAAGTTTAGGTTATTCCTCGCAGCATGCTGTAGCAACTTAACCACTGCCTTCACAAAAAAGACGTTTGCCAAGATGATTTGAACCGTGAGCTTAGCTTCGTCTGCTGGAGCTGCAAGCGACGCAGGAGAAGATACTCTCAAAAGTGCAAGGATGCATGTCTACCCACTGACACAAGGATGGCAGCCCTTCGGGAAGTTTCTGTGCAAGCCATTGGTGCCCACACAGCATGGCACTTGCTGATAATCACTAGTAGACTGCTACGTACCAGTTTCTCATAGTCCTCCCTTGATACCTGCCGTGTAGTCTGCGAAAAAATAGGGACAGATACAGCGTCCAGCGAACGCCCGCTAAACCACAGGACTTTTCCGCACGGCTCATATGAGTTAGCCTCCCGAATTGTCCAGCGAGCGCCCGCTAACCAAATGTGCTGTGCGGAACACTCCTGTGGAGCTACCATTACAACTTCCCATGATCTCTAAGGTGAAAAAATGCTAGCAGGCGGTGCACTGTTGTCAACAAATGCTTGCCTGCAGGTCACGATCCCTATCAAACCGCTGCCACGGTTGGCCCTTCTTGGCATCTTCTTGCTGCAGCGACCAAAAGACAGCACCTAAAACCACCAAATGGGCCAGGATCCACTGGCCACCGCTAAGATACTGTTTGCTGCCCTCTAGTGCCTAATTGCCACCCTGACACCAACGCAATGTTGTACTATATTACACCAGAGAGGATCCCAAACAACTGGCTTCGAGTACGCACAAAATCCTGTTCAGCAGCCTGCTCTGCCGCCCGCTTCCCCCAGACATTTCGAGCAGCCTCCATACTCCGTTTCCAGCGTTTATACGCTTCTTCGCCCTCTGCAAACTCGCCTGTTTACCAAGCGGAAAGGACAGCGCACAATGAGCTCTCGTGTGACTCTGCACGCCCCGGTGGAGGCGTGCTCGGCGAAACGTAGCGCCACCTAGCTGCTTGTGGGTGGGAATGCGGCAGGGCCTTCACTTGCAAACGGGATGCGCTTCCGGCACACCTTCCTCCTTCAGTTCTCGAAGGCTCTTAATTTTTCTTGTTTTGTTCCACTCCTCCATGATTGCTCTGACCCGTATGGCTTCTTCGTCATCTTTCTTCTTCTGCTGCAACATTTCTGCACCAAGTCCCACCATCGCAACTCACATATATGCGTACATTGGCGTATGCAATTCAGGGAGATAATGAGGATGCCTGCTGGGGCTGATGGGGATGCAAATGCGATGCACGTTCTAAAGGGTTGCATTCGGAAATCACCCTACGTATTCGCTTTGCGTCAGGTCCATCCTTTGGCGCCAGACAGCGGAGGTAGGCTGGGGCTACAAGCATCCATTCCTCTCTCTGTCACCACAACCAGCAAGCGCCACTCTGCCACGTGCCCCCCGTTCATCTCCGCACCAGATAACCCCGTTTATCCATGCTGGGCATTGGTTTAGCACATGCGACGTACTTAAGGCAACACCACAGGCAACAGCAGACATGAAACGATTGAAGCGTTTAGCACCGAAGGTACAAGATTTACTTTAGGCTTTGCGTCAGAAGGAGCCGTTTCCTGTTCAGATGCTCCCTGAAGGACGGAACCAGCTGAAAGTCTCTGCAGTTCGTCATGCTCGGCGCGCCAACGCTGCACAGCTTCTTCCGCCTTCCTTTCCGCCTCCTCGGCGTCGAACCTTGACTCCTCAGCAGCTTGTTCCTCTTTCCTTTCTGAGGTTTCACAAGGTCGAACATCAGCTGGAGGGCTCAAAACCTCAAGACGTGGCCGCAGTTCCTTGCAGCGACGCTTCACAAACTTGGAGAGCGACATTTTGCACGTAAGAACCTTCCTCCAGCCTTTGCCTTGCTCACTCTCAACCTGTGAGACACCTTACAAACCGCAAGCTCATGACTCATGGCGAACGAGATGGCGTCACCTTGCGAGTGTGTAACCTCAAACACTTCTTGATCGTTGCACACGGCTGCACTGCGCTGGGTAAGGGCTCTCAAACGAATCATCGGGTGTCCCAAGCCCAAAGCAAAAATAAAACTTGGGTGTGAATCCTCTGTACCAACTGAAAAATGCACAAGGGCCCACCTCGCCAACAGATAAGGCCCGAAAAAGGTGCCGGAGTTTCTTTCGCAACCGAATATCATCAAGATCGTTCAAATACACGACGCCCCATGAATCCAGTTGTTTGAATACATCCAAAAGCTGCATTCAATGGGAGCACAGCAAGGCCAATCTAGTGTTACCCCTCCGATACATTTAGCTGGCTAAGAAACGAGGAACTCACGCACGCACTGGGGCTTCAAGCACGCCACTCACTTCTGTCTCCATCTGCGGAGAAAGCTGCAACAAAGAGCTAAGAAGACGGTCTACATCTTCCTGATCGAACTGGTCCTGAAGAGTACAAAGTGAGAGTACCTCAACTAGAAGAATAAGCATAATAGGCAGCACCAGCATGTGGCAAACGTGATGGCACTGCTTATTATGGCAGCCACAACATGATGGTAACAGCTGCAAATTGTGGAGTTCGCTAGGCTCTCTGAGCAACAAGAATTCAATAGGGGCCAGACACTGCCCACAAGTTGGTAATGGTTATCTTCTTCTTCGCTTGCTGAGTACTTGTCGCGCTTCTTCTTCCTAGAAGCCTTCTTATCCTTCTTGGCCTTTCGTTTCTTGCTGCATTTGCTGCTGCGTTCCACATCGCCGCTGCCGCCTTCACTCGGAAAATCCATGCTTGTAAGTAGGGTTTGGGCCAGTGCTAATTCTCAAATTCTGGAAGCCGTCTCCCGGTGCCAGTGACTAAATTCCCACTGCCAGATTATGCGACTCAGTTCAAAGTATACACTTTCAGGCGGAGCTACAGAAAATCCCTTTCGAAGATTTAGAGCCCTGTGCATCCACAGTAGAAGAAAAGGAAGCCGCGCTGCAATAAACCAACGGGATCCATTTGTTGCTGCTCGAACTGCAGTGAAGCATAGCAAGCAAAACCACTCTTCCAGGCCTTCTTAGGGAGCGGAGAGAGCAGCGCCAATCAATTATACGCATTTAAAAGAGCAATCGCCGAGCGCGGCGCAGTGCGACAGTTCAGGGCCAAATCCAAGCCTTCAATAGTAGGCGACATTTCGGTGGCCGAAATAGCAAATTCATAACAGATAACTCGACACTCTGCAGGCTTATGACGTTTTAGAACCCACAGAGTGTGGAAGAAGCGGTACGCGCAAACAGGTATTACGCCGTCCAATGTGGGCGCATGCAAGACGGTCGGGGCCCCTCACACTCCCAGAGAAGTATTGAAGAACACACATCATACGGTGGAATATATGAATAAGTTTTGTTCAGCCCATGGGTATCACAAAACTCACGGCCGCTGAATACTGCAGAGCCGCTATGCATTTTCAACAGGCGCTGGGGCAACTTGCTCGGTCGGGGCTTTCAGGCAGAGCAGAACGAATGCTTACCTCTGTATTAAGAGCAACCTTGTTTGAACAGGGGAAGACGCAAATAGTGTTCTAGCCATTCTGACAGCAGCAGACATGCTGGCAAAATTCCGGTGGGATACCCCCTGCTGATTTCCTAGGCTGAGAAATTCCACCTAAAGTATAAGAGCACCTTCTGGTCTTGCCACTGTACTTTAGTTTTCGCTTGTGCGGAGAAAAAGGAAGGCCTGAAAGTAGTGGAACAGGGATAAACTCCAAGGAAGGACGCAGCGGCCCCGGGGGGCAGCCGCAAGCCATCCGTAGAAGGCGATTTGCCTCCTCATCTGGCTACCGAGTTAATACAGTGCACTTTCGAGGGCAAACTCAAAGCAGCTTTTCTTCCAATCTTCGGCGCCGGATTGGCATTTTCAACTATTCAAGGACGGCAGTGCTAACCCTTGCGAAGAATGGAATTGGCATCTACGAGCGTTGTAGTGGACATCGGGGCGGCAAGTACTCGCGTAGGTTATGCGGGCGAGGGGAATCCATGTCAACTTCTCAATTCATGTATTGGGGTTCGCCAGCCTAACAGGTCCGCGGGAGATTCAAATGCTAGTGACAGCAGCCGACACGGCACAACTCGCGAGCTAATTTTTCCACTCAACTTCTCCGAGAGACGAGACGGAGTGGAAGTGGTGCCTGCGCTCTTCCCGACCTGGCGCGGGCCTAGTGCAAAACGGAAAGGCGACTCAAGCCCTTCGTACACACTAAACGAGGAGGCTTTCGAGAACCTTGTGGCGCTCAGTTGCACAGGGGTACGCTCCTGTTTTCTCAACTCATTAGAAGGGGGCAAACCTCAGGATTGTTCAGGCGCCAATGGTTCAAGTGCTTCACCGTACAGCAACCTCCGCCTGACGGAGTTGTGCGGTATCGGGGCAGACCTACGGGAGCAGCCACTGCTCCTTTCCGAACCAAATATACATTGCCGCGGAATAAGGGAAAAAATGGCGGAGATACTTTTTGAAGGGCTGCAAGTGGGATCCCTCTACACGGCAAAGCGGGCGCTTTTATCTTGTGTTGCTTTGGGGAGGAGTAGCGCAATGGTCATCGATATGGGGGCGTCTGGCCTATCCATTGCCCCAGTTTCAGACTCATTCGTCTTAGATCAGCATGTTGCAGAATGGCCGGTTGGTGGTGATGCAATGAGCCAGTTACTTGGCTCAATCATCATGGGGCACAACTTCCCGGTACACCCCAGTTTCGCGCGCTTTTCTGCCCAAGGCCGAATGTCAAAAATTGCACTAGACAAACCTGGGGATTGGGACAACGTTCACGCTTCGTACATGCACTGGAGGTAAGCTATTTAGCTAAGTAACACCGATGGAACGTACTGCTGCTAGTATGGGGACCGTAGATATGCCATGATTATTGCTTAGCTCTGCCTCTGCTTCGCTTTGCTTTTACAGCGTTGGGGTCATGGGGTTAGTGACAGGGGCGCCCAGTGTAGAGTTGTTGGGATATCTGCTGTGTATGGATTGACCGAAGTGGTTGGGGAACTGCCTGCCACATTTCGGTCCCGTCTTCACTTCTTCTGCTCGTATGCAGCCGCATGCAAACACTGTCTTTCCTAAAGGAAGGGCTGTGCCGCGTAGCAGACGACCCACGGGATGTGACCTTTGCGAGGAAGCCCATTCTACTACCAAGCCAGCAGCAACAGGCCAAGAGACGTGGGGGTGGTGCAGCTGCTTCCCCAGATATTCCCGCGGCATCCCAGCTTCTATTTCCGTGTTTGACAGCAGCGCCCGCTGCTGCGTTGCTCTCAAGCGGCAGTGGTAGTGAAGGGGGAGTCATGGAGCTGCCGGACGGCACTCGTCTTGAAGCGGATCAAGTAGCCATGAAGGTAGGTCACCAAGTGCAACTTTTTGATGTTGTTTTAGGTGACTAAGCTTTGCTTTTGGGCATTACTTACTGCTGAGAACAACGGAGTGGCGTAATTCGTCTGTAAAGCTCCCGTTTTCCAGGTGGAACTGGGGGAACGCTGTGGTCAAGGCGCAAACATCATTGTAAATGGTTGCTTCGGCTTCATGTTAACATTAGCTCTGTCTTTCTGTGGTATGCTGCAGATTCCCGAGATATTGTTCTATCCCGCACTGCTGTCATTAGTACCAGGCAGCGGCGGTGGCTTTCCAGGCCTGCCGGAGGCAGTGCGACAAGTGGCTGAGGCGGTCGAGACAGATGGTAATCGAGACATTCTTAGCGTATTGATTCTAACTGGAGGCTGCTCGTGCATACCCGGTAGGTGACTGCATGCATCCCTTGTTGTCAGTGATGCTTCCTCCGTCACGCGGGACTAGGCGGGCTCTGGGGGCTTCAGATGAGCTGTTAAATCGCTGTTGCGGCTTACGCGCCACCGCCTGGTTGAAGGGATAAAGCCAACACGGCACATACTTCCTTAACTGTGTGTGTATGTGACTTCAGGAATGGTTGAGAGGGTTAACCGCGAGTTAGTGGACGATCCCGCAGTTTGTGGAGGCCAGAAAGTTAGGTTGCTTGCTGTGCCTGGGTCGCAGGAGCGCCGATTTTCAGCTTGGGTTGGAGGTTCGATGCTGGCAAGTCTGAGTTCCTTCCAAGCTGCATGGTGCAGCCGCGAAGAGTATGAAGAACACGGGCCAGCGGTTGTTCAGCGGAAATGCTACTAGGGGAATCCTCTAAGGAACTTGCGGTATTTTAGGCGGTGGCTCTTGCCAACGGACGGGCCATACCTTTTTCTCGAGGTCGAGGCCAACGGCGTATTTGGCGTTGGGCATGACGAACGGAGTCGCAGAACTGTGTTTCACTAGCCACTGGCCGAAACTGCATAGCGGGGCGCGCAGAAGCTGACCGGTGGAAAAAAATGTGTGTGTGCACGGCTCGAGAGAGGTGAACTGTAAGTTTGCAGACTTTTCACGGTCGTTGTGCCGCTGGCTGCTGGCGGCCCACACGCATAGGGTTTATACAGCATGGAGGTGGTTCTTCCGTATTCCGTAGGCACGTATAGCATGCCTCTCGTAGGCAAGAGCATGCCGGGCTGCGGCAGCGCTGACTTGACAATGCGGCCGCTCTTGAGCGGCAGCATATATAGTTCAGAGAATTCACTACCGCCTTGTAGGCACGAAGGCCCAACTGCTCTTTTTGTCTTATCGGATTGACTGCGCTGCCTGCAATTAGGTCATCTCGGTGGTGTTGTACCGTGGGCTGAGCGCTCCCCAATTCCACTGACGACTAACAAAAATTGGCCACGATACCAGCTCCCATCCAATGAGCTGATAAAAAGGCACACGGATGGCCACTGTTTCCACTAGATATTTCGTAGTTGGAATGGGCCGGACTTAACGATGGTTGGCAGGTTGAGCCCGCACCTACCAGCAATGCATATTTCACGTTAGCGTTACCCTGCGCCCCATCCCTAGAATGCCATCATAACCTGGAGTCAGGGTCCGAACGGTGTCATTAAGGAAGGTAAAGGCATGCTCGACAATATACACTTGCCTTCCGATCCTTCTGTCGCCCACAATCCAGTTTCAAATCGGCAAAGTGGCATTCCCCTACAACCGATGAGGTGCGCTGCGCAACAGAGAGCGCTCATCTCCAGCTGCCCCAGTAAGCTATAGTGGGGCGGCAAGACAATTATTAAGGAGGCATTTTTTGTATATCACTACTCCTTCGTATGTCATAGCGAAAGATTTGGGACTGCGGCACTGCTGCGCCCGCTATGTCAGGTAGCACATCAGGTGCGCATTGGGTAGGCTGGACCTTGCTGCATCTGAACACTCTCCCTGTGCCAAACACCGAGCGCTGTGTGCAAAGCTCATGACCGCAGCCGGGGCACACTCCCCTATATGTATTTTCTCATTATGCAGTTCGGTTACCTAATAACGGCTACCCAGTCATCGAAGTTGGCCAAAGTTTCCCTGCGTGCCTCCGGACAGGTTCTAAGCGCCGTGGCGAGCTCAGGTAGTCTGCTATGCAGGATTGTTTTCCTTAACAATGACATGCATGCGCAGCATTGGGGTGTTTGGAGCCCCGGAGTCTGTGGACACCGTGTGGGGGACACACAATCCCCTTTCTATTCAGTGAACAAAAAATGCTTGATGCACAGCTTGTAGAGATAGAAAGCGTTGGTCCCTTCCCAGTCAATGTCCCCAATAGGTATGCTGGAGTATATCGAAGATCTGAATGCATATTTGTCCACCCCCCCTGTCCACTGGGCCGATTTAAACGGTTGCACTTTGCTGAAGGAACGGGAGATCCTTCCACTACTACTGGGTAACATTGGTCTCCTGCACTTGCTTCAGCAGACCGTGTGTTAAATAATAACAAGAGTAACCTGCTGAAGATAGGGGCTGCTCCATCTACGCTGGTTCCTGCTTGATGCCCGCTGGATGGCAACACCATAAATGAGGCGCACTGAAACAAGAACCCTACATAGAATACCTATATAACAACGGGTTGCATGTTGTTTGAAAAAGGACCTGGAACATCCCCTTCAGCCTTCGCAGAAGGCAACCACCACCCCTGCAAGCAGACATACTCAGCGCTGTCCCAACCACTCGGCCTGTCGGGGGCTTGAGGCTCGCTGCAACCAGTTGTTTTCTTGAGTCCCTCTCTCCGCCTATTTTTTGCGTTAACATATTTTCTTCTTATCATTTTACCCATCAAAGTGAGCCCATTGGTGCGCCTACCGGCACTGCCCCATCGTGCCCGTTGCGTCATTGACATGTGACGGTGTGACCAGATCATCAACTGTGCTTTCGCTCGGCACCCGGCGGCATTATTTAGCAGGCTCAAGGAACTCCTGTACTGGGAACATTTGCATTTTCTCTCCTTGCTATCCGCTACAACAAAGACTGCATAACGGGTGCGCTGGTGCAGATTACAGTCCGCGCGTGAACTGGTATCTCTGCTCTTCGCGGTGTGAAATGCTTCTCTGGAGGAAAATGAGCAGCTAGATGCAGCATCTGGCTCTGCGGAAGGAGTTTTCAGGGAGAGCGCAGTGCGCCGTTTGGGTTTGTCCGACATCCCTTGGCGCAGCCGCGGGCAGTGTGATGCTTGAAGCGCGGGCGAGACACTTGTGCCTAGGCAACCGGCCTATCTTGCGCATGCCAATTTGCCACTAGTGTTCTGCCAAGATTTGTTGTCACTTCCCACGAGGCGTATAGTGCTTTCCACGAGGGCTTCCGCCACGGGGGAAGCCGAAGTAGTAGGCCTCATATCAGCCAACAGAAGGACTCCTACACTCTAGTGCTGGCAACACCGCGTAAGGATGAGCAATAAAGCTTCAGCCGATCCTTCGAAAAGTACAGAGCTGCTGATGGGCATTAGTGGGACAGGGGGAAAGGAGGTGTACGAGTACACACCGGACCCTGGGTCTCTACTAGTTCATGACAGTTCATCTCAAGAGGGATTTGACAGAGGTGAGACAACATCTTTTGTTACATGCTTTCTGCGTCTTCGGCTTTACTGAAAGTACATGGCTGGCAAGAAGGCATCACTGTAGTTCGCTGAGACCGAGATATCATGCCCGAGCTTTCATGGCATTTCGACTGTGTCTTGCACCCAGTTCGGTGGAATCGCTTCCGAAGTAGGCGAATTTGTTGAATACGGTGGAAGTGTATGGACAGTAGAAGTGCAAAAGCAATTGCTGAGATCTGACGAAACAAATTTGCCTTCCTTGTCCCCAGATACTTACCGGCTAACCAGAGGTGCGAAGGAAATCGACGAGTCGGAGGTCAGCCCGAGTACCGCCTATGAGTTTTTTAGAGGTAAATAGCAAATAAAGCATCTCCGCAAAACCCACCATCCACGATTGACCTTGTGTACAACATCTATGAGACGTGTAGAAAGTGCCAGGGGTTTCTGTGTACGGGAAAATGAAGGGTGGATATTGCCTGGGCCTTAATGATGGCACATTGAATGTTTGTGGTTCATCAGGAAAGACGTACAAGAGCAGTGCCTTCCGCAATGGTTTCTTCTCGTGTGAAGGTTGCGATGCGTCTGACTCGGGTCCATTGGAGGTGCGGGGGCAGCGGACGCTCCACGGTGCCTTTAAGCGCAGCCGTGCAGCCGAGAAGGCGTCGGTAAGTGGCAGGGGGAGGTTACATTTTTCTTCTGAGGCTTCGTGCCCCTCCTTTGTGGCTCTCATTTGCGTAATAGCTGTGACGAGGCCTGCGGTTTGCACGCCAGTTGTTGCTTGGGCAACAAGGGGGAGTCGCACAACCAGCACACCCCCATTCATCGTGCTCGTGTTATGATGACCTGGGCACAGGCTTCCTCGCATGGGGCCGTTTAATAGTTGGAGGCATCGGCTATGAAATGTATATGGTTGGGGGGCCATTTTGCTCTTGCCTGCTAACGGCTTTTCCAGTGTAGGAGTGCCTGGTGGATTTAACTAGCTTGCGGCCAGGCCAAGGTTTCGTGCTGATGTGCTTGTCTTTGCTGGTATGCGAATTTTAGGCGGAAGCAGCTACTTCGGACTACCTCAGTAGTTCTTTCGAAACGCCCATAGGGCGGCTGAAGAGGCTGCAGGGGGAGGTGGAGGAGATGCTGGAATTTGTTTCTTCTTTCCTTGTGGAGGAAAGAGTGCCGGCTTCTGACCGGTCTGAAGTGCAGTCGGCCATCCAGCCGGGAACAACTTCAGGAGAGCCAACAGACGATTCTAATGCCACGAAGCATCCGGGTACCCACAACGTGCGCTACCACGCCCGCCGGCTCCCACCTGCTGCTCAGGAGGCCCTTCTCTTTGGCCATGACCCCCTGTCCCTTATAGAAGAGCTGAAAAGGCTGCGCATGCAAGTACGGCTCTTTGGAAGCACACATTTTAGGAGTCTTGTGTAACTTCCTTTTTAATTCCTTTTTAATGAGTGTGTCGAAGTTGCTTTTCCCCGACGGTGGACGCGGCCACGTTTGACGTGAGAGACCACTCCCTGGTGACTTCAGTTATGCATACTTCGCGCTCGCGTTACATGCCTGATTCGTCTGCGGCAACTGTTGCGGAATCTGGTCATCATTCGCTTGCTTTCCCTGCCCTTTTGCGTTTGGGGTTCGAGGTTGCGAGCGTGCTGAGCGACAAAAGGACGGAATCGCTCGTATCGCATATCGAGCCCGTTACTGGCATGCGTACTGGAGCGGCTTTGCTCCAGCAGCATCTTGCTGCAGCTTCTGCACAACTGCGGCGGACGCTTGCCAGTGAAGGAAGGGAGGCCACATCTTCCTCCAGCAGCGCTTCACGTGAGTGTCTTATGTCAGGGCCTCTATAGGTAGCGTGCAGTAATAGCGGTCTGATGACCGGCCGCTGAACTTATGTGGCTCTGAGGAATGGGGCTGCTGGTGGGTATGCGTGCAGCACAAAATGCTTTGGCTCCATCGTCAGCTACGACGGAAATGTCCGGCGGGACTGATGTCAGGAAAAGAGACGAGGGGGGCAAGGCAGGCCTAACGACAGCCTACGAAGTGTATTGCGTGCCTTCGCTATCCCCAATGATTGAGCAGAGTCGCATCACTTCCCTAGAGCGGCGACTAGCGTTTGTAGAGAACAAAATGGGCCTCCACAAGATGAGTCTTCTTCCACATGCCGACCTCTTTGAGGCAGTGGCCGAAATGCAAGAACGCATGAAACTGCTGGATCAACAGAAGATTGAGAGTCTTCAAAAGCGCGTTCAGGCAAGACAGGCACGGACGTAACAGTTGAACCGTGGAGCTGTCAGACCTCTAGGGTAACGGCTGCGAGGAGGCTTGGGCCCCCTGCGGGCGCGAGAGACAACAGAGGAGCACATGTTTGTGGGGTCCGTAGTTGCTCATAAGCAGGCAAAAATAAGAGAACCATTGAGCGCTACTTCTGTGGTCCTGTATGCAGGCGTTGCTGCTAGAGCTCCATGCCCTCCAGCAGCGCCGCCATGAACTAGATATGGCTGCGGAGGGCCTAACGGTCTCTTCGGCGACAGCAGGCGTGGAATCAGGGAAGGGGCTTGCGAGCAGCTCTCCCTCAAGCGACTGGCAGCGTGTTGAGGAGCTCTATGACATATGCGAGAGGTGGAAAGCACCGGCGGCCGTGCTGCCGTCCGTGCTGCAAAGGCTTAAGTTACTCAAAGGAATTCACCAAGAAGCCGGCGGTGTGGCCGTCCGCCTGTCAGGTGAGCGAGTATTAAAGGAGGTGAACCGTCGAAGCTGAAAGGATTAAGACGTGCCGTTTTGAGTGATGCGCTTTGAATAAGCTGTGTACGAGGATGGGGGTGCTGGGACTGGTCAGAATATTCTGTATGATGCGCATCGTTTAGGAAACCGTTTGAAACCTGTTGCGAACATGGGTGTGCACATCCAGTGGCGAACACGCGTCACTACACAAAAATTAACAGCCTTTGGGGGCTCGTTGGGCCAAGTAGCCACATAACGTGTGCGTGTGTGTGGGTGTCTTGCAGTGCTGGAGAAGCAACAGGAAGAGCTGCAGGCCTGGGTTAGGCGGGCAGATGACGCTGTCACCCAGCTGCAGAAAACTGTCCTAGACAGCGTTGGATGGGCGCAAAGAACCGTCGAGCAGATGCAGCAGCGCCTGGCAGCTGTGGAGCCGCCAGCGGCAGCCGACGCTTGAATAGCTTCGCTTAACTCACTTCATTGCGCATGGCCACTTAAGGGTCGCGTTCCCCCTTTGCTGCAAAGATGAGAGCCCTTCTACCCATTGCAGGCGGTTGCTTGAGCAAGTACCACCGCGTGGTGGGCTCTTATGTGCTGCTGCTTTAGTTTCCTTTGGGGGCCGCTTGTCCTGCAGCCGTGCTGGATCCTTGACGAAGCAGACGGAATTGCTGGAGCGGTACACCACTCCACAGCTCGCAGTGCCAAGCAACGAACGTAAGTGGTTCAGGCCGCGTGCTTCCGAGAGACATAGGGAACGTGGGAACAAAAGGAGTCAGGGCGCGTCTGAAGCTCCGTGTGAAGCCCCGCGTCACATGGGCATCTAGGCTAGTCCTGTCCTACACCCAAGAGGCTTAGCTGCTGTTGAGGGTGCTGCTTGCATCTGCCCAAGCCTCAGTAGTACAAGTAGCTGCCAGTGGCCTATGCTGCTAGTTCTGGGTAGCGTGCATGCATGCAGCATGCAGAACTAGCGGCCCTTAGGCTTTAGTTCCACCCATGCAAAGCGCCGCAGTGGGAAAAGTAAAAGGCAGAGGAGGGGATATGGATCCTCCTGGCTCATGCATAATTCGCTAGATAGCATGCGGTTGATTAGGGCCCCTCCGCTGCCTTTGCCGAAGGGGTATGCTGTAGGCTTTCTGGGCTTCGCTCCACCTTTGAGAGGTGGTAGGCAATAACCCTAGCCTCTGTCTGAGCCGAATATCTGTACTGCAGCAGCAGACACCTGCCTGCGCAATTCAGGCGTCGAGCCTTACGAACGAAGTCTACTGAGTGGCTCCTGCCGAGCACGCGCCCCTCCAAAGTCAGCTCGAGGGCCGCCTCTAGATCGAGGGGGTCGTCAGAAGGGGACACGCCCAGCCCCCCACGCTCATTACACGCATCACCTCCTTGATGCGAGCTGGCGCCACTCCGGTGCGCACCCGAGGAGAACCCCGGGAAAAGCAGCGGCTGCAGCTGCGAAGCCAGGTACCGCAACACCAGCTGCACGGACATTCGACTAGGTACGCGCAAGTAAGGGCGGTCAATGTGCGGGAGCTTTAGCGGCAGAGCCAAAAGGTCTTGAGGCTCTTGGGGCCCCCCGACGCCAATTTGATGGCCTTCTGGTAAGGTGTGCGAGAGTTGCACGCGGGCCTCCATAAGCTGACCCTGGTATGTGTCTGGCAACAGCGCAATGGCTGTTGTTTGCTGCTCGTCGAAGCACGTGGGAGATCCAAGCAACTGGTCAACGAATTCATCGAGGGATTGCTGCAGCTGCGCTTGCTGCTGCTGAGCTCGCCCAGCAGCAGTGCTGCTGCGCAGGCCCTCGCGCTGCTCCCTGTGCACTTCTCCACGAGATAGCTCGTGTCTTTGTTGTTGTTGCTGCTGCTGGTGTTCCGGCGGCATAGGAGGCTCCAGAGGGTGGGGTCCAAGTGCCTCTTCTGTCGCTGCTCTGGCCTCTAGCCGCGCTCGCCTGTGGGAGATGGCCTCGCGCCTTAAGGAGCCAGCTGAGGAAAGGCCCCCCGTGAGGTATTCGGGAGGCAGCTGTTTGTGCTGGTGCTGCTGCATGAAGCGCTGCAGCTCCTCTTCCTCTAACCGTTCCTGCTGGGCAAAGTGAGGGAACAACTTGTCCACTACGTTCTGCATGGTGCGGTCGAACAGCACTGCAGCGTTTGTTGGTGCTGCTGCTGCTGATGCGCCGCCGCTGTTGCTGCTTAGGCTTACCGCACTTCCCGCTCCCGCCACGCAAGCTGCTGTCACTCGCGGCATGTAGTGTCTCGAGTCCTTTCCTGCCCCTGCACAGCCGCCCGAGAACCCAAAGCCACCGTATTCTTGAGGCCCCCCTGTACTTACGAGGGAGCTGCACTATACGCACTATGCAGCACTAAGCTGCAGGGAAGAATGCTTCTAACGCCTTACCATCTCTATGCGGAGTCATAAGTTGCATGTTCCTCTCGCAGTATGGGCAGCACACCTCTTCTGTTTCGCCGCCTTCGACGTAGTCATACAGACACCAGCGGCAGAAGGTGTGGAGGCACTCCTTGATGGTGACGGCGTCTCGAAAGTAGCCGTTACAGAGAGGACACCGAAACATCTTCTCGACAGCCTTCAGGGGAAAGGACACATCGAGGCCCTCGTCGCCTTCAAACTCAATGCACTGTTCCCCGTCTGAACCCTCCTCAGATTCCGCAGCAGCGGGTGCAGGCGTATGCTGTACGGCCCACCCTACCCGTCCTCTCTTCTGTCTCCTACACGCATCTGCAGCCACGGGAACAGAGGCCTCGCTGGAAGGAAGCGCGGACGCTGCTGAGGCGTCACCTGCAGCCCAAGCGGGCCGCGTCGTCGGCCGTGGCGAACGCTGCATTAGAAGGAGGGGGGCTTCAGCTGTAGCGGCAGGAGTTACCTACACCTGTATTTGCAAACTAAACTGCCTCCATAATGATTCAAAGCAGGGTGAGAGAGAACTCAGAGGAGTTGACCCTCTCCAGGCAGACAAGTAGTGGTGCAGACCTAGGTGTCGCGAAGGCAGCGGAAAGGGCTTCTGGTTTCTGTCACACCTTCCCTCTTCGAATTCAGCGGCAGCTAGGGATCGGTACGACCAGCGTAAAATGCGAAGAAGGAAGAAAGCCGCAGCACAGTAACTCGAGCGGCAAAAGATCGCCCCAGTGATTCAGCGACGGGGTGATCGCATTGTACCCATCGATATTTGGCCTACCAATTACCTCTTAATGCCTCTTTTAAAGAATCTTTTCCCAATTAAAGAGAAAGAAGAAGCATATCAGCCGCTATCTCGGGCAAAAGCTGATTGCCGCTCATGCTGGGGCTGCTTCATGGCGCTCTGGGGGCCCCCCATGGGGCCCCCACACTATCAGGCATTAGAAGTCTCCAATCTGTGGGATTTTTTCTTAATATTTCTATAGTACTTATTCCATTGAGGGCTCGAACGGCTGGCTCTCTCTGTCCATCCTGTACTGTGCTAACGCCGTTCCTGTCCCCCTCCGCTACAGGAGCTGACGACAAGTGATACGAAGATATTTTGAAAATGGGGGGATTTTGGCTGTGCATACGCCTGAAGAGTGTTGAAGGCAGGGAGAGCCTCAAGAACGTTGCACTAGCATTCTTCCTTTCCCTTTAGATGCAAACGGTGATACGCTGGCCGCCAATTTCGTGGGCCGTGCACGGATAGCAACGCCACATTTGGGTGTTGCCCGTCTATAAACCCTAAGCACGAAGCCTCACAATTTTGACATATCCTGTGTCGCTTCAGCCCCCCCATTTGAGCCCCCAAGGGTTCTTTGCTTCCTCTCGTGTGCATGTATCTGCGCCGCTGTAGATTCCTATATGTAAGCAATCATGAACTCGACGCCTCCGATCCAGAATCCAACACAGCAGCAGCAGATGCTGCTTCTGCAGCAGCAGCAGCAGGCAGCGCAGCAGCAACTTGGGCAGCAGGTAATGCAGCAACAAATGCCGCAGCAACCGCGCCCAGTGATGTCGCCCCATGGCCACCCCGCAGCTCTGCACCAGTCGATGCTGCAGCACCCCCAACAAATGGCTGCGCATCAGCAGTCGCAACCCCAGATGCAGCAACAGCTACAGCAACAGTTGCTGCAACAGCAGCAACAGGCGCGCTTAAGCTCCCTCCACGGAATATCGCAGCAGCCTTTCCCCCTTCAACCCATGAATATGCAGCGCTTGCAGCAGCAACAGTTTATGGGGCGGTCTCCCGTGCAGCAGCAGCTAACACAGCAGGCACCGATGCAGCTGAGCCAGCCTCTGCAGCATCAGCAACAGCTTCATCTGCAGCAGCAGCAGCAACAGCACACGATGCCCAGCCCACAGCGCCACTTTTTGCAGCAGCAGCAACTTCACGCCGGGCCGCAACAGCATGGCCATCATCAGCAGCAGGGATGTATGCCACAGCCCCCGCAACTAAGCCACCAGCAATTGCAGCAGCAGCAACTGCAGCAACAGCAGTTGCATCAGCTTCATGCGCAGCATGCGTTACTGCAGCAACAGCAGGCACAGCATGGGGATGCAGCGGCAGCGGCGCTGTCGCATATGGGGACCCCCAAAGGTGCTAGCAGCGGCAGCAGCAGCGCACCAGCAGGCTCGGGCCTGTTGGCAGTGCCTTCGTTAGGGGCCCGCTCCTACTCAGGGCGTCTGCCTCCGCATGAACTCCCAAAGGGTGGGGGCCCTTCTTCCACTATCATCCTTGCAGCAGCTCCAATGGAGGCAGTGCAGATAGCAGCGCGGCCTGGGAGCTCATCTACTGTGGCTGATTTAGTGAGGGAAGCGATGGAGGCCGCGGAAGCTGCGGAGGCCACAGACCCCGACACCGACTTCTACGGCGCCGCCAGAGAGGCAGATCAGGGGTTTTCAGTTCATGATCTTTTGGATTTTACTGAAGACAGTGAGGTTTCCGGGGGGAGATGCAACAAATGTCCTAGTGATCAAAAAGGGAGCGGAGGCGCTAAGCTCAGCTCTGCTGTGGGTGTTGGGTTTAGAGCTCGCTTGAGCGGTGGCTGCCGCTCAGTTGGTGCATGCAGTTTATTTAGTGTTCTCCCGCGTTGTTTGTATAGAGATTTCGTTGCTTTTACTGTTTTGCATCGCCATGTGCAGTTGCGGCGCTTATGGAGGCCTTCATGAACCCTGAACTGGCCGTGGCTGCCGAGGCATTGGAGCTGATGGTGCAGCTGGCGCTTGATTTCATCGACGATCTCGTAAGCGTTGCATGTCCTTGGCCGGCCCCAGGACCGTGTAGACTGCGCGGGGTGGGAGGCAGCGCATGCAGAGGCTCCACACACAAATTTTCATGTGCCTGTCTACCGTGTACATCCGCAGATGCACAGATCAGCTGGTCTCAAACTCTGCTTGGGACGCGCACGCCCACTGAGAATTTGGAGTGGGGCTGTGCTGCTTGGGGTGTGCCCCTGTGGTGCATCTTATAGAGCTGAATGTGTGCGGGTTGACTTCTGTGTGTCTGAACAGGTGGAAAAGGCCTTAGAGCATCGGCGACAGCAACAAGATGGGGTACGAAGGCCTCGGGGGTCTCGGAGGCGGCAGCCACAACTCTTCGCGGAGGATTTGTTGGCTGGCCTGAGTACGCATCCGCGAAAGGCGTTGAGGTGCAAAGAGGCCCTTGAAAACTACAGGATGCTAGAGGAGTTTAAGCTCGCCTTCCCGGAAGATAGGTACCTCTCTGCGCCTGCCCAAGGGCAGTCCCAGCCCCCCGTTTCTCCTCAAAGCACCACGACACCCACAGGGCCTCAGCAATCGGGGCCGAATGCGCCTTCGGGGCAAACCCCCCTTCAAGATCCGCCTTCCGCGCCCCCCCCTCAGGGGCCGAATACCCCACTTGACAACGTAGCGGGGAGGCAAAGAGCAGCGACTGCTCCCTCTACACACGTCGGGGATCCCCACGGCCTCACATCGAGCCCCACACTTCGAACACAGCAACACGATCCCACGGCATTTGCAAACCGCCCTCGATCCACCCCGTCAGCCCCAGGTGTTTTGCCATTGAACCCTTAAGAACCCTCACCAGGTTCAGCGGGATAAGGGAGAGTAGTAGATGCAAGCAGGGGCAGCACAGGTGGCGGACTGCTCTCAGACATATTTGTGGACAGAGCCCTTCTCGTACGTGGCACCCACTTGTTCATTTTTCATTTGCTGAAATTTTGCATTCGATGAGATGCTAGGGGGTGATGGAGATTGCTTTACAAGGCGTAGACAGGATATGCAGCGCCAGTACTGCTTATCGTTCGGAGCACCGGAATTTTAGGAACCAAGGGCCGCCTCAAAAGTAGTACTTGGAAGAAAAACAGTAGCAAGAGTGACCATCTCAACACCGCACTGCATCTAAAAGAAAAGATCATCACCTGAACCAACGAGCAGAATTTCTAAACGCGAGTGAGTAGGCGCATTAATGGGCGTTTGGGTGGCTTTGCGTCGAACTACACTTACAGCAAGCAAGCTAAGGAGTTCTCTTTGCTCATGCAGAACGCAGTTTGAAGCAAGCGGCATAACCAGTCCTTGGGGGCCTACATTGCAATGCCGCAGTTTTGCTCTTGTACGCACACATATTGGATACCAGCTTTTTGAAGCCTAGAATGCATCAAAGAAGCAAGGGGCACTTGAACCCTGCGAGCGAGGCTCATTCCCGGTCGTTGAAGGAAGTGATTCGACTCAAAATGAAGTATTTCGAACATGAACCAGGGCCTGCAGCGCTTGCATGCATGAATGTGGTCATTGGCAACACCGTGATTCCTCCACACAAAAGTCGAACGGTCCATGCATCGGGTGAATATGTTCTGCTCAGCATTAGAGTCTGGATGCAGCTGCATTTCCTTGAAAGGCAAATTTATATCCGGCTTTAGCAAAGTAAAGTGGGGGGACAAATTGCCGATTTAGCTCAGTCGGTAGAGCGCCAGCCTTTTAAGCTGGTGGTCGCGGGTTCGAGCCCCGTAGTCGGCTGCGTTTTTACTTTTCTCTCAGCCCATGTTTTATTATTGCATTTGGGGCTTCCACGTGCCCAAATCAGTGTTCCACCCAACTGACATACTTTGGGGTTGCCCATAACTACAAGTTTCAAGTTTAGGAGCAGTTTTCTTGTCTGGGCTTCTGCCACCTGCCAGGGAGCAGAACCCTCGATTCCGCAGCACGGCTTATGGAGTTAGGCTGCAGTTCCCCATACTAGAGGAACACCTTTATTTTTGACATAAAACTGTTATTCTCAAGAAGTTATGCCAAAGACAGCCCAACTGTGTGACGAGAAGGTAAGGATAGCGCATGAGGAAACCAAGGCCCCCGCTTCATTGGCCACCTACAGTTTAGGCCGCTGGAAGCGGTTAGGGGGGTGAATGATGCCGATGAGGGGACAAGGCAGACATAATCGGGAGACACTTCCCAGCAGCTCGACGGGACTAGAGACCCTTGACAGCGACTCTGCCCAGAGCAAGGCCTACGTATCAGACCAGCCGTCGGAAGACAGGGAGGAAACAGAGGGAATCTTAGGTGGTTCGACAGATCAGCCGCAGCACTCCCTAGGCTCTTTGACTCAACAAAGCCAACAGCAGCAGCAACAATCGCTGAGCGCAAACGACCCTTCGAGGCGCTCCGAGCAGGAAGTGGAAGATGTCGTGCAGCTCTGTCTGGAGGTTATCCGTGAGCACGAGGCCGAGACAGCCTCTCTCTCCCCAAGGGCTCAACAGCAGAGTGTGACGCATGCAAATTTATTCCCCACAGATGCCTCAGGATGTCATACGAGTAGTAAACAAACTAGTGACTCCTATGTGGACTTAGAGGAGGGCACAGGGAGCTGTCCCAGCCATCATTCCGATAAGCCTGACCCTTTTGCTGTTTATGAGGCATTTAGGCCTGAGCATGCACAGCAGCTGCATGCCAATAATGTAGCAGGCAGCGGCGAAGCCACGCAAGACCCTTCGGTGCCGGAACAGGTCCGTGAAGCAGCAGCAGGTTTTCTTTAAGCTGGCAGTAGACAGAGTGTACGCCTATGCCTCACCACCCCTATTAAGTGGTACACGCTTCCTGCGCCTTCACCACCGGCAACGTACAGTGCTGTGTTCTCTGGGACACTACTGTTGTAGAGGGGGTTTGGCTCTTTGCAGGACTTGGATTTGTACGCAACGCGCACTTTAACTGTCTTGTTGCTTGCTGGACCGTCTCCAGTGCGTGTAGAGGACTTGAGACGGTGCTGGATGGCCCTCCCTACGCAGCTCCGAAAGAGGAACTTCACCGCGTTGGTCCTCGGTAAGCGGGCCGCCCGCCCTGTTTGTGTGTCGCATTTCATTGTTCTGAGGAGAGGTTTCATTTATACCGAAGCATATTTCTCGCCTCTGCTTCTTCTTGATACTGTCGGCGTAGAAGTGTGGCTGGCTTGGCATTTTCTGCTAAGATGCTTTCAGTTCCATGCCTAGTTTCCCATTCTGTACTGGTGGGCGATTGACAGCGTGTTGTGCCGCCCTTTAGCTTTTACAGCATCACAGTTTTGTACGTGCAGCTGAACGTACCTAGAAATGTAGCTGCATGCAACAGGGTCGGTTTGCTTGCCATTTCTAGTTGTTGCTGCGGGTGCATAGGCCGGGCTTAACTATGCTGAAGTCCTTAATAGCCCGTGGGCTTATGCGCTTGGGGTGGCTGTCCGCGCTGCTTCTTGTGCAGGCCGCACCGCAGCCATAGCCTCCTCTTGCTTTGGCCTTCATCTCCTGTCTTTCCAAGTGAAAGGTACAGATAATCCCGCCGTGGTTGTTGCCCGCCAAGCAGCTACTAGGTTGCTTGAGGATACCCTTGCCGATAGGAGCCTCCCCTGTCTTTTCCTGTTTACATGCCTCATTCGAGATAACGCGCGTTCCCGCTGCAGGAACCAAGTACGTCGTATTCACTCAAGGCCTTCGTTTCGGACCCCACCTTCAGCTCATTCGTTCCCCACGTAAGCCCACACCGTGTCATCAGCCCAACACAACTATCAAGCACAAAGGATTTTCTCGGTTTCCTCTGCGGTTTTCTGTTCCTGCTTTCTCGGACATTCTGTGAAAGGAAGAAGCGTAGCACGGCAGCCGTATGTGAGAACGGCCTCGCAGTGCGAGCCATGAGTCAGGGGTGCTTCAGGGATCCCCTTGCCAAATGCCTCGCTGTGTTCCTAGCTAGAAGGTAGAAGCGGACGAGCAATTCTGAAAGG